>CM076082.1:507500-955000 GCA_038088235.1 Zacco platypus | reverse complement strand
AATTACAGCAAACAGAGGAAATATAGGAGCTGTGTGACGGAAAAAATTAAATCATATTCGTTTACGGTATACGAGTTCACTTCAGATCTGTACTGCTTTAGAAAATGATCTGTGTTTCATTAATCATCACATTTGTTCGAGTTTAATTAAAAATGCATGTATGATATTAATTGTGCTTATCAGAGTATCACATTGTTAGCTAATCGATTATATATATATATATTTATATATATATATATATATATATATATATATATATATATATATGTGTGTGTGTGTGTAGGTGTGTGTATATAAATAAATACATAAAAAAAACTAATATATATATATATATTCAAAAAAATGCTGTACAGGAATTCTGCATTTTTCCTCAAAATATCAGTCTATATGGATATATAAGCAAGCAGCTTTCACCAAGTCAGGTAAATCTTCAAGACTGAATAAATGATGAGTTGTTCTGCTGCTCGACTCTCTGGACCGCAGGCAGACTGACGGACTGATAAATTAAGTGTTCCTGAACGCTGAGATGGGTCGTGAACCTCTTCCTGAGTGTGAGGCAAAGACCACAATTACCATCAAATCATATTTACCATTCATCAGAGAGAGAGAGAGAGAGAGAGAGCGAGAGCGAGAGAGACAGAGACAGAGACAGAGACAGAGTGAGAGTGAGACAGAGACAGAGAAAGTGAGAGTGAGACAGAGACAGAGAGTGAGAGAGAGACTGAGAGTGAGACAGAGAGAGTGAGACAGAGTGAGAGTGAGAAAGAGACAGAGAGAGACAGAGAGAGACCAGAGAGTGAGAGTGAGAGAACAAGACCTGAGAGTGAGACAGAGAGAGTGAGACAGAGAGTGAGAGTGAGTGTGAGAGAGACAGAGAGAGAGATAGTGAGAGACAGAGACAGAGTGAGAGAGTGAGTGTGAGAGAGAGAGAGAGAGACAGAGAGAGAGAGTGAGAGAACAAGACCTGAGAGTGAGACAGAGAGAGTGAGACAGAGAGTGAGAGTGAGTGTGAGAGAGACAGAGAGAGAGATAGTGAGAGACAGAGTGAGAGAGTGAGTGTGAGAGAGAGAGAGAGACAGAGAGAGAGAGTGAGACAGAGACAGAGTGAGACAGAGAGACAGAGAAAGTGAGAGTGAGACAGAGAGAGAGTGAGACAGAGAGAGAGTGAGACAGAGACAGAGTGAGACAGAGAGACAGAGAAAGTGAGAGTGAGACAGAGAGAGAGTGAGACAGAGACAGAGTGAGACAGAGAGACAGAGAAAGTGAGAGTGAGACAGAGAGAGAGTGAGACAGAGACAGAGTGAGACAGAGACAGAGTGAGACAGAGAGACAGAGAAAATGAGAGTGAGACAGAGAGTGAGAGAGAGAGAGACCAGAGAGTGAGAGTGAGACAGAGAGTGAGAGAACAAGACCTGAGATGAGACAGAGACAGAGAGAGTGAGAGTGAGTGTGAGAGAGACAGAGAGAGAGATAGTGAGAGACAGAGACAGAGTGAGAGAGTGAGTTTGAGAGAGAGAGAGAGAGACAGAGAGTGAGAGTGAGTGTGAGAGAGACAGAGAGAGATAGTGAGAGACAGAGACAGAGTGAGAGAGTGAGTTTGAGAGAGAGAGAGAGAGAGAGAGACACCGTGCTGTGTGTGTATTCCCTACATTATGGGGACATTATAGTAATACTTGTAAATTTTGAGGAAACAAGCTTATAAATCATACAGAATGATCTTTTTTTGAAAATGTAAAATAGCAGAACATTTTGTGTGATGGGTAGGTTTAGGGGTAGGGGTAGTGTAGGGGGACAGAATGTACAGTTGGTACAGTATAAAAACCATTACGCCTATGGAATGACCCCATAAACCATGAAAACACAACATGTGTGTGTGTGTGTGTGTGTGTTTTGCCTGCAAAACAAAGATGAAATGAATGCATATGGATGTTCAGTTTCGTGCATCATGAAAATTAAATGTAAAGATGAACATTATCTATTTATCTATCATCTGACCATTTCTATCCATCCATTTTCACTTTTCCACAAGCTGAGATAAATGGAAGGTGCACAAAACAGCATCATGGCAGCACACGACACCAAAATAATGCATTAATTTAACAACATAATTGAATTTTAGATCATTTTTAACAGCATTTTTCTTTTTTATCATTTTTTTTAGGATTTAATGTAGCATTTTACAGTCTATTACTGGTAAAATTATATATATATATATATATATATATATATATATATATATATATATATATATATATATATATATATATATATATATATAGTGTTGGCAGTTCTGTTGAAATTCTACCCTCTGATTTTGGTTCGCTCCATACCGGGACCTTGAACTTCCTGTACGGATCAGAACTCTGCCTGGCGTCTTTAATACGGTCTCCCAGCGGAAGGAAGCTGCTGCAGGTGTTGCTCTAAATCCTCTGAGACTGGCGACACAGGCAGGGGTGCCGCCGGACGGATCAGATAGCAGACGTCCTGCGTGGAAATGCTGGTCTTGTTTCAGGGTTCAGCAGTCGTTCACAGTGACGGGATCAGATATGTGTTAACCGCTGTGAGAAGGGACCGGCGGAGACGGGAGCTGATATGAGACCCTGAGTTTTTCTGGGAGGAAGTGACGGCCTTTGCTCTAACCCTCATTCTGCTCAGACGGACGCTTGTGTCCTGTGTGTGTTTTGCTGTGTTTTTCGGCAGGTTGGGCTGTCAGGGGCTTTGTGAGCTCCGGATGTGCTCAGGGTGTCAAACACAAGAACGCGCCTCACTTTTATTAGATCGAGACGGCGAGGGATTTACAAAACACATCCTGACAAACATTGAACTCTCTCAGATATGAGGTTCAACATTACACGCAAAAAATTCATAAATAAAATAAAATAAAAATATAATAATAAGAAGAAATATCTCAATGAATATCTTGTTTTTCAGGTCTAACAAAATTCTCAAAACAATAAATTCACCTGGAAAAAAAAACTGGCTTATTTTTAGAGAATATGTGAAAAGTGTTATAATATAATATAATATATAATATAATATAATATAATATAATATAATATAATATAATATAATATAATATAATATAATATAATATAATATAATATAATATAATATAATATAATAATATAAAAGTGTATTTTGTGTTACTGGCGGGTTTTTCTTCCACTTATTTTAATCAGAAATTTTAAAAACTATTGAAATAATCTGCCAAATGTATGATGACATATAGTTATTACATAAAAAGTCATAATTATGACAGATAAAAGTACAATTTCATAATTATAATATAAAATATAAAATTATGACATGCTATGACAAAGTAAAAATTATGAGATAAAAAGTCATAATTATGACACGTTGAAATTATGACAAATGTGGCATACGTTGCATTATGACAAAAAGTTATGACATATAAAGTAAATGAAATCAAGCAAAAGTAAAAAGTAGTTGAAATTTTGGAGTACAGTAATGCCAAAATGCCAAAATGATGAGATAAAAAGTCACAGTTGCAAAAAAAAAAAAAAGATTAAAAGTTATAGTTATGACAGAAAAAGTCAAAATTATTAGATAAAGTCGTTGCGACCCAAAGTTACGGGTCAAAAATGTCTGATTTGTTTTTTTCTTACAGTATGTGGTGGAAATACCTTCACACATAACTGTTCTTTATTCAGACACAATATTTCTCCTCTCAGACATAATGACATGTGTTACTCACAGGTCTTGAATTTGGAGTTCAGGTTATGCTCCAACTCAGTTGCTTACAATCCTCAAATCGATTTTTTTCTGTGTGTCTTCATTGCCATTCAAGTCTCAGAGCCAAGTTTCCATCTCTCTACACACACACTTGCACAACACACAGAAGTTCAAGTCAGATGGATTCATATTGTGCCGTAAACTATTGCTGAGTTTCAGCTGTCGCTCTCATGAAGATTAGAGATTAGACATTCGCTCGAAAAAATGATATGAATCAGGATCTTTCCTGTCTTTATCGGTACTTTGATCATTATTATACACTCAAAAAAATATTTCTGTCTAAACATAAGTTTTATGTAATTTAATTACATAGCAATTTTCCATCCATTTGGATTACATAGTTTTAATATAAACAAACTAATAAACTTAATGTGATTCATATTTGTCAGTCATATGTAAATGAAATAGGTACGATTTATGTAATAGTTGAGTATATGAATAGTGAGAGATTAAATGTATTTTATCTTCAGTTGATTTCATTTGTAGTTCTTGTCTTTCTCTGTCCTTCAGTGATTCTGCTTGTTAACAGCAGGTGTTCATCATTAATGCTCAATCATCTCTTAATGATCTCATTAACTCTGACACTGCTTCAATGGTACTTTAACTCAGTAGTGCGCACACACATGACCACTAAACAGTGTTCATTAACCTGGGCATTTTTCTGTGAACTATTACATAAATCTTACCTATTTCATTTACGTATGACTGACAAATATGAATCACATTAAGTTCATTAGTTTGTTTATGTTAAAACTATGTAATCCAAATGGATGGAAAATTGCTTTGTAATTAAATTACATAAAACTTATGATTAGACTGAAATATTTTTTTGAGTGTATGAATGGGAACTTTGGGTTTGGTTTTAGTCGGTGTGAAGCAGTGAACTGTCTTTGCCTGAAGCTACACACACAAATGAAAACCTTTTCCTGTTTTTTGTCAGTCTGTTAACATGGAGCTGGGCATTGTTTGAGCATAATTAAATACATATTCAAGTTTTCAATGTAAAATGGTCTAGAAAGGTAAGATTTAAAGTGTGAAGTGTAAAAATAAAGGCTCATTATGAGTAAAAGGTTTTTTATTACAGCTGGCAGATCTTTGCTTCACCACCGGTTATTTGATTCACGGGGGGCAGATGTGCTGAAGCGTCACGCTGCGTCTGCATGCGCTTCATACTCACATTTTCTGGGCAAAATCTTTCAAACCGTTATGAAATGCATTTCATTCCGTTATTCTCTTTATCAGTCTGTGAAGTCCACTTGAGTCGAGTGCGTGTGAGATCTGTGTGTTAATGTTGAAAGAGTGTTGTGACTTTTTCAGCTTTTTAAAAATATACATATCTTTATTTATCTAAGAGATCTTAAACTGATACATCATGAAGGCCAGACAGCTGTCAGAGGAAACATGTTTATTGAAAGACATATTAAGTCTAGTATCAAGGCATTTTTTATCACTGAATTAGTATTTAATTATTGTCATTTAAATGCATCGGTGTCTTAATACAATGACTGTACAGCCTACTGTAAAGTTCAAAGACATTCAGTAGAAATTTAGTGACATTAAATGCAAGTATAACGTCTGCTTTTAAGTTTTCAAAAAAAGTTTTGGGAGAATAAAATGTCAAAATGTGGGTGAAATAATGTAGTGATGTAAAAATTGAAACAACATACTTATTCTGACTTGTGCATCTTAAAATATACAAACGAATAAGCAAGCATTTTAAAAATTCTTGCTGACAAATGGGCAAAACTTTGGACAGTGGCACTGTTTAAAAATGTAAAATTGCAATTAATTAGCATTTGGGGTAAATGTAATTAGTCTTTAATGTGGCATAGATATATTTTTATTGTAAATATCCCTGACAAGATTGTTACACTGAATGACAGTCTTCTTATATAAACACTTATATAAAGTAATGCATCATAATAGTGTTTTTAATGCACCTTCAGTTATGAAGCGTTCTCATGAATAATTGCAACCATAGTTATAATACATTATAACACTCATGTTAATGCCTTTAGAAAGTATAAAGCATTAAAACACAATCAACCAACAAGGAATCTGCAAATGTTACAATGCATTTCAACTTTGATACAATCATTTATACAAATATATAATTGATTATAATGTACATTATGAAAACAAAATAATGCATTATACATGAAGGCTTTAAGTAAAGTGTTACTTCTCTGTGTTAGTCTCTTCTGCTCACCAAGGCTGTTTATTTGACCAAAAATACAGTAAAAATAGTGACATATTTTTACAATTTAAAATATATGTTTTCTATGTGAATATATATCCAGTGATCAAAGCTGAATTTTCAGCATCATTACTCCAGTCTTCAGAGTCACATGATCCTTCAGAAATCATTCTGATATGATGATTTGATGAATTTATGATTTTTGTGGAAACCATCATCATTTTTCTGGATGAATATAAAGTTCAGAATAACAGTTTCAATGAATCGAAACTCATAGTTTGAGTTGAACTGCGGAATAAAGCCTGATAAACGCTCACCCAGGCCTGGCTCTCAGTGAAATCTCTGCTCATGAGTGCTTGTATGCCCTCGGTTCGGTATACATGCACATGCAAGCGTTTGCGTGTTTGTTTGGCTCTGTTTAAGCGCCTCTGTCACAGCGCTCGCTTGTGTTTGCCGCAGACAGATTATCCTTCCACCGACAGTCACTTTAGAAATAAATTCTTTCCTCTGCGGCTCTACTGCGTCGCTGAAGCCACTGACAGCCGCCTTTAAATGACACAGATGAATGGAGGGGTTTTACATGGAAGATGCAACAGATATACTCTCACAACATTATCCTGCTCGCTCTCACGCTTTAAATATGATACACACACGGAGCATCAATCCTCCTCCAGCTCTTTATCAATTACCTGCGACGACATCCTTCCCACACGCGCTCGCCGCTCTGAATATATCTGCTCTCGCTTAGAAGTTCTCCACTGACGCCGGGTTCAAATTATTATTAGTGCGGCGCGTGTCGCCTGTTGCCGGGCAGCTGTGGTGCAATTAAAGAAAAGGGTCAGGATTCACAGACATCTCTTAGCTATGTCATTTTTACCATTAGGCAAGTTCTGAAGTGCTGATTTTTTCCCATTGAAAGCTGCTGTATGTCGTACATTAAATAAGCCATTCTTAGTCTGAACAGTCATTGATTTTACAACTATGTGGCACAAAAATAGCACGCTTCACATTAAAGGTTACACTTATTCTCTCTTAAGAAAGAAAAACCGCAGAGGAGATCTTGTTAATGTCTCTGACGGCAGAGACACGAACTGGAGGGCAAAGTTTTGGAAGAAATTTAGCTCAGAGTTTGATTGAAGTACAAATGAAACTTTTAGAAGTAATTGGAATGTAATGGACCATTCTCTGTTGTCCTGTTTACACAAAAACTACCCAAACACTGGGTTGTTTCATCTGACCCAGGATCTGGGTAACACAAAAACGACCCAAACACTGGGTTGTCACGTCTGACCCAGGATCTGGGTAACACAAAAACGACCCAAACACTGGGTTGTTACGTCTGACCCAGGATCTGGGTAACACAAAAACTACCCAAACACTTGGTTGTTACGTCTGACCCAGGATCTGAGTAACACAAAAACTACCCAAACACTGGGTTGTTTCATCTGACCCAGGATCTGAGTAACACAAAAACTGACCCAAACACTGGGTTGTTACGTCTGACCCAGGATCTGAGTGACATAAAAACTACCCAAACACTGGGTTGTTACGTCTGACCCAGGATCTGGGTAACACAAAAACTACCCAAACACTGGGTTGTTACGTCTGACCCAGGATCTGAGTAACACAAAAACTACCCAAACACTGGGTTGTTACGTCTGACCCAGGATCTGAGTAACACAAAAACTACCCAAACACCGGGTTGTTACGTCTGACCCAGGATCTGAGTAACACAAAAACTACCCAAACACCGGGTTGTTACGTCTGACCCAGGATCTGTGCAACACAAAAACTACCCAAACACCGGGTTGTTACGTCTGACCCAGGATCTGAGTAACACAAAAACTACCCAAACACCGGGTTGTTACGTCTGACCCAGGATCTGAGTAACACAAAAACTACCCAAACACCGGGTTGTTACGTCTGACCCAGGATCTGTGCAACACAAAAACTACCCAAACACCGGGTTGTTACGTCTGACCCAGGATCTGTGTAACACAAAAACTACCCAAACACTGGGTTGTTACGTCTGACCCAGGATCTGTGTAACACAAAAACTAGCCAAACACTGGGTTGTTACGTCTGACCCAGGATCTGAGTAACACAAAAACTGACCCAAACACTGGGTTGTTTCATCTGACCCAGGATCTGTGTAACACAAAAACTACCCAAACACTGGGTTGTTACGTCTGACCCAGGATCTGTGTAACACAAAAACTAGCCAAACACTGGGTTGTTACGTCTGACCCAGGATCTGAGTAACACAAAAACTGACCCAAACACTGGGTTGTTACGTCTGACCCAGGATCTGAGTAACACAAAAACTACCCAAACACTGGAAAAATGACCCAAAAGGCTCAAACCAGGACTTGGGTAGAAAAAATAACCACGATTTTTAGAGTATATAGTCTGGATGTGTTTCTCCCGACACACTATCTAGTCAATCCTGTTTGAGTGCTGAATATATTTTGTTCATACAATTCAGTTACGAGTATGACAGTGATGTTCAACAACACCGCTGACTATTTTAAGAGTGAGTTTGGATGATTGCGTTGTATGAATGAAACGACAGTCGTCTGTCGCGGCTTTGAAATGAGGTGTGAGCTTTTCAACTTATTCTTTACCGTCAATCACCAATGTTAGAGCTGTCAGCCTCCCTCAGGTTATGAAAAATAGCAGTAAACTGAGTTATCCCGTGGATGAAGAAAGACAAATCTCTGGTTAAGAGGAGAACGGCAAAATCTGTTGATCCAGATAGTGTTTTGATGCATGTGTGAGAGGATGGCAACAGGAGTGTCCAGAAATAGCTATAGATTAAATTAGAATATAGAATAAAATGTATAATAATAGTATGTTTCCATCTAAAGCTGTGAATTTAACTCATGCGCATAATTGAAATTGCATAATCCATTTGTGTATAAAGCAGTGTTTCCATCCCACATGTTCAAGAGGACAAAATTGTTGCTTCTTGGGAAATTGCCGCAAAATATCAGTAATAAAAATGGCAGTTGCTGCAATTTTCCCTCCATCATAAATGAGTCGGTCTCAGAGCGGCAGATGAAGCGCGCTGTCATGTTCTCTTGCGTTCGGATGCTGGTGTTTGTGAGACTCTTCTGGAGGAAATTAAACCAAATCATTCTTTGACTCGGACGTTTCAGAACCACCAAACCGTCATCTGAGATGCTGCGATGTGATTGGACCGCTGTTAGTCCAGTTATCCAATCTCAGCCTCTCCTTACTGGATTAAAAAATAAATATCGATTGTGGTTGTCCATTTTTTTTTAAATGTTAAAATTACAAAAACAGCTAGTTACTTTAGTTGTGTCCTAAATGACACACTATAGACTATGCACTAAGTTTATAAGCTGGGTTATTTAGTCATCCAGCACTGGAGTCTAATAGTCATTTTCCTTCTGCATGGAGTGTCCAACATTTCACTTTATTCAGTTAAATTAGTGCATTATCTGAGTATTCAAAGTGCATTTGAAACGTTCAGTGTGAACACACTAAGCGCACTATTTATAGTACAAAATGGCACAGAATAAGTATGCACCTTTTGCCTTCTGACCGCACTCAAAGGCTAATTGAAGTAATTGCTCCATCATTAAATCCAGACCATTCTGTCACGACGGCGTGGAAAGCGTGATGGGGTTTGACAGAGAACATGCAGCGCATCTGCTCTTCTGCGGTGATTCGGTGCGGACAGGACTGCGTTTTATTTCACTTCTGTGGAGAGGATGTGTGCGAAGAAATACACAAAAGCACTTCATATGAACCCTTTATTTGATTCATTTGAAGTGTGTCTCGTACTCAACTGAACAGCTTTTCTTATAGTGTTGGGGTTGTTACGTCTGACCCAGGATCTGCGTAACACAAAAACTACCCAAACACTGGGTTGTCACGTCTGACCCAGGATCTGCGTAACACAAAAACTACCCAAACACTGGGTTGTTACGTCTGACCCAGGATCTGCGTAACACAAAAACTACCCAAGCACTGGGTTGTTACGTCTGACCCAGGATCTGAGTAACACAAAAACTACCCAAACACTGGGTTGTTACGTCTGACCCAGGATCTGCGTAACACAAAAAACTACCCAAACACTGGGTTGTTACGTCTGACCCAGGATCTGCTTAACACAAAAACTACCCAAACACTGGGTTGTTACGTCTGACCCAGGATCTGAGTAACACAAAAACTACCCAAACACTGGGTTGTTACGTCTGACCCAGGATCTGAGTAACACAAAAACTACCCAAACACTGGGTTGTCACGTCTGACCCAGGATCTGAGTAACACAAAAACTACCCAAACACTGGGTTGTTACGTCTGACCCAGGATCTGCTTAACACAAAAACTACCCAAACACTGGGTTGTTACGTCTGACCCAGGATCTGAGTAACACAAAAACTACCCAAACACTGGGTTGTTACGTCTGACGCAGGATCTGCTTAACACAAAAACTACCCAAACACTGGGTTGTTACGTCTGACCCAGGATCTGAGTAACACAAAAACTACCCAAACACTGGGTTGTCACGTCTGACCCAGGATCTGAGTAACACAAAAACTACCCAAACACTGGGTTGTTACGCCTGACCCAGGATCTGGGTAACACAAAAACTACCCAAACACTGGGTTGTTACGTCTGACCCGGGATCTGCGTAACACAAAAACTACCCAAGCACTGGGTTGTTACGTCTGACCCAGGATCTGCGTAACACAAAAACTACCCAAGCACTGGGTTGTTACGTCTGACCCGGGATCTGTGTAACACAAAAACTACCCAAACACTGGGTTGTTACGTCTGACCCAGGATCTGCGTAACACAAAAACTACCCAAGCACTGGGTTGTTACGTCTGACCCAGGATCTGCGTAACACAAAAACTACCCAAACACTGAACAGCTTTTCTTATAGTGACGCCAAAAAGTGTGTAGCCTACACTGTATATATATATACACTCACCGCGGCTGCTTTATTAGACACACATTGATAAATGATGCTCAATTGGTACCCAAAACACACCTCACACTATTACACCACCAGCCGCCTGAAGCGTTAATACACGGCAGGATGGATCCATGTTTTCATGTTCACCAAATTCTGAGCTTCCCATCTGAATATCACAGCAGAAACACATTAAACTAGACAATGTTTCTCCAATCCTCTATTGTCCAGTTTTGGCGAGTCCTTATTGTAGCCTCGATTTTCTCAGTTATAAATACAAATTTGACAGCGATTCAGTTTTTTCTTTCTCTTTTTTTTCTTTCCACTGACTTGAGGAAAGCTTTCTGTCTCTACCGCTGACATCAACATCCGTCTCAGAGCATCGTTCTCACTCATGAGCTGCGGTTTGATTAACTATATAATAAATGCTTTGGCTAGCACCTGAGGAAGAGAATATGTGCACTAATTGTTGATCAGTTTTTGGGAATCATCCAGTTCCTAGTGACATTATTATGAAAAGACCGCTGCGTGTGTTTAATTTATTTAGTTCTTGGAGAGTGTTGAGACCAGATGGACTGTGTCTCGGTTAGTGATGGACGCTGCTGGGGACGTCCAGTCATAGACGAGGTGAAGACGAATATGAAAACCCCTCAGAACATCCCTGATCTCTGACTGAACTCAACTCTCCAGCGGCTGCAGGCAAACGTGAAAATGTCAAGTAGGTGAAGGAAGAAACATTTGGCTGTTAAAAAGAAATCCCTGCCGCTTCAACTCTCTCTCACGCAAACATTTACTGCTGAAATTTCTGAAATCCTCAGGGAACGTTCTCAGAACTTTGACAGTAATTAAATATTCGTTCAGAGTAATTTGGTCTTTCATAAAGATCTCAAAACATTAGAATGTGGAATGTTTAACTGGACGTTTGTCTAACGTTTTTGAAATTTGAGTAGTTGTTTCGGAACATTCAAAGAACATTCAAAAGTAACGTTCATATAACGTTTGCAGAATTGTAAAATGGAATCTTCGAAATGGAAACATTTTAGTTTTGAACATCCAGAGAACGCTGCAAAATGACATTTTCATAACTTGATAAGAATGTGTGTGGGCAGTTTTTGTGTAACCCAGATCCTGGGTCAGACGTAACAACCCAGTTCCTCCTCGTGTATCCAAGTTTCCGAACACCGGTTAGATGTCAGTCAAAGTTGCACGGCTGTATAAATTTTCCACAGAAATCCCTTCCGTTCTTCAAACCAAGCGCTTCAGCTCACTCTCACACAAACACTCGCTGCTGAAATTCCCTTAATAATAGTATCTATCCTTTCAGTTAACAGGGAACGTTCTCAGAATGTTATGGCAAGGTTCTCTCAACGTTATGAACAAACGTTCTTCCAGTAACATCAATAGAACGTTCATTCAGAGTTATCTGCGCTTTAATAATGTTCTCAAAGCATTACACATCTTTCATTGAATACTTAAATTAGATTTATGTCGCAAGTTTTTGAAATTTGAGGACTTGTTCGGAACATTCAGAGAACTTTCAAAAGTAACGTTCACATAACGTTTGCAGAATTGTAAAATGGAATCTTCGAAATGGAAACATTTTAGTTTTGAACATCCAGAAAACGCTGCAAAATAACATTTTCATAACTTGATAAGAATGTGTTTGGGCAGTTTTTGTGTAACCCAGATCCTGGGTCAGACGTAACAACCCAGTTCCTCCTCGTACATCCAAGTTTCCGAACACCGGTTAGATGTCAGTCAAAGTTGCGCGGCTGTATAAATTTTCCACAGAAATCCCTTCCGTAGGCTTCAAACCAAGCGCTTCATCTCACTCTCACACAAACACTCGCTGGTGAAACTCCCTTAGTAATAGTATCTATCCTTTCAGTTAACAGGGAACGTTCTCAGAATGTTATGGCAAGGTTCTCTCAACATTATGAACAAACCAGTAACATTAATAAAATGTTAATTCAGTGTTATCTGCGCTTTAATAATGTTCTCAAAACATTACACATCTTTCATTGAATACTTAAATTAGATTTATGTCGTAAGTTTTTGAAATTTGAGCACTTCACATTCAGAGAACTTTCAAAAGTAACTTTGCCATAACGTTTGCGGAATGTTCCCTTAAAGTTTTGAACATCGAGAGAACATTCCAAAACAATGTTTTCATGAGAGCATCCAGGTGTCTGAACGGCGATTAGACGTCACTGACGTGTGAAAGTTGTGCGAGTTGTTTCAGTAATCGTTCACAGGACATCAGCCAGCCGCTCACGCTGACCATCACGGCATCACCTCGGCAGACCCCTTCACTCAGCGCGCCATTCAGGGGAAATCACTCTAATTTATGGCACATTCCATTAACTGAATTATCTACCGCTCTGATGAATTGCTCAGCCATAATAATTACATTTGCATAATGTCTTTTCTGGTTCATTTCCGCCCTTACATGTGTTCGTAATTACCGAAGTGCCGGCATGCCATGATCCTGCTGGTGTTTTTCCCACAAAAAACCTTCTTTACGTGTTCAGGTTTGTGTGTATGTTTAATGAAATTACATATTTGCCAAATAAATCAGTTGTGAGAGGCACGTTGAAAGTCAAGATACAGATCCTCTCTTTTGATGTAGTGTTTGCATGATAAATTAGCATGTTGCGATTTATTAGTTTTTTTTTTTTTTTTTAAATTTGCATTTATAAATAATATAGAAACATGTTATAAGACAGAAACAGATGTCTATGAATCAGTCAAATTAAATCCTGCATATCAATATTTTTATTTTTTCTGAGAAAATCAGACGAGGAAGTCATTATATAGGTTTTTTGTTTTATATAAACATGGTCTCCTCAGGTTATGACACAGGACTTTTATTATGTAATTCATTACACTAAATTGCCAACTCTAAAAAAAATAGTAATGTAATGTAATTAAAAATGTATTATTTCACCGGTAACAGTTTATTGTCATTGTTACATATGTTGCATGTAGTTACTTTAGTAATAACTATAAATTATGTATAATTATATGCAGCTAACCCTAAACCCAACCAAACCATAATCATAACCCTATAGTACATATATGTAGTTATGTAATATTACTCAGTATTGAAATGTGTCATTACAGTGTAACAAAGACACTTTAAAATGAAGTGTATCCAATTCATATAATCATTTTCCAATACGTTTTTGTGGGGAAAAATATCAGCAGGTTCACGGACGCCAGCGTTTCAGTATTTACTGACACGTCATGGAAATGAGCCAGGAAGGACATTATGCAAATGTTATTATTATTTTTTTTTTTGTAAACACTAAAACACTCTCATGGTGAAATGATGGCAAATTTAAGTTGGTTAACTGGTCCGTGAACTGGGAGGTGGCAAAAATATTAATTGTGCTAACTTCGTTAGTTAGATCGTCTTTTCTTCCCTACAGTGTAAACCTGAATAAGTTGGGCTAACTTAAAAAATCGAGGTAATCCGTTATGATGCAGAACTGTCACGTTTTGAGTTTGTAGTACTCATGCATGTTAAGTGCTCCTAACTTGAAGTACTGTGTTGGCTAACTTACATTTTATAACAAGTAACATCAAATATTTAGTTAATTAAATTTTTTATTTTGAGTTCTTGCAAATCAAATGAGTTATTTATGTCACTGTGAACCCGAATTTTAAGTTAAGAGTCATAGATTTTGATTATTCATAACTTAAAATATTTGACTACACTAATTTATACATTTAACTTAAAATGATCAGGTGACACTATGTAACACTCTCTCCCTTTCGAGTGCCATGAGTAAAACATGCTGGGAAATAGAAATCCCAGCCCAGTTTTGGTTAAATTTAAGTTAGTCTAAATAAAAGAAATGAGTTCATGCAACTCAAAACAATGAAACAGTTCAGTTTACTTGAAATATGTCAGTGCTGTGAACTCAAAAGAAAAAGAAAGTTGTTATTACTCATAACAGTTAATTTAACTGAACTAATTTGTTTAATTTAAGTTTCCGTTCTGAAGTATTTTGAGCGTTAGGGTTTACAGTGTGTGCCATATATCCGAGTGATATAAACGGCTTCAGGAACAAGAACAAATGTAGGCGGGGCTTGATTGTGTCCGTGGGGAATTGATTGGATGGTTGTGGTTTGCTATTGGTGGATCTCATGTGAGTGACAGGTTGCCCCGCCCTCATCATCAAAAGAGATGCTAGAGGGAGGAGAAGATGAATTTAAAACAATAATGATCGTTTATAATAAACACTGCAGCGACTTTGTTAAAATTGTTCTCAGATCTCTTAGGAACGCAGCACTCGCATGAATCGGATTCTGAAACACTCAGTAAACACTTGGTGTACAAAGGTTACTTGGCATTGCATACTAGTGTGAAAAATATATATGGAGAATGAGAATCCAACATGCATGTAAAGTCTCAGGAGCTTCCGTCTCCACGTGACTGGCTGTGCTCAAACTCCATTAGGATCTTCCCATGAGGACTAACCTGGCCGGATCGATCGTCTTGGCCTGTCAGTTTTCATCGGTGTGATTTTTCCAGATCCAAAAAGGTCTCTGGCTTCATTACCCTTTGAGAGTCACTGAGAAGGAAAGAGGCTCACACCGCTGGCCTTCTGCAAACTGCTAATGGCCTGAATCGAGCTTCCTCTGTTTATTTCTATTGCAGAGATTGCCTACTGCTTCAAAAATTATGAGTTCCAAGACATCCCGGCGAACATACATCACTGAAATCTTGACTTTCAGTGTCCACAGAAGCATATTTCATAAAGTGTGACTGTAATTTTGTCTTCTGGCCTCATTCATTTAACGTGACGACAGCTCTGATTACCCCTGATGGGTCCTTTTCACAAGACGAGGTCTGTTAATGGCCTTCATGTAATTATCTCCTCCTCGTCAAGCCGGCTCACTTTCTGTGTGTCATGTTTTTTTGTGTTAAGAGATGCCAGCGTTCAAAACACATGTACTGTAGTTAAAATAGCAGAGGCGTTGATGGATGCCCATATGGCATGAGAACGTGACGCTCGGGGTGGAGATATTTGTGAAAATGAACATTGGGAGAAGTAAAAGACACTTCAATGAACAACTGTACAGATGTTACGAATCCTTTTAGGTTAATGGAGTATTGAATTCGTGGAATTAATAGGGTGATTTTATTGTATTCTCAATGAGATCAAATATGTTAATTTCCATCACATTTATTTAATGCGTCTTAATTTGATGGTATAACACCTTAATTCATTTAGGTAAAGTTGTACTTGTGTAATAATGAAATAATGCGAATGTGGTCTTATTTTTCAACAGTCTATGCGGTCAAAAAGTTCATAAAAACATCATAAATGTAATCTGTATGAACCGAGCGGCCTAATCAAAGTCTTTTAAAGATATACGATCACTTTGATGAACATAATTTTGGGAAATAAAGGTTAGAAACTGAGATTCTTGTGCTTCTGTTTACTATATTTGATGTGCGACTGATCAACTAAACATCTAATGGTGCTTGAGGATCTCATTGAGGTCCGACGGCAAAATAAACATGCTTGATGTCTTTTAAAAGGAGAAAACATATTTTTTATTTCTTTTGCTTTGATGGCTGATTTTTTATCACGTAAATGTAATTCAATGCAGATTCTTAGTCAGATTATACAGGTTGTGTGACGGCTTCGTCCTCAAAAACCTTCAATATTATGCAATTTTTACGTAAAGTGCGGTTCTTCTTCACGTACATATGCTCATGTTTTCATACGCACTAAAACATACAATATTGATGTAACTAAAATGTGAATTATTTATGTATCCAAGTGTGAATGAGTACAAATTCCCATTTATTTCATGATGTTAAAGAAGACTAAACGCTAAAACCTTAAAATGAACTGAAATGTAATCGTTTAACCTTTTAGAAATGTTTAGTTTGTTTGCTGTGAGACACAAAAGGCATTTTCTTGTGTGCTGCGACTGACAACACAACAAAAACGCAACATAAATCCACAAATCACACCATTTTTCTTCCACTCACTGTAAGCCAAATCTTTAGAATGCATATGTTTGCGAGGAACAGATCCAAATCCAGCGTTCTTCATCTTCATTCTCATCATTATGAGAATTCGACATTTATAAACTGATGTCAGTGATGTCAAACGCTCAGTCGTCCATTTTTAAAAAGCAATCGATGCAATGTCCATTTGAAATGGGAAATGTGTGCCTAATTTCATCCATTAATAACTTAAATTCTGCTATAAATAATTATATACCACGAGAGAGGACTGCAACACATCCTCTTTTGACATTTTTTGCAATAAATGGTGATTACACGTGTTATGCTTTTATTTATTTTTAAGAAATAGTTATGAGTAGGTGTAGGAATAGCGGCTCAAAATGTCTTTAACGCTATAATGTTTCTAAAATAGAAACATTTCTGTCCAATTGCGTTATATTCTCTTTATATTCGGTCTAAAATGGGTGTGTTTTGGTTAGTGAGATCTTACATTAATTTATAATATGGTAAAAGAGAGATTATGCAGATATCTTTATGATATGAAAGATTTGTAAATATATATTTTTTAGCTCGAAAGTGCTGTTTAAATGTTGCCAATATCTCCATATTCTGTGTTTCAGCACTTCTTCAAACGTACACAAATGCACGTTTTGTGTCTTTGAAAGTTGCATATGTGTTCGTAATGAGACCAGATTTATCACATTTCATACACAGTTGTAATTAAACGTGCTTTTATAAAAAAAAAGATCATAGAACAAGTACAAATTGAAAAAAAAAATCATATTACTGGTTTTGCTTCATTACAGAGATTTAATATTTAATGATAATGAAGCAAAACCAGTTGAAGATCACCTGCAGCGAAACACTCTTCATGTCAGGAAGCTCAATGAGGCTTTAACCGTTTGCGACTCTGACCCCATAAATATACACAAATGATGATACAGCATCACTCGTAGTGTAACACTAGTGTAACTATGATACTTTAAAAGGCCAGTATGTGTTTACAAGGTTGAGAAGAAACGAAACATAAGTAACTTAGTTACGTATTTAAAATAGAAAATTTGAGAACATTTTAATCTATCTATCTATCTATCTATCTATCTATCCATCCATCCATCCATCCATCCATCCATCCATCCATCCATCCATCCATCCATCCATCCATCCATCCATCCATCCATCCATCCATCCATCCATCCATCCATCCATCCATCCATCCATCCATCCATCCATCCATCCATCCATCCATCCATCCATCCATCCATCCATCCATCCATCCATCCATCCATCCATCCATCCATCCATCCATCCATCCATCCATCCATCCATCCATCCATCCATCCATCCATCTATCTATCTATCTATCTATCTATCTATCTGTCCATCTGTCTATCTATCTATCTATCTATCTATCATCTGACCATTTCAATCCATCCATCCATCCATCCATCCATCCAAAAACACATGAATGCATGATGGGAACACCAATATCAAAAAAAAAACGTTGAGTAGATTTTATTTAATTTTATACCGTTGATATTTACACTTTAATTTCTACAAGCTTGAAATAAGTACTAAAATAGAATTTACCTTGATTGAACTAACTTTTTCTAAATTGTTTTCTGTTGTATTTATTCGCCACAGAATCATTGTTTTCACTGTATGTAGGAAAAGTGAGCTCTGAACAAACCCTCTAAAACCCCTCATGAACTCAGCTGAGAGGAGGTTCTGCGCTGCGTTCATGTTTATTTCCTTCTGATATGCTAAAAATGGGCAGAACGTATGAAACGACTCAACTGTAAGTCATATGAATCCAGTCATGTGTGTGTGAAAGAGAGAGAGATGAAAAATATTCATGAGCGAGTATTAGCATACGTGTTAATGCCATCACATTTGTATTCTGGTCTTCCAACTGTTGGTGTAAATTAACTGTGAAGCGTTTTACGATGTGTGAGACTTTGAATGTAAAGTAACATGAATGGGGTCATATGTGAAGGGATTGAAGAACATTAAACATACAGAAAAAGTGCTTTCAAACTTGAAAAACAGTACAAACCCTGTTATTTCTGAACATTTACCCTTTATTGAAAGATTAATGGAAATTATAACACAATCATATTCATTATTTTTGAGTGTTTTTCAAGGTTCTGCGTGAAAGGAAAGAAAAGATCAAGCCATTCAGTTTTAAAACAACAAAACCAAACAAACCCTGGAGGAAAAAAAAAAAAGCAGTTTCTTCAGGAAAGAGGTTGAACGACAAATCAAAAGCTTTGTCCAGTTGTTTTTCCTCTCTGCTTTCTTTTTGGAGATGTTTAGTCCCGTCCCGAGAGCCTCGTCCATCTGTTTGGAGAGAATAAAGAGAAAAAGTACATGCAAAGAACTGAAGGAGAGAAAAGAGTGACATGAAAATAGGTCAAATGAAGACACTCATAACTATAACTGAAATATATATACTCTTACAACAGTATTATTTTATTAGCATTTACAGTATTTTATATATATATATATATATTACTGTAAATGCTAATAAAACAATACTGTACATATTTAATATATAATATAGTTTTAATATACTATGATTTATTATTAATTATAATATTTTTATTCATATGTTCAATTAGCTTTTGTTTGTATTATTGAATTGCCTTTTTAATTTGAAGTATTTTATGTGATTGTTGTCTTTTTTTATTTTTTCATTCATCTTTTTGTAAAAAAAATGACATTTTAGTGCTTCAAGTTAAACTTATTTTATTTCAGTTTTTTGCCAAGGCATGAATTTCTAAAGTCTTTCATCTAATATTTATGCTTTATTTTATTCCATCTTTATTTCAAATAAATAAATCATGTGCGTGTGTTTCCGTCGTAGTTTATGTGCATGTTTTCTTATTGGATAAAACATTTATCCATCTCAACCGAGTGCATCTGTTTTTAGAATTTTTCCGCATCTTGGTGTTTCCATCCAGCAGTTTTTGAAGCGATATCCCAAAATGCAATAAAAAATAGTTGGTTGGAAAAGTAGCTAGTGTCTGTTTACAGTGTAGGAGGGGGGCGGGACTTCAGATTCTAGAGAGAGGATTTGATTGGACAGCAGATCTGATGAGAACCTGAAGAGCGCAATGATGTCATGAAAATCCTTGATCCATTTTAGTGGAAGTGAGAGACTGTAAGTTTTGCAGTCAGTTTTGTCATTGTTTTGGAACACACCAGCTGATTCATAACCTTGAAAGTGCACTATGTAGTTTCGTCCACTAGAGGTCGTGTATTCAAAACAAAGGCGTAGCTTGATGACGCCGAGTTTGAGCGAGGAATCTTGGGACATGCGGTCATCACCTCACAGCCGGCGGAAAAGAATCAGGATGCAGAAATCACGTTCATGAGATTATTAACGTTACTGCCGGTGCCGTTTCCGCTCTTCCGGTCATGAAACACAGATCCGTCAACTCTGTCAGACTAAACGTGTTGAGCTATATTACAATAATTCATTGTCTGTCTATAATGTATCAAAACAGATGTTCTCTAGTCTGTGTTCCCACACGTAATATATATAAAGTCCTTCCAGAAAAATGCGATTATGCGATCGCTTGATTTCATGCGCAAAGTCCACATATTTATGCGGGGGTCACATTTTTTCAAATACGTCGCACTTTCGCCACATAAATATTTTCAGCAAGCAAAATGTGCGGGGCTAGCGTGATTTCATAATCCCTGTATTTTCGTTGCAAAAAAGTCACATATATCTTAGCAGAAAGTTGAAAAATGTTGCGTTTACATCACACAAGTACACTGTTAAAAAATTACTGTAAATTTTACAGTATAATACTGGCAGCAGGGTTGCCAGCCAGTTATTGTAAATTTTACAGTAGTGTTACTGTAATTTAATTTACAGAATTTCCCTGTATTCTCTGATTACAGTAAATAACTGTATTTTTTAAAATTATGAAGGGTCAATTTACAGCAATATTCTGTAAATTTGAGTCAAAGCAACACGTGATCCCAGAATGCATTGCAGTTTACAGCAATAGGCTGTATTATTAAAAAACAGCCAGCGGCTGTAAAATAATGCTGTAATTTTTACAGCAATTCATTACAGTGTAAAGCGCCATTATTTTCCCTCTATTGCCATGGAAACCTCATGAAGTGACGTAATTACACGACGTGAACATCATCTGTAAACTCCGCGGTGAAACCATGATGAAGCATGCAAATCATTCTCATTTGCCAACAAAAATAAGCGCAAAAGAGCGCGTGAAGCAGTTTCCCGCTGTGTCACATGACAGTGGGGGCGAATTATTCTGCGTGTCGTACCGCAGACGACGCTGTATATTAGTAGTGTGTGAAATAATTCACGTCGCTGTAAGAGATTGGAAGCACTTGATTTAACACAAGATGTGTGTTTTGTATAGCTACCTCTGTAAAACATTTATTTTTTTTAATATTTTATTTATTCATTTTCACAGAAGTTGTTGAATATTCCTTTTGTGAAGCGACAGAACTTGTTTGACTCAATGTTTTGTAAGTTTGAGGCGTGTGTGAATGAAGGTCTGAAATGGGGTAGTCGTGGCCTAGTGGTGCGGGAGTTGGGCTTGTAACCTGAAGGTTGCTGGTTCGATTCCCATGCCGACAGGAATTGAAGGTGGGGATTGTGAATAAACAACACTCTCTCCACCTTCAACACCATGACTAAAGTGCCCTTGAGCAAGACACCTAACCCCTAAATGCTCCCCTTGTAAGTCGCTTTGGATAAAAGCGTCTGCTAAATGACTAAATGTAAATAAAACAGAACGAGAACTTCAATATTTTGTGATTTAGTAGTTTGAAGTGATCAGAAATGACTCTTGACATGAAGGTAGTTGTCTAGAGAGAACAGGGTGTTGGTGAATCACCTTTTTTTCCTCTTTTGCATCAAACCGCAGTTTTTTTCAAGTTCCCGCAATTTCATCGCATAAAATTGCAAAAATCTCCCGCATATTCCATCGCATTTTTTAAGAAAACATGCCGCAAAATCAAGGATTTTTGCCCACAACGATCACAAAAAAAAAACCCTCGTTTTTCTGGAGGGACTGAATATTAAAGTATCTTTGGTGTTTCCACAAAATAAAAGCAGAAACCGAGGAAAGCGCGGATGTGACGCCATCTACAGGCGACTCCCTCACACGACCAGATCCTTGGTTAAAAATGCGATTTTCTCACAATTTACAAATAGTTGTAAACATTTGGGATGTTATACAAAAGATATATAGATATATACAGATCAACAGATATCCATTTGCATGAAAGATCGCCATCGTTTTGAGTCGTCCTCTCTGATTGTGATGTTGCCATAGTTACTGACACTAAGGAGGCCGAAAGTGTTTCCTGATTACAGTTTATCTGTGTTCTCACTGACAGCCGCTCCGCGGAGCGTTTATGGATTGACTTGGCAGAGCGCTGATGGATGTTGATTGTGACGAGCCGGAGGCAGCGGGCCAGTATCTGCTGCCGCCCCGCAGGAAACCAAGCCCATTGTTTTGTTGGCACGACACTTCAGACAATCAGTCACAAATTTGATAAAACGTCCTTCAAGCTTTTAAAGTATATTTACCCTAGACTACTGATTTTCAAAGGAAGCTTTTTAGCTTTTTTCAAAAGCTTGATCCACCGCCATTATATGGATGAGCATGAGCCGAACCATTTTTAAAAATGATCCTTTTGTGGTCTGAGCAGAAAGATGGCACCAGAGTGACCGAATGATGAAAACGATTTTCCTTTTATTTTGGGGTGAGATATGACATGTTTTCATGAAATTGGCCCCTGGAGATATTTACGTTTAGAAAAGCACAACATGAGCCATGATCATTTTTCATCAAGTGTCTCTTTAACGGTATCATTACAGTCTGGGTCGGGCTTAGTGAAGTGAATCCATAAATTACCATTATTTTACTGTACGTCATTAGCATAAGTATTGTTCTCGGTGTCCTTACTATCCATGTTGAAGGACCTTCACTGTCAAGCACAAGAAAGGAAAGTGGGACAGAGTGCCGCTATAAAGAGGAGCGTTCAGCCATTCATGACCGCAACCTATTACACACAAATACATTTAACAACCGTGACCTTTTTTGCCACTGTTCTTTTTCAAGGTGTTTAGAAATTTCGAAATTTGGACCCGATCCACATTCAGTGTGAACGCTGACCGTCACATGTGTCGCAAGCGTAGATTGACTTGTTTTGAAAACGTGTTTGTAGGTCAGGAAACCGTGGCACTTTCAAGAAATCATATTTTTCCATCTGAGACACAAAATACAGAACCATATTCAGGGATTGTTAAACAAATACTGTACGAGTTTTTCAATGGCTGATCCGTCCCCGAATCCTAAATATGTGAATCCAGCCTACAGAAGAGATCAACAGTTATTTATTGTTACAAAAAATTTGGGATCAGTACGATTTTTAATGTCTTCTGCTCACCGAGGCTGCATTTATTTGATCAAAAATACAGTAAAATTGTGAAATATTATTATGATTTAAATCATCTGTTTTCTATGTGAATATATAGTCAAATGTAATTTATATCCAGTGATCAAAGCTGAATTTTCAGCATCATTACTCCAGTCTTCAGTGTCACATGATCCTTCAGAAATCATTCTGATATGATGATTTGATGCTCAATAAACATTTATGATTATTATAAATATTGAAAACAGTTTTTTTTTTTTTCCTCCAAATAAGTATTATTTGAATGGAAAGAAGAAAATGTATTTGAATTGTTTCATAAAGACTTGTAGCTGGATGGGAGGTGTATTTTAGTATAATCGATCATTTCAGCTAAACAACTAACCTGAGCAAGGTTTTTATTTTGGTGATTGAGATGATTATTACTGAAGATGAAGAAATGACAATAATGGAAGATATTAAATCCCAAAGTTAGAATGTCAACAAAAAAAGAAAAAAATTAGTATATAACACACACATATATACATTATATATATATATAACATGGGTTATTTTAACCCAACATTTGGGTCAGGTATTTAACCCAGAAGTTGGGTCAAAAAGAATAACCCATTTTTCTGGGTTGAAATAACACGGAAATTAGTTGGTCCCTTTTTAACCCAGCATTTGGGTCAAAAATGACCCATTATGGGTTAGTTTTGACCCAGGAGTTTTTAGTGTGTATATTCGACATGAGCAGGAAGAGTTCTGAATGCACGATGGCAGGTTTTTCTCTGTTCTGTAAAGCTGCTTTAAAATGTTATGCATTGCTGAAAAACATAAAAATGAAATTGAAGATGCATAAAATGATGTTTAACATAAACAACTTCAATTGTTTTCGTGATAAAATACTGCAGTCCGTTCCAGACAATTCACTTCTTGCTAAACGGGACGTTCAGTTCAGTCAAATATAAACACTATAATTAAGTCGCCCTTTAACTATAATAATCCTTTCATTGCAAACAAACATTGTAATGGAAAGTTCCAAGCAAATCAAACAGGAAAAACTTCATCCCAGACTCAGCATTCATGTGTATATACTATAGGCCGCCATCCTTTATGTATTGCGTTCACAATATCCTTTTTTTAACACGACTACGTCATGTTCCGAGCGTATTGTAATTCTTTTCTTCTCCCTTGGTGCTCAATTGCCCAGTCATTGTGCCTCTCGCCTGTTCTGTCGTCACGCTGGGAAGAAGAGCTGTCACTGGATGCTTTCCCTGAGAACCGGCTCTCGCTGCTCCTCTTAGATTTTCTCAAATTGAATAAATCACAGAGGGAATACACACTGCCGAGCATCCAGCTTGTTTTTCAGTATCTCGCCCTCTGTTCTTGCTTCAGAGTGGGCCAGTGGAGGAGAGGATAGGTGGATGTAAACAGAGAGAGAGAGGGAGGGGGGGGGGTTGCAAGAGTCTCTCCTCCCTGTGGAGTCACTGAACACAAATGCAGCAGGGATTTGGAAAGAAATTGAATTGGCTTTCCTGGTGGACCTTCATCTCTTCGAAGGCTGTAATTGTTGTTTCATCCACGTTATCATTGATTTTGACTTCATGCATCAAAGCCTGGTCTCTGTAAAGTTTACTGTCCTTCTGTCATCCCATTAACCTTCAGAAGACTGTGACCTGTGACACTCCAAGCCCACAATCGGCCGTCGGCGTAGATATGAGAGATCAGTTTAGCCAACGAGTCACAAGAAAAGTGATGAAATTGGCTGTGACCTGAGCATTCCAATATGCGAATATTTTCGTAACAACATGAGTCGTCTGTAATGAAGAAAGTGATCAGCATGATTGATACTGCAAATGGTGAGCAAGCTTTACGGTTTGTTTATCTGCAGTCGTAGTTTCAGTTTCCCTTCTTAAATGACGATGTAACACAGTTCGTAAGAACGGGAAAAAGGAGAACCGGTGAATGTTCAACATAACTTTTAATATCCAAAATAAACAAACACCACACAAACATAATACAACACAACATAAAATCCAGGCCTGGTCCTCTCTCGTCCTTCACTGTCGTCGCTCCTCTTTTATGCTTCCGGAGCTCCTCCGTGAG
Organism: Zacco platypus; assembly: GCA_038088235.1. Taxonomy (NCBI): domain Eukaryota; kingdom Metazoa; phylum Chordata; class Actinopteri; order Cypriniformes; family Xenocyprididae; genus Zacco; species Zacco platypus. The sequence continues at coordinate 929,590 of CM076082.1, read as the reverse complement.
AGACACGAGACCGGTGTAGCGCGTAGGTGACGTTCATTATCACTCGTGTCCGTTCCCTCACGGCTCTCGCCCGCCCTGCTCGTCACAGACGAATATAGACACAATCAGTTGTCCTTGCACACATTCACAGCGCCACCAGCTGGCAACTTATATTTAGACACTTAAATCCATGTGCGGTTTTCCCTAAATCCACCAGGTAGGCTATTGTTCGGGCCCATCATCGCTACTTGCAGCTATATTTATAATTTTGTAAAATTCGTTCGTTATTTTAAAGCCATTATTTGGGCATTTCTAAATATTTTTTGCACATCCCTTCACTGGTAAAGGCTGGTTTGTAACAGGGCCATGTTGTCCAATAGAAAGACAAGGTTATTATATTGGTGTCTCTGGTGAAGCTGGTTGACCAGTGAAGTCTGACTAGTTAAGCTAGTTAAAGATATGCTAAAAATTCATCACCGTTTAATGAATCTATCATTTTCTGAGTCTGTACATCCTTAAACAAGTCATACGTCTTAAATACAAATCTAACAAAACTTAACGAGGTTTAAAGTCACCATGAAATCAAGAGAGACATTTCTTATTTATTTACTTATTTATTTATGATGGAAAATGGCAATTATAAATGTTTTATCTGCGCACACCATTATTTTAAGACATTTTCAGACCTGTAGATGGTTTGCTTTGTTCTAAAAAAGGCACTTAATTTGTTAGAATGTTGCATTTTCTTCTTCGTTCGGTTGTCTTTCGCAAGGCAGCATTTCAAATTCCAAAATATGTTTATGCAAGTCACATGTGAGTAAAACTGTCCTCCTATTGGTCCCAGTCCAGCTGTTTATATTCCCCTGCGTCATCCATAAAGATTGAAGTTCTTATGGCGCTGTCATGATTCTATAATTATTATGCAACTAAGACATCATTCTTGCGATGTGAGGAGAAGAGAACTCAACATTTCAAGATGAAGAGGAGCTCTTTGGTTTTCAACCACAAAAACTCTGAGAATCAAACACTGCTGCTCTGTATATATGTAACACATTTCCCATTATGAATTATGATAGCACTTGCTTTCCCACCTCAACCAAACCGCTCCAGAGTTAGTTTTCGATCGGGCCGAGACCACATTGCTCAGGTGATCTTGGAGCGATTGTTTTGGTGCGGATCCGAGCACGATTGCCGTGTTCATATAACGAACCGGGAAGAAAATGCACTAGGTTCTGAAACAAATGATCCAAACGAGCCCGGTGCGAAAACACCCTTAAAATTCATGTGACTTGTAATCTTTGATCAAAATATCTTCTCCTCCTTCTTGCAGCGACATTGGGGGATCTCATGTGAGTGAGTAACCCAAATGCTGGGTTAAAAACAACCCAAGTTGGGTTGAAAATGGACAAACCCAGCAGTTGGGTTATATGTTTGACCAACTTGCTGGGTAGTTTTATTTAACTCAACTGTTGTTTAAAATTACTGTATCGCTCGCTTAAAATGAACCCAAAGTATGTTGGAAATGGACATTTATTAATGAATAGTAATTAAACAATAAACATTTATTAAATTGCTTATTGCTTTTGATTATAATTGTTCCCTCTAGTAATTATGTGTCTGATTTTTATTGTCCAATCTATTTTGGATTCAGGCATATAGTCATTTTTAAATAAAAAGTGCCCAGCATGTTGGGCAAACATTTAACCCAACTGCTGGGTTAAAAACAACCCAATCACTGGGTTCATCCGTTTTCAACCCAACTTGCTTTGTTTTTAACCCAGCACTTTGTATAGTGCATGGTGTAAAATGAATCAAGACGTCTCTGAAATAAAGTCTTCTGCTTCTCAACACACACGGCAAAGATGCTGAGTAAGAAAAGTACTTCTCCAGTGCAAAGACATATCCGTCATCTCGTGTTTCGATGACGTCTAATTCGATTTCGAACCGCAGCGAGTGAGCTTCTCTCCGCCCTGATGTTCTTACAGCAAACGTGAACGCTTTATGGCTGTCGCGCTGGCCGTTCTCTGTCAGATTAGGACGTTTGGACACAAATCTGCCTCTAACCTCCACGTCCGTCGCCGTCCGTCGCCGAGCTCTCGGGGGAGGCGTTGATCGCTCTTCGTGTCAGTCCGGTCTTCTCTTTATCACGGCTCTCGTGCTCTTATGAGCGGCTGCTGTACACAGAGGCAGTTAGACGAGTGATTCTCCAGATTGTCCCTGACGGCGTTTCTTTCTGAATCATGGTCGGCCGTCGCTTCTTATGTGTTAGTGCTCAGCGACTAGTCAAGCAGGTAATTGGCATTCCTCTATCTCGTTCTCCCGTGTCACACGGGACCCGTGTAATAGACACACTAGTGTACACAACACTTAAGCTGGAGCAAACATCATGCGTCCCTGGAGTTTGGTGGATTATCTGAAGGGTTTGCTGGCATCACTCCACCGAGATCAAGCTCCAGACCTCGACACATCGCTATTGGCTGTGTCCAATTCTTAAAGACACTGTTAACCCACTGTCTCTGCTGATAAGGGAGGCAGGAAGATAAGATGAGAGCAAAGGAGAAACAAAGGGCGCAGGGCTTCAGATGCCAGAGACGATTGGTCGCGCTCACTCTTTAAAATCATGCAGATCATTTTTGTGTTTATCTGTGGACGCAGAAACCGTTGCTTGTGACAGAAATCATTTTGCAGCAAAGGTGACAGGTGTGAATTTTCACATTTATCCACGCTTCCTCGACAAGCTTCAAATAATTGCTTTTAAAAATGTCATCCTCGACAGCGTGGCAGGGGTCCAAAACAAACAAAATCGAGGTGTATTAAACTATTACTGACTGAAATAATGGTTGATTTGAGAGAACACTCAGTGGCCTGCTCAAATAAACTCATTTAAATACAAATACAACATTGTACTTGAAGAGTTTCATCCTATCAGAGTGATTTCTGATGGGTCATGTGACACTGAAGACTGGAGTAATGATGCTGGACATTCAGCTTTGAGTTAGAAAAACATAGAAAAACATCTATTTTAAATTGTGATAATATTTCGCATTTTTACTGCATTTTTGATCAAATAAATTCAGTTTTCTTCCTGCTCTTTTCTCTCGTCTTCTTGAACTCCTGCTGTTTCAGGCTGGGCAGAGCAGATAAAAGACGTATCTTGCTTTAGATAAAAAGCAGGTATGCTCGCACTTCTGATATTAAGTTGTTCATCTTCTTGAGAGATCTCTTTTTCAAGCCCATGCATACCTCTTTCTTCATCTCCCGGCGGCAGCCGTTATTAAGATGAAGGAGTCGATGCTTTGATGCTCTCGCTGTTAATCTTTTCACAGACTTCCGTGTATTTCATCACGGGTATTTATTTGGTAACACTTCACAATAAATTAATAAATGTGAGGTACGGACAGTAATCAATACATTTGTGTTAGATATGAAGTGCTCATGTTCGCTCGAATGCATTAAATAATATTAACCGATACTACTTTTGATTATAATAATGCATTGCTGAAAATTCAATTAATCGTTCCAAACCTGTAAGACTTTCCTACGTCTTCTAAACACAAATATTATATAGTCTTGGAAAACATTCATAAATAAATCAATATGGTTTAATTCAAGAATAAAAGCCTAAATGAAATCTGTTCGTCATATAAAAGAAGACTTGGATTAAACAGCTCGATTCATATGGATTTGTTTTTATGAATGTTTTGACGCATCAGAGTTTTGAGTGAATTGGTGGATGAAGGAAAGTCAACACCAGCGTGAGGAAATAATGACAGCATTTTCATTTTGGGGGAAGTTACTCTTTAATATTAAATGTTTAGTTCAGCCAAAAATGAGATTTCAGTCATTAGTTCCTCTCCCTCATGTGGTTCTACACCCGTAAGACCTTCGTTCATCTTCAGAACACAAATGAAGATATTTTTGATGAAATCGATGGTTCAGTGAGTCTCTATTGATAATGAACACTTTCAATCCAGAAAGATACTAAAACATATTAAAACAGGTCATGTGACTACACTGGTTCAACCTTAATGTTATAAAGTGACGAGAATACTTTTTGTGAGCCAAAAAAACTAAATAATGACTTTTCAACAATATCTAGTGATGGACGATTTCAAAACACTGATTCACGAATCTTTTGTTTCGAATCAGTGATTCAGAGCATGAATCAAATGGCCAAAGTCACGTAAACTATTGAAATTTCGAATCACGTATGACGTAACGAAGCCTCGTTCACTGAAATCTCGTGATTCTGTTTCTGACGTACTTCAAGCACTGCTTCTGACACGAAGAACTGAAGCTCAAACATCAGAGTCTGTGAAACCTGAACTCTGCCACAGTGGCCCTGAGCGGCACGACTGTAAATCAGGCTATAAATCTGTGCAGGAGTCGTGTAGGGCATCCCAGCCTTAAAGGGGACGTATCATGACTTTTTCTGACATGTTTAAGAGCTGTAACCGGGTCCCTGGTGCTTCTAATAAACCAGAAAGCGTGAAAAAGGACAAACCAGTAACTTTCTCTACAAGCATGTAAAAAAAAAAAAGAAAAAAAACGAGCTGGTCAGATTTCGCTTTCCTTGTGACGTTTGAAGGGGATCTTATTATAATATCACCGCCCCTTAATCTGCATGTTTCCACCCACGGTGCCGCCATTTTGTTTCTGCAGGCGACAACGGTGTATCATTTCGATACGGCAGGGCAAAAGTTTGAGGAAAGCAAGTTAACTATTCTGTCGTTGCTGCACAGTCGAGCACTGAACACTATTAGAGTCTCGTTAGCTTGGATGTTGACCCTGACAAGAGCGATCGCTAAAAAAGGAGCGTTTCTGTCAAAGCGATACAGCAAATTTATCCAGTAACCGTTCAGAAACGTCTAAAAGTTGAACTTCTTCCTGAGTCTCTCCATCAGTTTGAACACTTTCCTCATTTTGTCTGCGTGAGATTCTCCAGCTTTGTTGTTGTTGAGCTGTTGAAGCTCCGCCCTCTTCTGGAGCAGCAGCTCATTTGCATTTAAAGGGACACACACAAAAATTGTGTGTTTTTGCTCACACCCAAATAGGAGCAAATTTGACAAGCGATAATAAATGATCTGTGGGGGATTTTGAGCTGAAACTTCACTGGAGACACCAGAGACTGATATTACATCTTTTAAAGGGGCGTTATAGGTCTCCTTTAAGATGACTCAAGCAGGGTGTTGCAGTGATTTTGTCATGATGTGCGATCAATATCACACAGGAGTCCGACAGTCACGGTGTGCCGGACGACCCAGTTCAAACTTAAAACAGCGAAGTTAAAGGGTAAATCGTTAGAGACAATTTCTCCAGGTTACTCACCGAACTGGGACACAAGAGCCAGATTCTGTTTGCGTGTTGACCTGGCGCTGGAAATATTTTCAACATCAATGTTGTTTTCGTGCAGCACGACAAAAGTCGTACGTTTTATTGATCTGTGTTTAGTGCGGTCAGTAAGAATTGAGTTGGCTGAACAAATTGTCCTATCTTGGCTGTCGTGAGTGATTTCGTGAGTGGACATTTAGAATAACGGCCAACTAAATCCCCAAATCCCATTAAACACAAATGACGGAATGGCCCTCGAAAGGCAACAGATTGCATTTATAAGCACCCAATCAATAAACTGTCACAGCACGGACAAGATGGACACGCAGAAAACCATCAGACCAGACCAGACTGCAGCTTCACACTCTTCAAGATTTCATCTCCGACTCCCAATAGAACAAACACGGGCCGTGGACATGAAATATGCATGGAGCAGTTAACCTCACATGTTGCGGCAGGTACTTCTCAGTCACGGCGGGTCGGGTCTTAAGTGGATCCTGCTCAGCCTCCGTTTGTTTGGTTAGCTGTGGCTGGATTAGCCATGAGCACAGTCAAAGACACTACAGGGAATACTGAGCATCACCGCGCGTTCAGGTCTTCCTCTCGGCCTTCTGGTGGAGAGTGTGACAGTGACCGTCCACTTTTTCAATAGGACAGTACTTTGGTGACACTTTAAAATAATGGTCTGGCATATGTGGGACAAATGAGGAATACTACAGCTACTACTAATAACTAATATGGAAACAAGATTAACTAAACCGTTAGAAATTGCAAAATTAGTTCATGGTTAGGTATTTCTGAATGAGATTAGCCTCATTGAAAATACATTACTTACTAAGAATACTACAAATCCAAAATGAGTTGTTCCAATTTAAGTACATAAATTTAGTATACTAAAAGTACAATTGCAGGGTGTTTATATTAACTACATAAACATGTAAATGTATTTGTAGTGTACTTAGCATAACATAAATGTACTTAAAATATGTTTTGGTGTGTTTATTTTTCACTAAAGAAGAACTGATAACTCTGAACATCATAAAATTCATCGCTAGTACTCAAGTGTTTCCCAGTTACTCTTCCAGAACTACTAATGATCTGAACTATTGTGTTAAAGTGTCTTTCTGCTTTTTACCTTTAATGTGTTAGTTCACCCAAAACTGAAAATCCTGTCATGAATTCCTCTCCCTCATGTCGTCTTCAGAACACAAAAACATATTTAAAACAGTTCATGTGAGTACCTTAATATTATAAAGCAACTAGAATATTTTTTGTGCACTAAAAAAAAAAAAAAAAATACAATAAAATAATGACTTTTCAACAATTTCTAGTGATGGTCGATTTCAAAACACTGATTCATGAATCTTTACGAATCTTTTGTGACGAATCAGTGGTTCAGTTCGTTTATCAAACTGCCAAAATCACGTGAACCATTGAAATTGTGAAACACTTGTGACATAACGAAGCCTCGTTTACTGAAATCATGTGACTCCGAACCACTGATTCAAAACAAAAGATTCATGAAGATTCATGTGTGGAACGACATGAGGGAGAGAAATTAATCACAGACTTTTCCTTTTTGCCTGAACTAACCCTTTAATTCAGTGCGTTTCTTGCCTTTTGTTGTACTTATTTGTGAAATTTACTAGTGAGTTAAAACTGTTTCAAAGTAAATCCTTTTTTTTTTTTTTTTAGTGTGTATAACAATCAGAAAAAGATGCATGAATGAATAAACTCATAATCCCATGATGCATTGCAAATGGCATGGTTTTTGAAAACTAGTCTACTGTATGTTTGTGGATAAAGTTGGATAAGCCTCTCTCTCTATATATATATACATATATATATATATATATATATATATATGCACATTTTTGTTATATTGCAGCCATTTGCTAAAATCATTTAAGCATTTAAGTTCATTTTTTCCTCATTAATGTACACACAGCACCCCATATTGACAGAAAAACTCAGAATTCTTGACATTTTTGCGGATTTATTAAAAAAGAAAAACTGAAATATCACATGGTCCTGAGTATTCAGACCCTTTGCTGTGACACTCATATATTTAACTCAGGTGCTGTCCATTTCTTCTGATCATCCTGGAGATGGATCTACACCTTCATTTGAGTCCAGCTGTGTTTGATTATACTGATTGGACTTGATTAGGAAAGCCACACACCTGTCTATATAAGACCTCACAGCTCACGGTGCATGTCAGAGCAAATGAGAATCATGAGGTCAAAGGAACTACCTGAAGAGGTATGCATATAAATAAAGGTACAAAAACCAAAAGATTGTTTCCCACACTGATCTTGTGAATTGTGTCCACACACTTACATTAAAGCAGCAGCTGCTAATTAGACAGAGTGGCAACCCGACTAAATGAATAAGCAGTGGCTCACTGCAGGGACCGCAGCCTCATCCGTCTGTGAACTTCTCCGTCAGGGGGCCGTCAGCATCCAGCCACATGGTACAGCGAGGAAATCGCCCCTGTCCAGAGCCATTATGCCTCTGCAGAGAGAGCGAGCCTCTACATATCTCAAGTTAATTGAAGTTGTGATGCAGCACCGGCCGTAGGGAGTAGCGGTGGCTCTCGGTAATGGAGGTGGGAGATAAATTGTTTGCGACTTTTTGAGGCATCTCATCCCACTCCATCTCTCTGTTTCACCTCCTCCCACTCCTGGAGCAGACAATAAAAGGGAAGTTTATTTTTATATATTATGCCTCTGCTGTGGTGCAAATGGGCCAGAACATGTTCAGATGGGTCAGCGGCGTCCCCTGAGGCATTGTGATTTGCTGCCAGTTGGAAATACAATACAAACATTGCAGCGTCGTGGGCATCACACCACTCTTGTCCATCTTTCCTTTGGCCCCCTGTTTGGAAGTGCTGCTGATTTCCAGACGGGAGGTCAAAGATGTTTACTCAAATCACGCAGTGACCCTGCATGAACACAAGCGAAGGTGGCCGGATGTGCTCCATCTGTGTGGAATGTTTCGTTTTTTTGGCAAGTCAGAAACAGGAATTTACTCTTCATTTGGCCTGTAACATCACACGGTTCTAGTCGAATTGTATGACTTTAATAGCATGACTCCCTGAACCTGAAATAATGCAAAATAAAAGTTTATGTCCAAGAGTATGTGGACGCCTACATTTGATTTAACCCTTTCATCTACAGCTCGCTTTCATGACTATCTTCTTAAAGTCCACCGGTCATCAATAATTGTATCCCTTTAAAACTCAGCAAAATAACATATTTAAAAGTTTTTCCTATGAAAAAAAAAATCTTGAATGTAACTTTACACCCTTGCCTCATTTAATATACGCAGATCAATGCATATGCAAATTAGGTCCCGCCCCCACTCGCTCACCACCTCAGAGATCCACTCGATCAGCTGACTGAGGTAAACGCTGCACAATGGCATCGCTCTTTACAACATCACACACATATTTGTTGTGTTTTTGAACGCCGGGTTAGGTGTAGGTGTAGGTTCGACACGGAAGTATAAATCAACCTTTAGCCTACAAACTGTAAGCTGATGAGTTGATTTATCCATGTTTTAACATTCATAGAGATTTTAGATGGATGCTGAGGCTTTTTAGGTCGAGGAGAATCTGTGATCTCTGACCCAGTTTGTTTCTTGGCTTCCATGGTCGAAACGCGCTGTATTTTCCGCCAACTGGCAACCCGGGGTGTCGAAATACTATTTGGTAAATTGGAAGTGGGCGGGAACAAAACAAAGACACGAAACAAACAAGACATTCCGACATTTTTAAGTAGAATAACTGGTTGTAGAAATGTGAACTTTGCCTGTTTCATAAATATCTGCAAACATATTATGGTATTTTTATGCTTTAGTACAGAAAAAAAAAGTGCATTTTAAATCGTGTTTTAATAATATTTAAAGAACTACACTTATTTTGATAAATTGATATTAAAGCACTTGGATTTTAATTTCAATTTCAATGTGATATTGCATTTTTAAATGTACTAAATTATAACTTCATCATTACAAACATTTTTAGACAAGTTTCAATAGAAATTACATTTAAAGTATTATTGCGCATTCTGCTTACGGTCATCCGCTGGAAGATTAAAACTTTTAAATATGGATATTTTTCTGACAAAAACTTCCCTTCAGAAGACCTTTATTAACGCCTGGAGTCATATGGATCACTTTTTTTCATGGATGGATGCACTATTTTTGGCTTCAAAACACAAACCCCCATTCACAACTATTATAAACCTTGGAGGACAAAGGATATTTTTTAATATATCTCCAATTGTGATCGTCTGACAGAGTATGGCTTGAGGGTGAGAAAAACATGGGATCATGTCATTTTTGGGTGAACTAAATTAAGTGTCATTCGACGTGACCGTTTAATGTAATGCAAAGTTAAACTAACTACAAGTGCCCAAAAACTGGATTCCACCAGGAAAATGGTTTATCAAATCTGCTGTGGAAGACCTTGACTGGCCTCAACCTGAAGTGTAGTGAACATCTTCTGGAAATATGACTGTAAGACAGGCCACACTAAAAACATCAAGGCTTGATTGATGCCTCATTGATGCTATTGTGTCCGATTGGGAGCGGATCCCTTCATCCACGTTCCAACATCCACTGGAAGCCTTCCCAGAAGTGTGGAAGCTGCTATATCATCTCAGTGGTCGTGGTTTTGAAATTAAAAGGGTCAACAAATACTGTCAAAGCTGCCCACATACTATTACTTCACTGTCATTATTTCGGACATTTTTCAAGGATTGTCTCTTGTGACTCTATAGGAGGAAGACATCTCAGCAGGATCGTGGCACACCATGACGACTCTCATGCCGTGAGGAAAAGGTCTTTTTACATTTATAAACTGCTGAAGAGGAATCATTCTTCCCTCCACTTTCTCTGAATCCACATTTTTTAATCTTTTTTTTTTTCCCAAAATGCACACATCAAAGCGTGCCTGTTCAAGATAAGAGCAGAGAGCTGATGTGGAGAGATACGACAGTGGACAGGAAAGGAGAGCGTGTTTAAAACAGGATAAATGAAGTTCTGGAGATATCTGTGCATAACTCACATGCCCTCATTTCTCTTTTAAGGACAAACCGTTTACTGGGTAAATCATCTCACAACCTTTACGCTCATTTATCTTTTTTTTTTATATATACACAGGAATAGATTACCATGACTTCAGCATTTTCAGCATGTAGTAAATCATGCGATGCCCTCTAACGCCTTTCAGCGGAGGTGTGTGTCCTCCTGTGTCTCACAGGTGTGTGTGTGTGTGTGTGTGTGTGTTTCAGCGCTGAACCCCGATCAAGAGAGCGTAGAGGCCCTGATGCAGAGGTTTAAAGAGAGTTTCCGCACCAACACCACTATGGAGATAACACACTTCCAGAACGTTACGCACAGCTCCTCCACGGGCCGGAAGAGAGGACAGACTCACACCAGAGGTTTGCAACGCATTGACACAAACATAAGCTCATGACCTAGTCAGATTTCTGTTTCATTGACGTATCACTGCTAGATCTGTTTCCAAACCTAGAGCACTAGGAAGGGAAGGATGAGGTTGTCCCTCATGCGTCGGAGATTAATATTTGGTAAATAAAGCGGTAAATTATGAAAGAAGGCACTTCATGACATTGAGTCACGTGGATTACTTTAATGATGTATTTACTACCTTTCTGGGGCTTGAAAGTGGTAGTGGTGTAGACCAGGGGTGGCCAACGTCGGTCCTGGAGAGCCACAATCCTGCAGAGTTTAGCTCCAACCCTGATAAAAACTCACCTTCCTGTAGCTTTCTAGTAACCCTTAAGACCTTGATTAGCTTGTTCAGGTGTGTTTGATTAGGGTTGGAGCTAAACTCTGCAGGATTGTGGCTCTCCAGGACCGACGTTGGCCACCCCTGGTGTAGACTGTCAATCGAGGGACTCTCAGATTTAATTAAAAATATGTGTGAAGATGAATGAATCGCTTATGGGTTTGTAATGACACAAGAGTGAGTAATTAATGACATAGCTTTCATTTACTCCTTTAAGAATCAAAGTTTGACATCCACAAAATAGAAACTGCCACGAAAGAATCCACAGAGTGCTGCAGGAATAAATCCTAAAACCTGGACATTTCCGGTTCCATCATCCAGAAGTCAATGGGTTTTTGGTTAAATGCCTGAAATGACGTTTGTGGTGAACACAAATTCAAGATATTTTCACTTTTTAAAATCTGACACAAAAATCACCTTGTGATTTTAAAAGCTTTTACTTGTTTTGAAAAACTAGGAAGTGTCTAAATGAGACTACAGAGGTTGTGGAGGACATTAAACATCATCACGGCCGAACAGTAAATCTCATCTGGTCTCTAGTCTCATTGTGATATAATCGTGCTTTTGCGAACTAACCAACTTGTAGATCGCCTAACTTTAGCTTTTTACTTCTGGTGATTATATTTAAGTAGTGTTCATTTGTGATGATTATCATGATAAACAATTTTTTTTGTTGGTCACAGAGCTTATTTTCTGAAATAAACCTAATAGAAAAATCCTATGGGGTTTTAGTTGAGGGAACCAGGGTGATGCTAAGTTACGGGCTGGCCTACAAAAATACCTCATCATCGCAGCTCTCCATAGTTGGCATCAGTAACAGCTATAAATAAATGTGGGCAGCAGCTCAGATCATTCTTAGAAGAATCTGAAGCCTTGTCCCAAATGCCCACTTGACAAGTGATGTGTGCATGAAGTCCATTTGTCATTTCTTGATTTTGCCATTTTCTCTGAGGAAAATTAGGCAAAACAAATTTTAACCATAAATCCTGCTGTATCTTATTTGATACAAATTTCTATGGCATCAAATTATCAACTTGATCAAAACTTTGTACTTTCTGCTTAATGTCTTCTGTTTATTCTTTTTTGCAAATAAAAATATTTTAGTATAATTGTACAAACGTGCGCCTTCAGTCTTTTTGCTGTCAAATATTTACTGATTTTTATCAAGTAAACCTACGAATAAAAACTAAATATTTAAATATTATCTTAATATGACATATTTTTGGCAGATATTGATAATTATATGCATTTTATGTAAGTAGTTGCTATGCTTTTATAAGAATCTCACTCACTCATTATATTAACGAGATTGGTAAGACTTGGCAATATAAATAAGCAATGCCACACTCGTAGCTTTGCAATATCACAGCCGTGCTGATATAGAGTGATATCGCACTCTGATAAGATAACTGTTTATACAACAGTTTGACGGCACGAGTGTGTAAATAAATAAGAAGAACAACAGAGAGTCTTTAAAAACTTCTTTTGTGAGGAACTACTTCCTTCCACCACGGATTCAAATCTCAAGTTGTCAGTTTAACAGTCGATCCAAGATCCGTTACTAATTCTGAAACGTCATTTTACAATGAGAAACTTTCAGTCGCTTCATTGATGCTCATTATAATATGTAGAGTATTGTGAGAGAGAGATGGACGGAGCGAGTGTATTACTGCATCTAGATGATATTCTTCAGATCAATCTGATATTCATAATCACAAAATCAGTCTGAATGTCCACTGAGGAAAGCGATATCTTTGTCTTTTTAACATTGAAGAGGATTTCCCATGACAGCGCTCGTCAATGCATTCGTCAGTTGCGTCTCGTAAGATGTTGTTTAAAGTAAAAACAACGTCCTTGTTTCCTGTTTCAGTCCATTTCAATATAAAAGTCTTTGTGACTGACCGATTCACTCATAAAGACAGTCTTTGACGCCATCTAATGGTGTATTAATGTAACTTTCACTGAAGTCGAACTCATGGGCGGACTCTCTCAATACCAACAAAATATGGCATATAAAATATTATTTATTGAACAATGATATTTAAATGAACAGCAATAGCCATTATAACAGTATAAGAAGTAAAATAGGAAATAAACACAAGCAAACAGTTCAGTCAAACGTACAAAAGCAGCTCTAGTTAGTACAGGATTAAATTTCAATGTAAATATAAAGTTATTAATCTATGACTTGTTCCAGAGCTAATAGATTTGACTATATTACGTTTCATAAGACCAAAGATTGCCCGTTTGAAACGAATTATAGCTCATGTTTAAACACGATCTACATTAGATGCATAATTCCTGAAACACTGGCCGAGATGAAGCTGTTCTCAGCGGGTACACGAGCTCTGAACGACCGCTGACGGCCTGGAGCTCACATCTCTGAAAACATCTAAGCAAATTTTAAAATAGGCGCTAGATGTTTATATAAATCACATATCGGAGGTTTAAACAACTACATTCTCGCCTAAAACCTCCGTCCGCCATGACACTCGCTGTGAGAATGCTGACAGTGGAGTGATTCAAACGGTGAAACGGTTCCAGTGGAGATGCTGGTAGAATATCACATGGCTGGAAAGACCTCTCAGCCAATCAGATTCGAGAAGCAGAATAATATTGACATTACATTTGAAATTTGTCATGTGTTTTAATGCATTATATTTCCTATAGGTGTAACAGTTGAATAGATAAGTATTATAATGTATTACAGCTGGGACTGCAATTATTCGTAAGATGTGTCTCTTTCGCCTCCCTCATTGTGTGTGCTGTGAATAAGAAATGAGCAAATCCAGACTGAAACACAGGTGTGAAGTCTCATGAGAGGAAGCCTCCATCACACTGCGACCGGCTCATTACCCTGCAAATCAGTCTGACTGATTCAAACTAGTGGAAATGGACAAACTAATAACAAAGTAAACCACTTGTTAACACCAAAATGAACTTGATCTGTGAATGAACTGTTCGGTTAAATTAAACCTCTGCCTCTGTCCATCACGACACCAGGACTTACAGAGTATCTGGTGGATTATGGCCAGAAAAGAAGACAACAAAACATGCCTTTGTTTTAACAAATAGTATTTTAATATGGTAAAACTTTAGATTAGGGTCCAGTTCTCTCTATTACTAATAATTAACTATGACTTTTCCCTCAATAAACTCCTACACTCAAACAAGTTTTATGTAATTTAATTACATAGCAATTTTTCATAGAAAAATAGAAATAGGTAACATTTATGTAATAGTTCACAGAAAAATGCCCAGGTTAATGAACACTGTTTAGTGGTCATGTGTGTGCGCACTACTGAGTTAAAGTGCCATTGAAGCAGTGTCAGAGTTAATGAGATCATTAAGTGATGATTGAGCATTAATGATGAACACCTGCTGTTAACAAGCAGAATCACTGAAGGACAGAGAAACACAAGAACTACAAATGAAATCAACTGAAGATAAAAGACATTTAATCTCTCACTATTCATATACTCAACTATTACATAAATCTTACCTATTTCATTTACATATGACTGACAAATATGAATCACATTAAGTTTATTAGTTTATGTTAAAACTATGTAATCCAAATGGATGGAAAATTGCTATGTAATTAAATTACATAAAACTTATGTTTAGACAGAAATATTTGTTGAGTGTAATTACTGCTTATTAATAGTTAGTAAGGTAAGTTTAGGGTTAATATGGTCTTGCAGAATTAATATCTGCTTTATAAGTACTAATAAACAGCTAATATGCAGACTAATACGCAACTAGTTAATAGTGTGAATTGGAATCTAAACTAAATAAATATTATAGCATTGGTTTCTTTATGATGGTGTTAAAAGATCATCTTAAATCCACATATTAAATCATATGAAGCATGTCAGAATTTAGTTTGATCTTGTGAAAACGAAGTACACTTTTAAAATGCTTACTTATTACAGAGATAAAGGAAAACGTTTTAAGGATTTGTTCACTTCAAAATTGAAATTTACTCACCCGCATGCCATCCAAGACGTTTATGTCTTTCTTGTCGAATATAAATTTAGGCTATGTAACATGACAACGATGAACTAAAATAGAAAAGTGTTTTTTTTTTGTACAGATGACAACGTTATCAAAACTATCTCACGGATCCGAGATAATGACTAAAAACATTGTTTTAGATGAGTAGTTGGTGATGGTCACTTTGTAAAGAAAGATTACGAGCCTGTGCATAAGCATAAGAGCACTCGCGTCAAACGCACATGCTTATCCACCTTATTTTTACAGTTTACTGCACTTTGATATTCTTCTCGTTATTTGCCAATAGCGGATAATAAATTGGAAGTCACTGAAAACATCTTACTTCCACATTAAAAAACAAGATGGACGGACTAAACACGTAATACACATGTGCATGCTGTCACCGTCTTCACAGATTTGCAGTAAACAGTCCCTTAGGTTTTTGAGGAAAATATTCCAGGATTGTTCTCCATATAGTGGACTTCAATGGGGCTCAACTGGTCCAAATGTCAGTTTCAGTGCAGCTTCAAAGATCTACATGATCCAGACGAGGAATAAGAGTCTGATCTAGAGAAACCATCGCACATTTTATACAAAAAATAAACATTATATAGTTTTTAACCACAAATGCTCTTCTTGCACTGCTCTGATGCTCCACACAGGATATAGTCATGTAGGAATGGTCACATGTGACGTCCAACTTCAAAATTGTTTTATCTTTTTTTTGTAAGACTATTTGACTTAGTCTTTGCAGGTTCACTTTGTAAACACTGGATCGGTACTTCCTCCTACGTCACATGACCTTTCCAGCGTGATGACGTAATGCGTGGAGCATCAGAGCAGTGCAAGACGAGCATTTATGGTTAAAAAGTATTTTTTTTTTATAAAATGTGCAATGGTTTCTCTAGATCAGACTCTTATTCCTCGTCTGGGATCATGTAGATCCTTTGAAGCTGCACTGAAACTGACATTTGGACCCATTGAACCCCAGTGAAGTCCACTCTATGGAGAAAAATCCTGGAATGTTTTCCTCAAAAACCTTCACTGAAGAAAGAAAGACATGGATGACATGGAGGAGAGTGAATTATCAGGACATTTGAATCCTTCAACTGTGAACGGAATATAATATTTTGGACGCTTAATTAATTGCAATTACATGAAAATGCATTATAGTTTACGTTTGTTGTAAATGCAATCATCTGAGTTTTAGAGTGTTTTGACCCACTTAAGTAGGACTTAAGTGCATCTTTATATGTAATTACATAATTACATATAATATGTAATAATGACCATGACATTCAACAGAGTGTCCCACTTGTCATTTCTCAATTTTTCCATTTTAACTAAGTATGCACAGTTCCATTAACACTGTATAAACATCAAATTAAAACACAACATGAATATGCATTAAACTAAAAGATAAACACGGAAGAGACTTTGCCTCATCGTGAATTTGCCACTGACGCCCAATCAGGTCAGAGCTTAAAAACATCCCATTCCATTAGCCTCAATTTACCAGCGCGAGTCTCCACCCCGAAATTAAACCCGAGCGGATGTGTAGTCTGACGGGTCGGAGCGCTTGAATAGAGAAGCGTGAAAAGAATCCATATTAGCCTTGATTTTTAAACTTTCTTGGGCTCCACGAAATGAAATCTTTTCCCAGGTCCTTTAATTACTGCCCACGAAAAAATGTGCCTTCAGCACAAAACTCTTTTCCTCCTGCATCCACTGAGGATAACAAACAAGCTAATGGAACGAACTCTGGCGCAGAGCTGGAACTCAATTAAACCCAGAGGAAGTGAGAGTTCATCGGGCCGCTACGAGCAGATTAGCCCTTTCCAGAAATAAAAAGGAACCAAATGAATCAAAGGCACGGTCAAATATTACAAGAGATGGGGGTCAGTATGATACGGTAATACTTCTGCGCCTTACGTTGCATTTTGTGTCGAGAAATTCTCTTTTTCTCTCACGGCTGGTGATTTTGCTTTCCACACAATTCCCGCTGCACATTTGCATGGATTTACACGCGGGGTCGGTCTCTTAAGTAGATTAAGACTCGGAAAGGTTGAGGGAGGGGAGCTGATTATGCCAGTTTTATGCCAGGTCACAGATGCCAAACACATTTGCTCGCTTTAGAAGTTCTGGAGGCTTGTGCAGTTTATAGGAACATTTCATTGTTCTCACTCTCGTTTCGTTCCAAAAATGAAAGAGCCTCATAAACATACAATTAAAGTAAGTAACATACTTTTATAAAGAGTTAGGCCTACTTATTACAGAAATAACATACTTAAATGTAATATTCTCTGGCAGTTAATTGCATGTTAATTAATGTAAATGTCTTATAGTTAACATTCTTAACAAATGCAATTATCTGGACATATTTGATGGGTGCATGTGCATATGAAATTTCATAATTACTTCTGTTGTCTTTGGAATATTAAAGTTTGCTGCTAACATGTACTGACATGCATTTATGGTAAACTGAAATATATTTTTAAACTTAGATTTAGGTTTAGATTTTTTATACTGTAGACAACATTAAAATAAGTAAACTTTTAAGCATGACATTTTTAAAAGTCTACACTGTTGGAAATTGCTGTTAATTTACGGCAAATTTTCAACAGTATAATCCTGTTCTGTTCAAAAGCGGTACATTACCGTTTTTTTTTTTTGTGAAATGACGTAGACAAAATATAACAGCACGTTACCGTATTTACTGCTCGAAGGAAATAAATCAGTACTTTACAGTATTTTCAGAACAGCAGACTGCAGTTAGCACGCATGGATTTTCAACTGATTTTCTTCTGATATTTTTTTTTTTATTTTTATCATTGGGTACATTTAAACACTGAATCCTTTTTGCTAACAGTGCACTACTCAATAGCTTATACAATACCATGTAGTATATTTGTATTATTTACACTAAAATCCTGCAAATATGCCCTTTTGTGAAGAGCTGAAAATAAACATCCACAAACTATAAATGTGTTTCTCAGAATTTTGCTGTAAACTGTAGAAACAGTTTTATGCTGTATTTGCAAAAGCAGTAGCCAATTGTAAAATTTCACCAACAAGAAGACAGCGTTAATTTTACAGTATCTTGCTGGTAACCGTGTTGCCAGTTCTTTACTGTTTTTTAATAAACAGTAGCCAACTGTAAATTTCACCAACAGTAAGATACTGTTATTTTACAGTATCTTGCTGACGACCGTGCTGCCAGTTCTTTACTGTTTTTTAATAAACAGTAGCCAACTGTAAATTTCACCAACAGTAAGATACTGTTATTTTACAGTAACTTGCTGACGACCGTGCTGCCAGTTCTTTACTGTTTTTTAATAAACAGTAGCCAACTGTAAATTTCACCAGCAGTAAGATACTGTTATTTTACAGTATCTTGCTGGCAACCGTGCTGCCAGTTCTTTACTGTTTTTTAATAAACAGTAGCCAACTGTAAATTTCACCAACAGTAAGATACTGTTATTTTACAGTATCTTGCTGGCAACCGTGCTGCCAGTTCTTTACTGTTTTTTAATAAACAGTAGCCAACTGTAAATTTCACCAACAGTAAGATACTGTTATTTTACAGTAACTTGCTGACGACCGTGCTGCCAGTTCTTTACTGTTTTTTAATAAACAGTAGCCAACTGTAAATTTCACCAGCAGTAAGATACTGTTATTTTACAGTATCTTGCTGGCAACCGTGCTGCCAGTTCTTTACTGTTTTTTAATAAACAGTAGCCAACTGTAAATTTCACCAACAGTAAGATACTGTTATTTTACAGTATCTAGCTGGCAACCGTGCTGCCAGTTCTTTACTGTTTTTTAACGGGACAATTTTTAACAGCGTACTTAAGTGTGTTAAGAAAGTGAACTCTCTTTAAGTACACTGTTATTTCATATTATTTTATCTGCAAGTGCAGTTTCAGATTTGAAGTACACTGCGAGTACAATTAAGCGCCACATCCGATGGGAAGATCTTAAATGATCTCTTCACACACAATTGTGTAATGGACCAAAGAGGAATGACATAGCACTCTTGCATGAACTATAGCTTGAAATAGTAGCCTCTTCAGTTCGCTCCTCTCTATAAGCTTGATTACGCTCAGCGTGAGGTTTCTATTTGTGTGCCCTCAGAGTCAATCAATTATCATTGTGGACGCCATTCAATCAGAATCATTTTCCCAAACATGACAAGTCGGCGGGAGCGTTCTCGGCTGGTGTCAGTATGGTAAGCGTGTTGGCAGGCGCGGATATGAAGTGTCTCTCTGACAGTGATTAGCTATGCTAACGTGACCCGCGCCGCTGCAGGGGACAACACCATCTGTGTCCGAAGCCGAGAGGTCTGACACGAGCACTCATACTCCTGACACTAATTATTCACGGCCTCTGTCACAGGCTGAAGAAAGGAAGGAGTGTTGGCAATGAAAATCAGGATCGAATCAGTGCACTCGATAATGTCCACTATTGTTTCAGACAGCCCTACAAATGACTGTCCCCTCAAATAGTGCCATATTTAAGGGTACATGGGGCGATTTCAGACACAAACAAGCTCTTTACTTTGCAAAACAGAAGTATAGCCTAATTGATCCTGCACGGGCAGTTTGATTGACAGGCGATCTGACCAATCATAACCCCGAATCCGCCATTTTGTCCGACAAAGTGGTCAGAATATATAAATATAATATATAAATATTAAATATTAATTATATATATAAATATATAATTACACTGTAACAATGACAACCCTTTGGGGTCCACTATTACCCATTCGTTACAGATTAATAAACTAGTAATTAATGATTAATTTAACATCATCATTATCATATATATATATATATATATATATATATATATATATATATATATATATATATATATATATAAGGGCATATTTGATATATATATATATATATATATATATATATATATATATATATATATATGATAATGATATATATATCATTGACAGATCCATATTAATGGTATAATAATATTACAGAAATATAATTGCATCACTAGACAAAAATAATAAATGGCTTATTAAGTTGTAAATAATAGCTAACAGCTGTTTACTGTACACGCAGTTAATCATTAATTACTTGGTTATTTTTGTTTATTTATAGCATAAATCTTTAAAATGTTCAATAATTTTTAAATAATGCCTAATATGTCATACTATATGTTAATGATTAATTACTAGTTTCTTCATGCTTAACTGTAGTTGTGAACAAGTAAATCATTCATTACTAGTTTATTAATAACTAATGCATAATTCAGGAAACTTATAATGTAAAGTTAATCATTGATTGATTGTGTGTTCATTCTTAACTAATGCTTAATTAGTTTTTTTTTTTTTTTTTTTTTGGAAGCTTAAAATAAAGTATTACTCTTAATCCTAAACTTACTAATCAGTAATTAAGAGTTAATTGAGGCAGAAGCTGTAGTTAAGAGTGAACATGTGTTCCCTATACTGTGTGCTAGTTTAGATTACTTAATTAATTCTACTTAGAATTAGATTTATGCCACTGATTTATGTTTTATATTAAGAAACGTGCAGCTTTTGCCATTTTACTTAAACATGTACGTTTATAAGATTGAATGCAAAATATCAACAGATTCAACACAACAACAAGCCAAGTATACTTAAAATAATTTTCTTAATCGAGAGATTGAGTGCAAGGAAAATATGCTTCGATTTCATAAGACAAGAATACTTACTGTAATTATCATTTACTTCAAAATCAAAGTACCAAGAAGTAGACAAAGTATATTTATTTCTAGTTTAAGAAGTATATTATTTGAAAGGTTTGTGTGAATTGTCCTTTAGAAAGAAACGCCTGTAGATGTACAGCACTGAGTTTCTATCAATCTTTTATTTAGATGAAAGGCTGCTGCAATTCAGTGCCACTGTAAAGGGACAAATGAAATATATCACACAGGCATATTTTTTCTGCTGCCAGTAAATAGATTCTGTGAAAAATAGGCCCACGATCAAATGTGAATTGAACAGATCTATGTTGTTGACAAAGCACCAGGTTTATGAATACATTTAATAAGCGACTGCTGTATGTGAACACCACATGACTGCAGCGATATTTCATCTTAAAGGATGCGGCTTCATACGCATTGTGTGTGCTTCTACTTCCCTTCTAGTCGAAATGACAATTTCACAGCCTCGTTGTGTTTACGCTCACGCTCTCAGATGTTCTAACTTGTAGATTTTAACTTCTTGCTTGACACTTTCGAAGTGAAACGTTCAGTGAAAGCACCTGTGTCTCCTGAACAGATAAGCATGAATATGGCAGTCCTTCATTGCATTAGTTGCTGGATGTATCGTGGCTGTTCAGAATCAAATGTCCGGTGAGTGGCACAAAAAAGGTTAACAAAAGCAAATTAGATGAATTTTAGCTGCTTCTACGGGACTTTGAGCTCTTTTATTGTGGCTCGTGTTTCACAAGTGCTTCACATCACGGGAGCTTCTGAGCAAGTTTACTACTTTACTACTACTACTTTATCAGAAAAGCTAAACATGTGGAGCTCATCATGTGATTACAAACTTCAGAATATATTAATAAGTCA
This sequence comes from Zacco platypus, assembly GCA_038088235.1. NCBI lineage: Eukaryota > Metazoa > Chordata > Actinopteri > Cypriniformes > Xenocyprididae > Zacco > Zacco platypus. Next base: position 907,890 of record CM076082.1, on the reverse strand, counting down.
CTGTAACACAGTTCGTAAATATGGGAAGAAGGAGGCAGGAACCGGCGAACATTGAATGTAACTTTAATTATAAAATAAATAAACTAACAATAAAACAAAAGTAAAATGGTGGCAATTCCTCACGGTGACTGCTGCACACACAAACATAATAAAACACAACATAAAGTCCAGGCCTGGTTCTCTCTCGTCCTTCACTGTCGTCGCTCCTCTTTTATGCTTCCGGAGCTCCTCCGTGAGAGACACGAGACCGGTGTAGCGCGCAGGTGACGCTCATTATCACCTCGCAGCCCTGCTCGTCACAGTCATAAACTATGGTAACAATGGTATTAGGGTACAACAAAAGTGCTGTGTTTTGTTTAAAAATCGTATAAATGTATGAAGTGTCGAGGGAAGCCTTTTACCCCCCCCCCCCACACACACACACGCATGGGGCAAAAATCACTTAGCTAAAATAATACGTTTTTAATAATATCTCGGTTAATACTTGTTCAAAAAATCACTTTAGCAACCTTTGTACTATTTTCTGCTTATTGTGATAAATTAAAGAATTTCGTTCAATAAATTTACTACGCTAAGATATAAAAAATTTTAAAAATACAGAAACACAATTATTTTAAAAAGTAAAGATTCTGAAAGCATTGAAGGAGATCCCATAATAATTTCATATAGATTCACTGAAGTAACTGTAAATGATATTTTATTATATGATTATATATATTGTATATACATACATATATATATATATATATATATATATACATATGTATATATATATATGTATTGTCTCTAAGGTGAATACCCTGTTTGATTTATGATATTTACCATCTGAATCTAAACATGTCATGTCAACACATGTAAAAATCAGCAGCTGTTTATTATCATGTTAATCATCGTGGCTTTTGCCCCAACAGCAGGAGAGCTGCTTACCCCAAATACCATACTTTCACATATTCTTCCGTTATTGAAAAAACGTTGCTTGAATTTCCTCGAACAAAACTGAAAATCATTAAGGAGACCTTTGTCTGAAAATACAAACATTAATTTGATTGATTCTCATTTGCTACAACATTTTAAAAACATTAGATCGAACATCCTTAGAATCAGGATCCGACAAATTTACACATACATATTGAAAAGCGGTTGTTTTATAAAGTGCTGCGGCAGGTTTTTGTACCATCTAGTGGTTTAGAGGAAAATAAAAAAAATCAAAGGCGCCTTTAGCCCCGTCTTTACACCCTAGTGTGTAAGAAACCATGCAGAAATAAATCATTATTTAATATATAATCTGTTCCTGTGATCATAATCTGTGTGAAAAGGAATAAAAGTTGTTGGTGTTTTAATGCTACCAATGTTCATTTCAGCTGGCAGCGGCATTCAATTGTACTTTATTCATGAGCGTTGTATTCACTAGTGAAACTTGGCTCATGAAACACCACTATTAAAACAAAGAGAAATATTCAGCTATGTATTTGGCACATACTGCATATATCTGACCCTGAAAACTAGCTGCAGATCAGAGATTAAATTGGTTGTACTCTTTCAGCACGCTCTTGCACTTTGCTTTGATTCTCTTCTTCTAATTTTCACTCATTGACTCTTTGTTTATTTTATTTTAAGGGACAATGCACATGCATTAACATGAGCACTCAAGTCCGTCATGTAAATGTGCCAGATGTAGACGCTCATTTTTATCTGTAGCCCTGGCAGGGTGATGATAATGAAAAGTCCATAAAAACTAATAATAAATAAATAAATAATAATAATTTTAAAAAACCCATTCCAGCAAAAGACCATAATCAGAGCATATTAACACAAATACAAAAGGTTGTTTCGTCAAGCAGGTCGTTAATATACAAACAACAAAGGACCCAATACTGAACCTTGGGGTACACCAACAGAATTAATCGTATTTTCTACCCGGACACATTCAGCTCATCTTCATATCTTTGATAGGGCTGGGAGATATGACGATATTTATCAGTATATCTATGATATATATGTTTTTAGAGTATCGTGTATGTCGCGTTATGTGAATATAAAGCACTACTGACACTTCAGAGTGATGAAATGCATGTGTGATGAATGTGATGAGACGTGCTCGATGTTAAGAAGAGTGTAATATATCCTGAAACAGATGTGATGACGGACACACAGAATAAGCACACACACACAGAAAGCCGCATCTCTCACAAATTCAGTTCTCTTCCACGTCTTATTGCACTTGAACGGTCGAATATACACAATTATGTCAAAATGCCCATCGTGTGCAGTATTCATGTAAACACAGTCGGTTATCTCTCAAAAGTAAACAGTTTAGTGTAAACTGGCTGTGTATCAGTATAACGTTTGGTCTTAAAGTGACATCTACCCTAGCCCTATAGTAAGTACATGTCAATCAAACAAAAGAGAAAATAACTTGCTCTAAAAATATCTGTAAAAAAAGTAAAATATTGTTTTGCATTGAAAGAGTAATACATCATAAAAACAATGCATTCTGGGTAATATTTGTCATTTTAAGAAAAGAGGCCTATAGGCCACTTTCTCGTTAACGACACATAATATTACCCAGAATGCATTGTAATATACAGAACTTATACACTGTTAAAATAGTGCATTCTGGATAATATGTGTCAATTATTATCCAAAAAGTAGCCGATAGGCTCTTTTTAGAGTTCTTGAATAGTTGAATTGAATACTCTTTATTGTCATTACATGCATACAGGAGTACAACAACTCTAAAAAAAAAAAGACGCCTAAAACAGCAGGTAAAAAATAACTAATAAAATAAAAATAATAATAATAGACAGTATAAGTTATACAATATAAACAGTAGTGCAACCACTTTTAATACTTTTAAACAACTTTAATCTTGCACATATGTTCATAATTATATCAACATTCACAATATACTCACAATGTTGCTTTAACTTTAATAGATAAAATTATATTTAATTCACACAGTGAAGACTATGCAATATTTTACTTTTACATGTAATTTATGTATTAATTCTAAATACATTCTTTTGTTATATTGTATCCTATTGTGTGTACTTTTGCTTCTTTTTTCTTATTTTTAATAGCAGTAATAAGATAAAATAATACCTATAACCCTAAATAACCGTAAGAGTGTTTCTCCGTCAGCTGTCAGGCGGTCGGATCTGCCTCTCAGCCACCGGTTTGATCTGATCAGAGACCCTCTTACACGAGACAGTCGTGTGCTTCTCTCCGTGCTCCACTTCTGTGTTAATTGGAGTTGTTTGAAGCTTAAACATGAAAGTTTGGAGTGTGTGCGGGTTTTAGAGGCTGTGAGAGGAGAGGTGATGATGATGTGTGAAAGAGAAAGGCACTTTTTCAATCTTTTTTTATGACAATAGACTGTGATTACAGCTCAGAGCTCCAGGCGGGCTCCGTCGCGAGCTCTCGGCTGAGTTACGGCTGTGAGAGTGTTTTGTTTTCAGCCCTGAAGGAGGTGAAAGTGAGATCAGTCACACTTTTTTAAAACTTGTTTCTGTTTACAGTACATTCTTGGGTTCCAAAGTCGAAGCGCTCTAGTGAAAATGCATGTGTTTTGGGGTTTATTGGAATGGTATTGGCAGCAGCACTGGAGCGACGTGGACAAAACCTGATGATCTTGAAGTGTAACGGTTTATTTGTCTGTCAGGTTGCTAAAGAAAAATCAAAAACTTGATCAAGCTTCATAGAATTTTCAACGATCAAATGACTGTCTAGTCAGGGTTGGGGAGCAACGGAATACAAGTAACTTTGTTACGTATTTAAAATACAAAATGTGAGTAACTGTGTTTCATTACAGTGTCATTTTAAATGGGTGGTAATCAGATTACAGTTACATCTGAAAAGTGTTTTAGATTACCAAAGTGATTACTTTGAGTTTTAATGTCATTTAAACAGCGATTGGTGATTCTCTGACTCTGACCGTCTGAAAAAGAGTTAAGTTTCATGTTTTCCACTGTTTTCATGTTTTGTGAGTCATTTTATAATTCACTCGTCACTGCAACTTTTTCTCACAATTTGTTTTTTCCATCACAATTGTGAGTTTGCATTTCACAATTCTGACTTCTTTTTCTCAGAATTGCGAGATTTAAACTCACAATTGCAAGTTATAAAGTCAGAATTGGGAGATAAAAACTTGCAATACTGACTTTTATTCTTGCAATTGTGAATTTAGTATGTGAGTTTATATCTCATAATTCTGACTTTTCTCAATATTGCGAGTTTATATCTCATAATTCTGACTTTTCTCAATATTGCGAGTTTATATCTCATAATTTTGACTTTTCTCAATATTGTGAGTTTATATCTCATAATTCTGACTTTTCTCAATATTGTGAGTTTATATCTCATAATTCTGACTTTTCTCAATATTGCGAGTTTATATCTCATAATTCTGACTTTTCTCAATATTGTGAGTTTATATCTCATAATTCTGACTTTTCTCAATATTGCGAGTTTATATCTCATAATTCTGACTTTTCTCAATATTGTGAGTTTATATCTCATAATTCTGACTTTTCTCAATATTGTGAGTTTATATCTCATAATTCTGACTTTATAACTCACAATTGCAACTTTATATCACGCAATTCTGAGGGAAAAAGTCAGAATTGTGAGATAAAAACTTGCAATGACCTTTTTTGTGTTTGTTTCACACTTATTAGTATTCCAAAGTATTCTAAAGTATTTAGATTAAGTTACTAAACTTGAGTAATGTAACGAAATACGTTACAAATGACTTCGTAAAGCATGTATTTTGTAATCTGTAGTGAAATACATTTTAAAAGTAACCCACCCAACCCTGTGTCTAGTATAAAGCTCCTCCTTCTAGTAGTTCTGAAAATGAATCAGTTATTCACACATACACATTACATATGAATCATGTGATGAACTATACATATTCTAAATATACGCATTTGTTATTTATACAAATTTACTCTAAATACTTTGTTTATTTGGCAACAATGCTGTATGCTGATGTAACTAACTGAGCGAGGCACTCTTAAAATATCATAAGTTTATTTATTTTTTCAAATCAGAAATCATAAGTTCAGAGGCGTCGTGTTTGCTGTCTGAACATGATGAGTAGATCTAGACTAAATGTGAACATGCATTTACTCATCTCACTTGCACAAAAACAGATTTAGTCTCTCTCAAAATGAATAAAAAACAAGTCATGTGACCTTTACATAATGCTTTATACCACACTGATTGTTTCAAAGCTGCGTTACATGATGAGCAGGAAAATGATGCATTTCATCTGAAGTCAGTTCTGTTGGAAAGAGCATCAATTATTAAATGAGTTAATTTCTTCATTGTCCAGCTCAGTTCTCATACGACAGCGTCAGGACGGTAAGATTAATAACACTTTTGGATATTAAAAAAGACCCAGTGAAATGAAAACTCAGAATATTACCCAAACCTGCAATACTTACATGTTAAATAATACAAATATAATTCTCACTTAAAATAATATATTTGCTGATGATTCATTCCAATTGTTTATTATTATTATTGCTGAGTGTTGAACTTTCTTCTTCTATTCTTCTGTACGGAGGATCCCGCACATGACATGCAAGAAAAAAAAAACATATGCATGATTTATAAATAGAGGCAACGAAGTAGCAAATTGTGCGCACGATTTAGTAAATCAAGGGAACAAATTAGTAAATCGTGCGCATGTTTTACTATTTTTTTTCCTGCATGTCATGTCCGGGCCTCCGTACTTCTGCAATCCAGAATGAAAGGTTTGTTTGAGCTGCGCCCTCTACTGTACAGGCGTGAATTTGCATTTACTTATTCATTTCACTGTTGTTGTGAAAGGGCTTTAACATTTGCTAAATTTAAGTTTTATTTATATATTTTAAACAAACCCAGCTCAGGTGATTTAAAAAGTAACATAATGCATTACTTTTCATAAAAAAGTAACTAAGCAACACAATTAGTTTCCTTTTTAGGGAGAAATGCAACATTGTATCACATTACTTTTAAAAGTTACCTTCACCAGTACTGGCATTAGTGCATGTTGTAAATTAGTAAATAGTTAAGATTTGCTTTTCTTTGTCAGTCCATGTTTATTAATGACGTTAACTAGTGTTAACAAATGGAACCTTATTTGGAACAAATGGAACCAAACCTTTCATTCTGGAGTTCAGTAGAATAGGATGAAGAAAATTCAACACTAAGCAATAATAATAATAAAACCCTAAAAATAATGAATGGTTGAAATGGTTCATCAAAGAATTATATTTGTATTATTTAACATGTTTAAGTATTGCAGGTTCGCGTAACATTAAAGGTGCTATATAAAAGAAATGTATTATTATTGCAAAGTGTTCCCATGTTTTGTCTGTGAAAGCATAGAAATGACTGTCATTGTGTGCAAAAGTGACTGTTGTCTGTGTGTTTGTTTGTGCACACACACACACACACACACACACACACACTACAGAGTGCATATGTATGCACAAAATAGCAAGACTCAATGTGCCTCAGCAGGTTTATAATTAGAGTGTCACTCTGGCCCCGGTGGTCCAGGACAAGCAGAACCATTAAACAGAACCAAGCCATCTAAAAACATCTGATTAAATTAACTAAATTAACACATTTATTAATGGTGTTTGCAAGCTCAAGCGTTACTATTGTTATAGGACAAGTATAATAATAAAAAGGTATTAAAATTTGTGCTCAGCAGTGTTTGTGACTTGAGTGACACCTCAAATATTGCGGCATTTAGAGGAGAGATTCTTTTCTAAGCAATCACACTAACAATTTTTATTCAAATGCCGCTCGTCTGTTTGAATGAGTGCACAGTCAATTACTGTTGAGTGTCAGTCATATATTTGTCAGTGCATTTTGCAGAGTGCATTTGATGTTTTCATCCATTTGTAGAAAATAAGAAAAGAACAGCCCGGTGCATTAATATGCCTGCTCGCCTAAACGAGCCGTTAATCAAAGTTTGAGGACGCGCATAAACCCGACGAGTGCTGTAGGAGCCAATGGAGCCTGGCTCGGCCGTAAACATCGCACCTGCTCTCTGGGACCCGGTGCAAATAGCTCACCAATGTGCACCCATGATTCTGGAGCATAAATGTGTCAGGCTTATTTGTAGTCCACTTCACTGGCCCTGGCCTGAGGTGGCTGCTTTTATTGCAAGTCGTCTCAATCTATTCTGAATATTACGCGCTCTTACTAAAGCATCATGGGAGATAAAATTAGCAATTGTAATATACTGTATTGTCCCAGCGGTTAGCATTTTTTTTTGAGGAAAAATTCTGATTGGACAAAGCATCTTGGACTTTCACACACACATGCACACTCACTCCTGGACTTCACTCCCCACAATGCACTACATTCACCCACTGCAGTATTGAACTACATTTCCCAGAAGTCTCCACACCTGGACTTGATTACACTCACACCTGACACTAATCACGTCTCACTATTTAAGCACCCTTCACAAACACATCACCGTGAAGTCTTGAGCTTCGTCCTGTATTTATTCCTGTGTCTGTTTTCCCGGTTCCGATTTTGCCTGTTTTCTGATTGTTGTCTGCCTGTTTTTTGACCACGATTCTGATTATCCCCTGCGTACCAGTTTGCTGATCATTGACCTCTGCCTGTCTGACTACGTCCACTTTTAATAAAGCTGCAACTGGATCTCACTCCACTGCCTCTTCGTTACAGAAACTCACTGAAAACGTTTACTGTTGGTGTGGCTCCAGGAACGGGGCTGGGAAACGCTGCCTTCATTCATGCCTGTAATGTAATGAAACGTGTCCCAATAGAGTGGTGGAGGTGTGACATCGCTTTGTAGAGATTGGTTTTATTGCTCTGAAGTCAATGGGTGTTTTGAATTGGTTGAATGGCTGAAATAAGGTCCGTTGTGAGCATAAGCTCAAGACGCTTTCATATTTTATTTTATGACATATACATCAGCATTAGTCCACTCGTGAACGGTTACCTGTCTTGAACAACGCGGTTTGGGAATACAGAGACTGTCATTAAACATCATCAGGGTTCGGTAGGTTACTGTTAAAATGTATTTCACTACAGATTCCAAAATACACGCTTTAAAAAGTAATTTGTAACATATTTCGTTACATTACTCAAGTTTAGTAACTTAATCTAAATACTTTAGAATACTTTGGAATACTAATAAGTGTGAAACAAACACAAAAAAGGTAATTGCAAGTTTTTATCTCACAATTCTGACTTTTTCCCTCAGAATTGTGTGATATAAAGTTGCAATTGTGAGTTATAAAGTCAGAATTATGAGATATAAACTCACAATATTGAGAAACGTCAGAATTTTGACATTTAACTCACAAACTAAATTCACAATTGCAAGAAAAAGTCAGTATTGCAAGTTCATATTTCCCAATTCTGACTTTATAACTTTCAATTATGAGTTTAAATCTCGCAATTCTGAGAAAAAGAAGTCAGAATTGTGAGGGGAAAAAAAAATTGTGAGAAAAAGTTGCAGTGACGAGTGAATTATAAAATGACTCACAAACAACTATCACAAAACATGACTCCTGGACCGCCTACCTTTAGCTTTGCTCTTGTGGCAACTGCATTTAGGCTCCAAAATTCATAAAGGTTGTGTTCATCTGTGAAAAATAAACTTCGAAATGAAGTCGTACATGCATCACTCTATGCTTTCTGAAGTCCTCTTTTCCCAGCAAGAAATATAGGGATATGTCTAGAACAGGAGTATCCTAGAGGACCACCTGCCTGTGAGTTCAGCTCCAACCTATCTGACTAGAAGTTCTTGAAATCATGAAGACCTTGATTGGCTGGTCCAGGTGGGTTTAATTAGGGTTGTAGCTAAGCTCCGCAAGACCTTGACCCTCCAGGAGCAAGATTGAATGACTCGAGGTCCACTGTCCTGCAGAGTTCGGCTCCGACGCAAATCAAACACGACTGCCTGCAATTTTCAAGTAGTCCTGAAGACTTTGGTTCGATTTTCCAGGAGTGTTTGTTGAGGGATGAGGCTCGGACCTCGAGGGCCGGAGTTGCCCACCCCTGGATTGTAAGTTTTTGATATTTAGCTGTTCGATAAGGTGTGCTATTTCCAGGACCAAACAAAGTATTCTGATCCAGGAGCATGTAAATCAAACTCCCAGCAATATGACGGGATTACTGCGAATCTAGGATGTGTTCTCGTATTATTTTGTTGATCCTGGAAAATTCACAGCATTCTTGTCAAACCATGTACTCTATTCTCTAACCTTGAACTACTTATATATCCCAAATAAAAAATTTGAAAGCACGCCTCCTCCAGAACACATGAACAGAGTTGTGAGAGGCACATCACATCACAATAATAATGAAGCACCACCTGATTGCTGCAGATCCATGTCAGTGTTTGCCATAGAAACTCACATATCCGAGTCTGAGGATCTCATTACCATCTTGTAATTACAGCATGTGTGAATACAGCATCAGCTCTCGAGCAACTGTAAAACGGGACTGATTTTTCACTGCATGCCATAAACTCATGAACATGCTGATGACATGAGAGCGAGGCTCAAGTGCATTGCGAGTGTGACACTGCACTCGGATCGATGTTGACTCAGGAGAATGTCCTGTTTGGCTCAATCGCAGTAAGCATGAGGGGTATTCCTTCAGCAAACGCTTCAGGCGAGGCCATCCTTAGGGGATGCCTTTTGGAGGCAATGCACATTTTGGACGTCTCTCTTATCTGACCCACGCAGTCTTTACTATCAAGCTGATGAGCTCAGTCAAGTGTACTTGATTAGGAAGGGCTTGAAAATGGATACTGTCGGTGTACCTCCAGAAACATTGGAAGAGTGATAAAAACTCCCCCCTTTTCCCATATTTATTGATATGTCTACAACATGGCTACATACTCCAACCGGATAGTCTAAAAGATGTATAAAAATTCAAAAATTCACTCACTCACTTACCCACACACTTACTGATTCACTCACCCACTGACTGACTGACTGACTCACTCACTCACTGATTCACTCACTGACTCACTTACTGACTCATTCACTGACTCACTCACTCACTCACTCCCTCACCAACTCATTCACTGACTCACTAAAACACTCACTAACTGACTCACTCACAATGATTCACTCACACACTCACTGATTCACTCACACACTCACTGACTCACTCACACTGATTCACTCACTCACTCACTGACTCACTAACTCTCTCACTCACTCACTGATTCACTCACACTGATTCTCTCACTCACTCACTGATTCACTCATGTCATAACCTCATAAACTCATGAACATGCTGATGACATGAGAGCGAGGCTCAAGTGCATTGCGAGTGTGACACTGCACTCGGATCGATGTTGACTCAGGAGAATGTCCTGTTTGGCTCAATCGCAGTAAGCATGAGGGGCATCTCTTCAGCAAACGCTTCAGGCGAAGCCATCCTTAGGGGGATGCCTTTTGGAGGCAATGCACATTTTGGACGTCTCTTTTATCTGACCCACGCAGTCTTTACTATCAAGCTGATGAGCTCAGTCAAGTGTACTTGATTAGGAAGGGCTTGAAAATGGATACTGTCGCTGTACCTCCAGAAACATTGGAAGAGTGATAAAAACTCCCCCCTTTTCCCATATTTATTGATATGTCTACAACACGGCTACATACTCCCACTGGATAGTCTAAAAGATGTATAAAAATTCATTCATGCAGATAGTTGCAAAGTGTTTCCAGGGGCTCGTCGGTGATGGGGAGCAGCTTGGCGGTGGTGTCCTGAGAGTAGTTCTGTGAGAAGTGGTTTTAGCCAAAAGTCGTTTATCCACATAAAGAAATCTGCACTGCTTTAGAGGCTGTAGAGGAGCGCTGTCCGTGGTGCTGAATCTGAGCCGAGCCACTCTGCTTGTTTTTTACTATGAGAATGCCCCGATTCCTGACCACATAGACTCATTCTCGGATGAAATAGACAGGTGTGATGGTGACAGACTTTGATCCTGAGAAAGAGAGAGAGAGAGATGACCGGGGAAGGTGTGAAGAGAATCAACAGGCCTGTAGCCAGATGAGGAGTCATTTGACCAGCTGCAGTCGTTCCACATCTGGATGTGTATGTGGATGGATATCATCGATGCTGTTGGAGACAAAGCAGATTGTGCTGCACTAATAAATAATAATAGGAGAGTACAGATAATACAAGAAGAGATGTGGACATTTTTTGGGGATATTTTGTCTTCGTTTAACCCTTGTGTTATGTTACGGGTCAATTTGACCCGTTTAGATTTTCTAGTTGTTGGAGATACTGTTTTTTTTCTTGATATGTTGTAACTTTTTCTCATTTATCATCATGAAAAGTTTCAACATGCTGGTGTTTTTTGACATATACAAACAAAATCACTGTTACGTTCATGATGTTCGCCGGGTCAATTTGACCCGCATATTTTAACGCTCTAAAGCAACTGTACTGACCCAAAATAATAACATTTCTTGGTTTTATTTTTTGTTATTTTATTTTTTTACTACCTTATGAAGCTAAAAAATGAGGTTTTCCACACTTATTTTAATACAGAAACATGTTTTAATCAGCAGCATGTGTGTGAAGTTCATATCCAGAAACTTCTTGACTTTATGATATGAGTTTATAAAACAACCAACTTAGGAAAAGTACATATTTTCATTATACAGCTACATTTAATTGTTCAGTTATGATGTTCTAAGAAAAAAAAGTAAAAAAAAAATGTATTTATTGTATTTAAAAATGAACTGTTTATTTTCAAATTTTGTCAAAACAAATCAGTTTTAAAAAATGGTTAAAAAACATTTTCATTAAATCATATCTTCAGATATATATTTTTTGGAATATTTGACAAATGTTGATACTAAAAGTTTACAGTTTGTACCTGAATCTTTGTTGTTTTTCATAGTGTTTTTGAGGAATTGTATTGAATCCAATTAGGGTCAATTTGACCCGCTCCATAACGAGTGGACACAGAAATCCAACAGCGCATAAGGGTTAAACTGAGGGCCATGCATAACAGTATTCCTTCATGCAGTGGCAATACTATATATAGTTCAAAGGCAGAATGCACAAAAACACACCGACCAATCAGTATCCATATAGCTGTACACAAAAGCTTTAAAATTGAAGTCGTCAAAATGCAATATTCAAGTGTTAAAATGTTGTACAGTACATGCACAGAGCAAATTATGCAGTTTAATGTTTATTTTGCAGTTCAAATGAAGTATCAGCTCTCTGGGTGTTAAGAGGCAAACAGAGGAGGTCATTTAATCCAAAATGACTCCTGACTGAGGCTTTCAGCCTCCAATAGAAGCCAGAGGTGTGTTTTGATTTTCAGCTGTACCGCTGGGTCACCGCCTGCCAAGAGCCGGCCGTTCCCACTGCCAATGTCTGGATTCGATCGGCTGTTGAATGCTGGGAAAACGACAGATCTCAAACATTCAATGGAACATGAACACAGACTCCATTGCGTTTCTCAGCACCTCGTATTTTCACAGCCATCTGTCAAAGAAACAAAAAGCCTGATTCATGGTCACTTTATTACACAGATCTGTATTTTATTATCTGAGGAATGATTGAAACTGTGCCAAGAAATCATATTATTACTCTGAAATCAGTTTTACGGCTGTCAGTCACCAAGTGCAGATCCCACTAGAAATGAATCATACACAAAATTGTCCATGACTTCTCTTATAAAAGATATAAGTGCACACTCAAACATGAATATGCCATGCAAACACGTTGAGGATTCAGACAGGCAGTCGATTCATTATGTAATGAGCTTCATTATGTATTTTTACACTTTAAATACTCTATTTATCTTTACATTTATTTTTATTACATTTATTAATTTGAGATAATGGTTATGTCTAAATTTACAAAAACATTTTTAACAGTTGTTAACAATGTGCAGTATTAGGAAAGAACATGAATTAACAACAACATTATTATGCATTCAGCGTTTATAAATCCTGCTTAAGCATTCTTCATGATGCCTAACACAATAAGTGATGTAAACAATTTGAACCTTATTATAAAGTGTTACCACTGAACTATGGTAATATTATTGTCCATTATTTAAAAAAATCATGAAAATAAATTAAGTTGGTGGCGTACTACGTTTAATACAGTTTAAAACTCTCTCTAGTAAATACAAGATCCATTTTTTCCAGTTTTCTGTAGGCGTAATCTCACACACAGCTTATATGTCCCAGCCTCCCTCTGTGCTGAACGCTGCCCGTCTGTCCTGCTGTTCTTAATATGAGTCTTTAAATAGCCAGGAGCAAATAACACAGGAACTCTGCAGGCCTTGTGACAGAAAGAGCTGTTTCTTGACTCACCAGACAAGAGATTGTTTGTTTATTGAGTGAAGCAAGTTTCTTGCTATTTTGAGCCCTATATGTCCAGCAGATGTCTTCCACCCAAACATCTTATGTTTTTTCTTTTCCCCTTGCCACAGTCCCCTCTGGATTTTTACTGTTTTAAAGTTGTTAAAGCCAGATAGATTGTAAAAATAAAAAGGGGCCGACTCACCGACTTACTTACTGACTCCTTCACCCACTCACTCATTACTCACTTGCTGACTCACTCGCTCACCCACAGACTCACTCATCACTCACTCACTCACTGTCCCACCCACTGACTCAATCACTCACTCACTCATTGACTCACTCAATCACTCACTCACCCACTGAATCACTCACTCACTCATTGACTCATCCACTGACTCACTCAACCACTCACTTCCTCACTCACTCACTTACCCACACACTTACTGATTCACTCACCCACTGACTGACTCACTCACTCATTGACTCACTCAATCACTCACTCACCCACTGAATCACTCACTCACTCACTCATTGACTCATCCACTGACTCACTCAACCACTCACTTCCTCACTCACTCACTTACCCACACACTTACTGACTCACTCACTCACTGATTCACTCACTGACTCACTTACTGGCTCACTTACTCACTGACTCATTCACTGACTCACTCACTCACTCACTGACTCACTCACTCTCTCACCAACTCATTCACTGACTCACTAACAGACTAACTTACTGACTCACTCACACTGATTCACTCACTCACTCATTCACCCACTCATTCATTCACTCATTCACTCACTTACTCAATCACTCACTCACTCACTGACTCACTTACTGACTCCCTCACCCACTGACTCACTTACTGACTCCCTCACCCACTCACTCATTACTCACTTGCTGACCCACTCGCTCACCCACTGACTTACTCAATCACTCACTTACTCACCCACTGACTGACTCACTCACTCACTGACTCACTAAATCACTGACTCACTCACACTGATTCACTCACTCATTCACTGACTCACTCACTCACTGATTCACTCACTCACCCACTCACCCACTCACTCACTCACTCACTGATTCACTCACTCGCTCACCCACTGACTTACTCACTTACTCACCCACTGACTGATTCACTCACTCACTGACTCACTCACTCAATGATTCACTGACTCACTGACTCACTCACTCACTCACTCACTCACTGATTCACTCACTCACTCACTGACTCACTCACTCACTGATTCACTCACTCACTCACCCACTCACCCACTCACTTACTCACTCACTCACTCACTCACTCACTGATTCACTCACTCACTCACTCACTCACTCACTCACTGACTCACTCACTCACTCACTGACTCACTCACTCACTGACTCACTCACTCACTCACTCACTGATTCACTCACTCACTCACTCACTGACTCACTCACTCACTGACTCACTCACTCACTCACTGACTCACTCACTCACTTACTCACTCACTCACTGATTCACTCACTCACTCACTGACTCACTCACTCACTCACTCACTGATTCACTCACTCACTCACTGACTCACTCACTCACTGACTCACTCACTCACTCACTCACTGATTCACTCACTCACTCACTCACTGACTCACTCACTCACTGACTCACTCACTCACTCACTGACTCACTCACTCACTTACTCACTCACTCACTGATTCACTCACTCACTCACTGACTCACTCACTCACTCACTCACTGATTCACTCACTCACTCACTGACTCACTCACTCACTGATTCACTCACTCACTCACCCACTCACCCACTCACTTACTCACTCATTCATTACCCCTACACAACTTAAATATATGTGTAATACTCTTCACCAATGCTGGCACTAGACAATCTTCAGTCCCGCAGAACAATTTCAGAGACGACGTGCCAAAGTTCAGTACTTTTTTTTTTTTTCTTTTCTTTCAAATACCCCTATTTGAGCGATAGTAATAAAGGTGAGTGAGGATTAGACAGGGGAGCCAGCACACAGAGCAGACGCTGATAGAAATGTGTTCATTTGAGTGGTTTGAGTCAAAGACATCTCAGGAGTTTATACTACCAGAAGAAACTTTGTATTTTGTCTTTTCTTAACACCATTTTTGTCAAAGAAATTAAATCTGCAGTGCTTTGAAACATGTCTACGTGTCTGATTCAAACTGCCTCTGTGTGGTCTCGGGTTTGAGAGGTTCCCACGGGCTTTTCTAATGTGTGTTTTGACTGTTTGATCCTGGGGATCAGTCGCCTTAATCTCTTAATCATTCATGGGCAAAATCTATTTAATCTGTCTGTCTGTCTGGTCGCTCTCCCGTTTTGCCTTTCTGAACAGCAGAGAGCTTTGTTAATGAGTGCCTTTATTTTATTACACTGAGCCAATCTAAGAGATTGAGCAGTGCTTAACAGCGGTCCGGGAGGAGCGTTTTAGAAGGAGGAACAACCACAGGCCATGTGAAGATGTTACTGCAACCACAAACCGCTGCGCTCTTTCCTCCAGGGAAACCAAATCTACAGAAGAACATTTTCTCTCTCCTCTCAAAAGTGTTCCTCAATGATAATAGACAATTAAACAGTTGAAGACTTTGTCAATCTCTCCTCCATCTGGAAGAGCCCTAAATCAATGAGTTGTTGATGGAGAGGTTATTTTGCAGTTGTGACTTATAGAGTGGAGGACATTAAAGTAAATAGTTGAAACTTTAAAAGAAGTTTGTCCTTGAAAAAGAAATTTTGTGAAACTTGTCTGGAAGATATTTCTAGTGATATTTAAAACAAACCAGCATACGAGCAAACAAACAAAAAACTTCCATTACATAAGACAATGAATCTTAGCCTGTTTTTAAAATGGCATTGTGTCGTGACATGACCACCAGTCACCATGCCTGTTTCCTCTACATTACATTCTACACGCACTACATTTCCCACAATCCTCCTTGGTAATCACCTGCATGCGCTCACTCACACACACCTGTCTCAACAACTCTCCAGAGAAGCCAGCACCACACACAGATCTCGTCCTCATGAACTTAATCTGTTTCATTGTCGATGTTTTGGACTGCTTGTGTTGCTAACCGCTGCGTACCTGGATCAACTTCCTGTGCTCCGTTCATCTGCGTTCCTGTTTCCCACCGCCGCCTTTTTGGCTCCTGCAAAGATAAGACATTATTACCATTAAGGTGTGTGTGGTGCAACTGTCCTGTGGTTGTTGTTTATGGCTGCATCTGCCCTCATTTACCCTAATAAACTCTTTACATTTAATAGTCCGCTCTTGAGTCTGTGTTATGGACGGGTTTACTGTAATGTAGTAATAAAATAATCGTTCTGTCTCGATGCAGAGTATTTGTTTATTCTACACTGCTAAAAGTGTTAACCTTTTAAAGAGCTGCTTCTGCTTGATTTAGCCCCTAAAATGTGTTTTGTTGATATAAATGAATGTATTCAGTTTGATTTAGGGATTTTTTAAAGTCTCGCTGTGGTGAATCAAGTTTTTAATGTTTGTGTTTTTATGTGGTGGTTTTAATATGCTGTAAGACAAATCATGTGCAAATTCATCAGTAAACATTTTTTTTCCCCCTCAACTTTCCTGAAAACTTAAACTTTATAAAAGAACTCAGTTTGAAATTGCTGGTGTTCTTGAAGCCTCAAATATGTTGTAACTAATCCAGTCCGTGTCTGCAGGCTTTATCATTATCTGCACTCTGAATCAGGCGAGTCTCGAGAAGTCAAGTTTTCTCTGTATATATTTCTGTTGATATGAAAAATAGATTTAGCAATATAGCGGGTGAATTATGTATATTATGACGAACTATATGCTTTTGTCCACTGACGTTTGTAATGATGCTGATTGTTAGAAGGCAGCTGCCTGACTCACAAATGGAAACATTGTGTAAAATTAGCATAACGCAGTCTGACTCCCTCACTCCCTCACAAACTCATTCACTGACTCACTCACACACTGACTCACTGACTGACTCACTCACACACTCTCTTTCTCTTACTCACTCACTGACTCACTCACTCACTGATTCACTGACTCACTCACACACTGACTCACTGACTGACTCACTCACACTCTCTCTTTCTCTTACTCACTCATTCACTCACACTGATTCACTCACTCACACTGATTCACTCACTCACACTGACTCACTCACTCACACTGACTCACTCACTCACACTGACTCACTCACTCACACTGACTCACTCACACTGATTCACTCACTCACACTGATTCACTCACTCACACTGATTCACTCACTCCCACTGACTCACTCACTCCCACTGACTCACTCACTCACACTGACTCACTCACTCACACTGACTCACCCACTCACACTGACTCACTCACACTCACACTCACACTGACTCACTCACTCACACTGATTCACCCACTCACACTGATTCACTCACACACACTGATTTACTCACTCACACTGATTCACCCACTCACACTGATTCACTCACTCACACTGATTCACTCACTCACACTGATTCACTCACTCACACTGATTCACCCACTCACACTGATTCACCCACTCACACTGATTCACCCACTCACACTGATTCACTCACTCACACTGATTCACTCACTCACACTGATTCACTCACTCACACTGATTCACTCACTCACACTGATTCACCCACTCACACTGATTCACTCACTCACACTGATTCACTCACTCACACTGATTCACTCACTCACTCTGACTCACTCACTCACACTGACTCACTCACTCACACTGACTCACTCACTCTCACTCACACTGACTCACTCACTCACACTGACTCACTCACTCACACTGACTCACTCACACTGACTCACTCACTCACACTGACTCACTCACTCACACTGACTCACTCACTCACACTCACACTGACTCACTCACTCACACTGACTCACTCACTCTCACTCACACTGACTCACTCACTCACACTGACTCACTCACACTGACTCACTCACTCACACTCACACTGACTCACTCACTCACACTCACACTGACTCACTCACTCACACTGACTCACTCACACTGATTCACTCACTCATTCACTCACTCACTGATTCACTCACACTGATTCACTCACTGACTCACTGACATTGTGCAAAATTAGCATAACGCAGTCAAACAAAAGGCTAATCATATTAATTACCATTCATGTGTCTAAAGTTGTAGAGAGTGATACATGAAACGCATTACCGTTCTGATACATCGACTTGTAGATTCACTCTTTGACTTCTCCTGAATCAGTTTGTGGTTCAAACATATATGGCTGAAGTAAACCTGTATTTCTATTTGCCATTGTGCAGCATTTACTACTGTAAAGTTGAGCGAGTGGAGTATTCTGAGCGTGAGTGTGTGGGGGGGGGCGTGGTTAATTTGCATATTCATGCATCCGCATGTACTAAATGAAGCAAGAGTGTAGATTTACATTCAAGCTGTTTTAAAAGTGCACTGTAGTTTTTTGTCCACTAGAAGTCGCCTATTCAAAACAAAAGCATAGCTTGATGATGCCAAGTTTGAGCGTGGAATCTTGGGACATGTGGTCTTTTGCAGAAATCAGGCTCATGTGATTATTAACGTTACTGTAGTCTGAAGAGCAGGAGCGAGTGTTGTGGAGCTGAACGATTGATAATGAGAGACGAACGACACATGCCTCGAGAGCAGCGGGACTTTTATTTTGACACAGTCGCTGGTTACATGAGTGTGAGGAAACACAGCTCTGTTTATCATATTAGACACATTTAGTGTTGGGCAGAGCGAGGCTTCATGAAACACTGAAACAGTTGAAGCAAATGTGCCGTATTGTGTCGAGGCTCGAAACTACACCGACACCGTCTCCACGGTGACACCTAGTGGTCAATTGCACACGTTATCTGAAACAACCTTGACAACAAGCCCTTTAAAAAAATAAAAATGTTGTGTTTTTGTTAATGTGGTGAGCTTTTAACATCCTCACTATATGATAATAATAATTAGGTTATTTTGGTCATGAAAAATTAAAATTAATAAAACAAATCAATCCACAATGGTCCCATTTTTGTTTTTTTTACAGATTTTTATTCAAAAATAGTAATTGCTCTGCTGTGGAAGGGCTTAGCCTACTTCTTTTTTTACAGATAAATCCTCTCTCAAAAACCCACGAGGTGAAGGTGCATTAACTTCTCTTTTAAACTTTGTGGGAGTTGAGACAGATGTGCGATTGTGTGATTTGTTCCCGCCCCTGTCAATCAAACGCAGACTCGGCGAGCACGCCACCTGTCAAAACACGCAGAAGCTTCGTTTAGCCACAGTCACGTGACGTGGGTGTTTTGAATCTCAGTTCGGAGCAGTGTTTCCAAACATCTACGCTACAGGATCTCGACACTGTGTCCAAACGTTAGTTTCGCGTCCCTGTGTTGAAGATGATGTTATAACTTTACTCTGAGCGATCGTCATTGACACGTCCAGATCCTTGGTAAAAATTGCGATTTTCTCACAATTTACAAATAGTTGGAAACATTTGGGACAAAATATACAACACTGGCGTAGTGGTTTTTGGATATTTTACTGAAAAGATTTTACATATTGCAGCTTTAACACAAGATTTTTTTTTCTTTTCAAGAAACAAAAACGAAAAATAATAAGTATATGTCATTTTGGTGAGTTTTAAGGGATAAAATTGACCACAGGGCGACTTAAATATTGAATTTAAATGTTTTTATTTGTTTGTTTTTTTTTACATTTTTTTAAAATATTTTGGGGTTAAAATATGTGGAATAATATGGACTATGGCCTGGAGATTCAGCTGCGTTCTGCACTAAAACACAGTTTGTCAAAACCCTATCGGTGTATTTTCACGCGTTCTTCACTGAGATTGATTCGCTCGTGGCTCTGTACGGTTACAGAGGTGCGGTGTGTAATTTGGAGTAAATCTGTGTGCTGATTGTTCTGCTGCAGCAGGAAGTGTCTGTACCCCGTTGAGAGGATGTGATGTAAAGTCCTGAGCTTTTTCTTCTTTCCTGGGCTGTTCATCATCCGTTTGACGTGTTCTGTGATTGCTCTATACCGTCGTTCGGAGAACGCCTCTCGAGTGCCCCGCACTTCATAAAGCTCTGTGAAGTGTGCACTCCCAGCATGCAATGCAATCAAGCAAAACCACTCTTTTAATTCCAGACGCTCAATAATCCTACAAGCCTTGAAAGAAAGGGAACCTTCAGGAGCAATTTCTGCCTCGTTTCATCACGCATGCTAATTTTGTTTTCATAAACAATTTATTTGCTGAATAAACAAGAAAAGCCGCTTGTTGAGACGTGAGACGTGTTCTGTATTCCCTGCGTTCGTTGACGCTAACCTCTCATGAAGTGACCTTACTTGTTTATCCGTTTCATCTTCATTTCTGTTTCCTCCTCTCTGTTTTCTTCCTCTTTTAAGAATTTGAATTCTGCGGCTTTGATCCTGGGTTTCAAGTAGATTTCCTAACGCACGACTAAACTAGTCGGCCTCCTGTCTGAGATCAGGGTGGATTGTTCTGGTAATTGGGTTTACCGCTCCAGTTCTCTCTTCATTAGCATACGAGTGTGTTCGCGGTCCTTGAGTCGCAGGCGGTTTTATATTCCTCAGTCCTCAAACAAATCATGACACGGACATGAAGTCGTTCTTCTGTTCTTTTTCCCCCAACTTTACTGTGATTTATCAGACGCAAGAGGACATGCTAGTGATCACAGAAGACAAAGAACACGCAGAATAAAGCCAGAAATATCAGTCTTCAGATGTCCGTATGAAGTCTAGAAGTATCGACTGATCAAACATATATGCATTTGATAGTGACTGACATCACATGTCACTTAAAAACAAAGCATTTCAGAACAGCCTTGTTGTATTTTATCTTTTTTGAAAAGAATTGTGTTGGATTAACTTCATTTACTTAAGCATCAAACTTAATTGAAACATGTTCTTTCAAACTTAAAATATTGAGTTGAGCCAAAATGCACTTTTAAGTCAGTTTAACACAATACAATTGTTTGAATGCGAAACCTAATACAATGATGTAGTTTTTTTTTATATAAACTGAACAGTATTGAGATGCGAGTACGTTTATAATAGAACTGTGTGGATTAGCAGTTTTAATTAAAATGCACATTTCTGTTGGTGGCGTTTAAAAAATGTCTGGAAATATCCCAAATATCATGAGTGTGAGAGTATGTTTATGGGAATTCATACTGAAAAATGAAATGTATTATTGAAAAGTGTGTAGCTATACATACAAAAAATTGGGTCTTTTAATCAAACGTGACAATCTTTCAGTAAAAACAAAATAAAAATAATAAAACAAAAGGCTGTTGCGACGCATTATTCACATAATGTTGTTTTATTTTTTTGTATGTTTGCTCATGCAGTGAAATCTGATGTGACGTCAAATGACATTCATCACATGTAGCATTTAAAACAGCGCTGCATTCATTCAGTACACGTTTGTGCCAAATCAAAAGACAAATCAATACATACTCTTACGAATTCAAATTTAATTTCACATTATGCTGCCTCAGTTCAGACTAAATTAAATTTTAACCCTTATGTGCTGTTCAGGATGTTTTCATCCACTATGGGGAATTTTTGAGTCTTAATTTGGCCATAACTTTCTCCGTGTTTCAGCAAATGGAATGATTTTTGGTGACAAATCTTATTTTGACACACATTTTGGGAAAATGCTTTGAGAATTTTCAAAAACTCAACAGAACTCTGTGGGCAAATTCACGACCCTTTCGTTATGATTTTAACTGCTTTAAAAATGTATCAGATAAATATATTTTTTGCTTAAATCTATTAATCAACCTCAGTCCTGATCAAAACTACTAAATTTAAAAAAGAAAATTCAGGATTTTAACTCTTTAATTGCCAAATTCATAAATGATGTCACTGATTTGGGGAAAAAACGTGTCAAAGATTAGAAGCAACATTGGCTTTGATGCGTTGTTAGTTTTTGTGCAGCATCAGATTTTAACGTTTTAAAGAGTTAAAATCCTGGATTTTTTTTTTAAATTTAGTAGTTTTGATCAGGACTGACGTTGATTAATAGATTTAAGCAAAAAAATTTGAAAAAAATATTTATCTGATACATTTTTAAAGCAGTTAAAATCGTGGCTGTTTTCAGCCACGAACATAACGAAAGGGTCGTGAATTTGAACAATGCACAAGGGTTAAAGACATAGTGACGGATCTTTTCTTATATATTGTGACATACATCCGAGCGAAACGGATTATTGATAAAGAAAAGGGAAAAAAAAGTAGGGCGGAGCTTGGTTCTGTGCATCTATTTTTGATTGGATGTTGAGATGTGGGCGTGGCGCTCATTTGTATGCGTATGAGCTGGCAGGGGCGGAGTTTAAGATGTCCTGCATTACGTCATTTATATTAAACATTACGAAAAAATATGCACAGATGAATTGTTCACAATAACATTCATCTAAAAAATACATGCAATTCTGAAATCAATGTCTTTTCTCACAATATCCCATCAATACATTAGATTTTCATTTCAATCGCAAACCACTGATGCTCTTTATTTTTTTGGCACAATGTGTATCGTATCATGCCGCTGATGAACCAACTCACCAAATAAGATCTGGCTCACTCTAATCACTAATTAAAACAGGCATCGCTAACCACGAGACCCGCGTCTCCCTAAACACAAGTCAGGTTCACTTCAGCAAATGGTCTTTGAATGGGAAGTGTTACACGTGTATTGAGTGCCTGAAATTGAATGTCTATCGCTATAAGAGTCCAGATGGCGTCTCTGTGGAGCGGTGAGCTGGTGGTGAGTGACGAGAGGGCAGCGCAACATACACTGACACATCGCGCCGCTTTATGGATGTCACAGCATTCATTAGGCACAGATGAATCATGAAAAATAGTTTCACAACTGTCGTTTTGTTTTATTAAGGTCATTAAATGCTAAAATCCAAGGTGACATTGGATAATCTGTGTCAAAGACACAAAGACTTGTTTGCATCAAGAAATATTAGTATCTCTGTTTAGTTCTCTGGCAGCAGTTACTGTTTATTAGTTATGGAAGCTTGTTTAAAAATCTCACAATTCTCACTTTATATCATCCAAAGGTGAGAGATAAACTTGCAATTCTGAGAAAAAATTTCTTTTTTCGCCTCACAATTCTGACTTTATATCACACAATTCTGACTTTATATCTCACAATTCTGACTTTATATCTCACAATTCTGACTTTATAACTCACAATTCTGACTTTATATCTCGCAATTCTGACTTTATATCTCACAATTCTGACTTTATATCTCACAATTCTGACTTTATAACTCACAATTCTGACTTTATATCTCACAATTCTGACTTTATATCTCACAATTCTGACTTTATATCTCACAATTCTGACTTTATATCTCACAATTCTGACTTTATATCTCACAATTCTGACTTTATAACTCACAATTCTGACTTTATATCTCGCAATTCTGACTTTATATCTCACAATTCTGACTTTATATCTCACAATTCTGACTTTATAACTCACAATTCTGACTTTATATCTCACAATTCTGACTTTATATCTCACAATTCTGACTTTATAACTCACAATTCTGACTTTATATCTCACAATTCTGACTTTATATCTCACAATTCTGACTTTATATCTCACAATTCTGACTTTATAACTCACAATTCTGACTTTATATCTCACAATTCTGACTTTATAACTCACAATTCTGACTTTATATCTCACAATTCTGACTTTACATCTCGCAATTCTGACTTTACATCGCGCAATTCTGACTTTATAACTCACAATTCTGACTTTATATCTCTCAATTCTGACTTTATATCTCTCAATTCTGACTTTATATCTCGCAATTCTGACTTTATATCTCGCAATTCTGACTTTATAACTCGCAATTCTGACTTTATATCTCTCAATTCTGACTTTATATCTCGCAATTCTGACTTTACATCGCGCAATTCTGACTTTATAACTCACAATTCTGACTTTATATCTCACAATTCTGACTTTATATCTCACAATTCTGACTTTATATCTCACAATTCTGACTTTATATCTCGCAATTCTGACTTTATATCTCACAATTCTGACTTTATATCTCACAATTCTGACTTTATATCACACAATTCTGACTTTATATCTCACAATTCTGACTTTATATCTCACAATTCTGACTTTATATCTCACAATTCTGACTTTATATCTCACAATTCTGACTTTATATCTCGCAATTCTGACTTTATATCTCTCAATTCTGACTTTATATCTCTCAATTCTGACTTTATATCTCGCAATTCTGACTTTATATCTCGCAATTCTGACTTTATAACTCGCAATTCTGACTTTATATCTCTCAATTCTGACTTTATATCTCGCAATTCTGACTTTACATCGCGCAATTCTGACTTTATAACTCACAATTCTGACTTTATATCTCACAATTCTGACTTTATATCTCACAATTCTGACTTTATATCTCGCAATTCTGACTTTATATCTCGCAATTCTGACTTTATATCTCACAATTCTGACTTTATATCTCACAATTCTGACTTTATATCACACAATTCTGACTTTATATCTCACAATTCTGACTTTATATCTCACAATTCTGACTTTATATCTCACAATTCTGACTTTATAACTCACAATTCTGACTTTATATCTCTCAATTCTGACTTTATATCTCACAATTCTGACTTTATAACTCACAATTCTGACTTTATATCTCTCAATTCTGACTTTATATCTCACAATTCTGACTTTATATCTCGCAATTCTGACTTTGTCACACAATTCTGATTTTGTCACACAATTTTGACTTTATAATTTGCAATTCTGACTTTACATCTCGCAATTCTGACTTTACATCGCGCAATTCTGACTTTATATCTCTCAATTCTGACTTTATATCTCGCAATTCTGACTTTATATCTCGCAATTCTGACTTTATAACTCGCAATTCTGACTTTATATCTCACAATTCTGACTTTATAACTCACAATTCTGACTTTATATCTCTCAATTCTGACTTTATATCTCTCAATTCTGACTTTATATCTCGCAATTCTGACTTTATAACTCACAATTCTGACTTTATATCTCTCAATTCTGACTTTATATCTCTCAATTCTGACTTTATAACTCACAATTCTGACTTTATATCTCTCAATTCTGACTTTATATCTCACAATTCTGACTTTATATCTCGCAATTCTGACTTTGTCACACAATTCTGATTTTGTCACACAATTTTGACTTTATAATTTGCAATTCTGACTTTACATCTCGCAATTCTGACTTTACATCGCGCAATTCTGACTTTATATCTCTCAATTCTGACTTTATATCTCGCAATTCTGACTTTATATCTCGCAATTCTGACTTTATATCTCACAATTCTGACTTTATATCTCACAATTCTGACTTTATCTCACAATTCTGACTTTATATCTCGCAATTCTGACTTTATATCTCACAATTCTGACTTTAAATCTGGCAATTATGAATTTATGCAAGGAAAAAAAGTCAGAATTGTGAGAGAAATTAGCAATCACCTTTTTTTTTTTAATCTTATTTATTTCATGGTGGAAATGAGCTTCAGAGAACAGCGTTTGCCAGGGCAAGAATGAATGAACAAACGTGATTCATGATAGATCTGTGAAATGACACAATTCTCTCTGTGTTTTTGTGTGAAGCTGGAGGCATGTTTGTCCGTCAGGGAGATTCTGGATCAGAAATGGATGATGACACTCAACTCAAGTTCTACACGGAGCACAGGGGCCGTCGCCGCAGCAAAGGTAACCGCGTTCATTTACACCAGTCGTTTTACTCATCAGACCGTAATAAAGATGTTCAGCTATTGCATAATGCATGAGTTCATCACTCTAGCCAATGAAGATTTCTTGTTTGTATCTCTTGAGTCATAATTCATTGTCATCATAAGGCACCTTCCACCAGCACATCTTTTAATGAGTATTTTTTTTCAGCCAAAATATGTTTATGTGAAATATGTGTGAATGTTCTGCGCAGTCAGATATTGCACATAACCATAATAATGCACATGTGCAGAAAGCAAGCTAAAATATGTGAACGTGTGCAATAAAATGACAAAACGAACAGACGAACTTCACTCGAATACTTCCCAATCAAAAGCCACAGAGACATGAAAAGAATGACAAGGCTGTGTGAAATTCTCTAAAACAAGGTCCTAGAATCACAAATGCTTGACAGAAGTCTTTGAAATTAGAAAGACATTAAAAGAGCAACAGTTTAGTGGTTTATTACTGCCAAATTATTCTCACACAGCCAGACATTCACTGTCGACATAATAACAGACATGACTGAGCGCAGCTTAAAACCTTAGTTTGTACAGTTTCAATTATGACTCAAAGTTCAGGACAAAATGGGTGGCAGATTTGACATGCTTTAAACCAGGTTAGCTAAAACTAAAACCATATTCGTTACATTGTAGTTTAGCCAGTTGCCAACGTTTCTTATTTTTGTGTACATGCAAACTAACAAAAAATTAAATATCGACAAAATCAAAACAACGCTGGTTTAAATGTCCAACTGAGGTTCATGCATTCATGCTGCAGTTTTCATCCCATAACTAAGTGAAGTCAAACTGGAAATCGAATAAAGTTCTGTCTATGCAAAGCAGCTCTCCGTGTCTACATCAACGGAGGAGGGGAAATCAGTCATTTCCCGTTGTTATTTTATCAGGGTTGAGAGACAAACAACTCCTGGTAGAGATGATTAGCTCAGCGTGGAGCGTCAGAGTCCCGCAGTCGCAGTCATCCATCACCAGCTCTCAAAGCGGCCCGCTGACAATTTATGACGTTGCACAAAGCAACATCACCGTTCACACGGACGGCACTCTCAGACCGTTTCGTTGCACAATGGTGAATTTAATAGTTGTTTGCACATGACGTCATTGCTGTGGCGTGAAATGCGGCTGGAGGTTGATGGTTGATCAAACTGAGAAACCACAAGGAGCTTTTGTCGTTTTTTAACTTTAAAAGTTGTCGTCTTTAATAGCGTTTTGGATCTGCTGATACTGGAATTAACATGGATAGCTGCTTACCTTTTTTTGTTTTTGACTTGGTTAAATATTCAGAGTCTCACTGTAATGAATTGCTGTAAAAATTACAGCATTATTTTACAGCCGCTGGCTGTTTTTTAATAATACAGCATATTGCTGTAAACTGCAATGCATTCTGGGGTCACGTGTTGGTTTGACTCAAATTTACAGAATATTGCTGTAAAGTGACCCTTCATAATTTTAAAAAATACAGTTATTTACTGTAATCAGAGAATACAGGGAAATCCTGTAAATTAAATTACAGTAACACTACTGTAAAATTTACAGTAACTGGCTGGCAACCCTGCTGCCAGTATTATACTGTAAAATTTACAGTAATTTTTTAACAGTGCTTCATGCTATCGTTTGCAGGGAAGAGAAGGTATTTTATCCCATTGCATGATCATTTGAGGTGTTTTCACTTACATTTTGTAGAATTCGGTTCACAATGTTGAACCTGGTTATCGTAGAAACAGAGTCACGTGCTGCTGCTTCAGCCATCATTTGGTGGAAAATGTCCAAATAAAGCAAGTTGACCGAAGTCGATCCATTTCTTCCATTATTTTCCATATGGAAAGGAGGAGGAGAATCGGCGGATTCACCGACACACTGAATTATTTTGTATTTATTTCAACAAATGACAACCAAAACCAAACCCATAGATGCCCGTGAACAGTTTTGAAGAGGCTGTGCTCATTCACATGCCAAAACTCGCAATACTCGCACATGTAATGTTAATTATTAATCAGTGGCATTATTAGATCTGCTGTACAGCGTCTTCCCGACCTCCTCAACCTGCAGTTTTTCTCTGAAGGATGGTGTGAGTTCCTATTGCAATTGCAAATTCAGCGTGAATGACCTATAATGGCGATATTTTTCAAAGTCACCACAGAAAATCAAAGTAATGCCCTTAACGTCACTAGCAGAAAGGCAGCGCGATATAAACAAACCAGACTGGAACTGGACACGGCGTGACGGCCGCTCCACGTTCTCCATATGTACGGTTTCAATTCAGTAGAAACATCGCTCTACTAAAACATCTTGAATGCTGCTTTGAAAAGGTAGGCAGTATTTTCTAAAAAGTCATGAACATTTTCACTTTCCTCATTGGAAATACATGCCTCTACCACATTTTTGTAAAATAAAAAATATGATTACAATGGCAGATTATCAGACTTATTTTCATGCACAATATTATGTTATGTTCTCAAAACACTTTTACCATAGAGCATGATTTGTAAACGAACACATTTTGAGGTTTGCGTCACATTAGCAGTGCTTTTCTGACATGGTAAACTTGCTCAGAAGCTCACCTGGTACAGCACTGTGAAGCGCTCTGGTTCGAGTCCCGTGAAACACGAGTCACATTAGAAGAGATGTTTCAGGGAGTGTTTGTTTATGTCACATTTGCTCAGGTATAGTCAAGCATCACTAGTGTTATTGCTCATAGTTCTTCAGTCGCAGCTTGTCGCACATATTGAGTGTGAGATTGAAAATGGTAATTGATAATTAGCCCTTAGATTAAAGTTATACTTTGAGTCACTGCTTTGCAAACCGAAGCACAGCAGAAATAAGCAGGATGGGCTGCGTTTGTGCAGATTTATGTGTATATTTATGTGTTTGTTTGTCTAATCAGTGGTTGTCATGTTTTATGCGTACGCTCGAGCGTTATCATCGCGCAGCCAGTAGTGTTGCTGAGTATTGTGTGAAAGATGCTCTCTGGCATGAAAGTGTGAAGGACACACAAGTGTGAAGCTCTACTAAGCTTCGTCAAGGACTCGCTCGTTCACTTCTGAAACCCGAGAGAGAGAGAGTGTGTGTGTGTGTGTGTGTGTTCATATGCTGTTGTGTTAGTACATATGCTAATGCAGTCTTAGGTCTTTAACAGTGATTGCAGCCTGTTTCACGTTTAAAAATGTGTCAGTGTACCCCATTATTTCAGTGACTGTTAAATGACTGAACACTGCAATATTCCTTCCTTCATGTATTAGATTATTCATGTGTTATGAATCATTATTTAAATACTAATTTTTTTTTCCAATAACCTCAACGAGCAGTCGTTTCAGCTAATACTGTGCAAACAAACAAACCGAGAAGTGTATCTTAGATTAGTGGACAATAAACATGGGATATTCAATGATGATCTTATATATATATATATATTTATTTCTTCTAATAAATCACACATTGTAATTGGAGTAAAATATTGATAACACAATCCTGTTAAATGTTTTTGCACCACTTCACTTTATCCATAGTCAGTATTCTTGTGTTTTAGGCCAGTAACAAAAATCTTTTGAACTATTGCTATTAATGTAAGTTTCTTACTTTTTTTTTTAAGTGTGTAACAGCGATTTATACTAATCATTGACTGTGCAATGATGTTGCAACATCAAATCTACCGAGCAAAACATACAATGTGGCCAGTGTGAGCCCGATTCCCAAAGAATGAGTTGCTTCTTTTTAGTAGATGAAAAACATACACTATAACTGCATTTTTTTTTTTTATGAATAACTTAACAAAAGACAACATGGAAAAATAAACCTCTTCAGATCTAGCAATGATGGCTGGGTTACTTCAGGTCATTTATAGGAGTAACAGTAATGCAGCACAATCGAGTGAAGTTGCTTTCATACAGCACGTTAGTAAGTTAATATTAAGTAACTTACATTTTAGACACAGTGTTGCAACATTGTTTTATAAAGCCAAAGAGAATAGTTCCAAATCACAGAACCACTGCATCACCAGTGTTTTATTCCTGAATGATTCAGTGTTTATGAACATGTTGGTTGAGTGAATAATACAATGAGAACATGTAACAATGACGCTGTTTACATGTGCACAAATAATGCAATTTATTACTAATAGTGTAAGAGTAATCGCAGTGAGACGTTTCCAGAAATCTTCACTCCAGTTTACATGCAATTTTCATTATTCTCATTGTTCGCTATTAAGTATGGCTCAGATAGGCATACAGAATGCATGTTACCGGCCATTGTTTTAATCTACTCTCATCAAATTCAAAATTCACTTTTATAGCTGTACTGGATATTATTTGGGGCTGTGGTTGACATCGCAATGCCTGGTTTGCTAACGCTGTTCTTCGAGCCGTCTGGATGAAGATACGGAGCAGCGAGTTGTGGTGACAGAGTTTAGCGATTTGGAGAAAACGTATAACTTATAAAACTTAATAATGTTCATTCATGAAATTGTGTGGACAACACACGTCCGAGCACATGCGCACTTTAGTCAGAGCGGAAATAATGCAATTAAGGTCTTTACATGCCTTTTTATTGCAATTAAAATATAATTGCGATTATGAGCTTAATCGCATTCGTTTGATCGAAGTATTGCATTTACATGAGGTAAAGTTTGATCGCAAAATTGCCAAAATCCCATTATAATCTCATAACGAAGGTGCATGTAAACACACTCAATGTAACGGATGTATAAAAATACAGGAAATAAAGTATACAAGGTATAATATAAAGATTTATGAAAGATTCAATAAATCACTTCTCTCTTTTCACACGCTAATAATTTTAAATGCTCTTAAAGCACTTATTAATCTCAGTTAATGTTAATGTCAACCATCAAAATCAAAAATTAAACACATATAATTAATATATATATATATATATATATATATATATATATCCGGTTATATCTGTTTATGTATAATGGATGCATTTCTCGTTGTTAATGTTAGTTAATGCATTACTAATGAACCTTACTGTAAAGTCTTCCGAAATAATGTTTTATTTTAAGATGCACTGCATTGCTTCACGCACACCAAGATCTATGAAATAACGTGCGTTCAGTATCATGTTTCTGTTGTCAGACAGCGGCCCAGTTCCTCGTGAGTTCAAGACCTCCTCCAGATGCTGACTTCATTTCATTTGTGTTTATTTTGCTCTTTTGTTTACCTGTGTCCGCGTCCACCCGTTTCCAATCCACTCGGTCAGCGTCCATCATCTGGTTTTTGAAAATATCTCAAGTCAAGATCGTGCTAATAATCGTGGGCTGTACACTGACTGCTACATGTAGGAACAGATTGTTCTGGAAGAGATGTGGGATCCTGTGAATGTTTCGCTGTGAAGAAGAAGCCAGGTGTGACCCCTCAGAGGAGTGACAACAAAACAAACACAAGCATATGTGAGATGTTTGGATGCAGCCCACAGAAATCCCAGCTTCTTGAAGTTTGCTAAAGAGAGTTGCTTGCAATTTTATTTTTTATTTTTTTCACCCCACCAGGCCCTCTATAACACATAGTTTCCAAGCAACTGTTATATATTATTTTCAGGCTAACTCTGATATCCATGTTGGATAATGATGAAAACCCATTATCTGTTTCTCTGCATAAAGAAATCAGTCCAGGACTTTTAAACTTGGCTAATTAAAGAATAAAACACATGTAAAGTTTATTGGTTTGTAAAAGCATGTTCATGGTAGTGACATTTCTCAGAGCTGGAGCCGGTTTAAATTGTTTCCCGTTCATTATTACAGGCTGTTCTTTGGCTTTATCCAGCGGGATATCCGAGGCATCTGAACTTCACCGAGGTTGTCAAACCGTGTTTGCCGTTCTCAGTAGATGTGGACGTTTCAGCTCACAGAGGAGGACAGGAGCTTTAGTTTAACCTCTGTCTCTCAGATGAATCGCTGATGTATAGC
The DNA here is from genome assembly GCA_038088235.1 of Zacco platypus. Classification (NCBI taxonomy): domain Eukaryota; kingdom Metazoa; phylum Chordata; class Actinopteri; order Cypriniformes; family Xenocyprididae; genus Zacco; species Zacco platypus. Next base: position 875,771 of record CM076082.1, on the reverse strand, counting down.
TATTCTTTCAATGTTACATAAATCAGATCGTCATCACTGAGCTTTGAGACATGGGAATAAACACTCACTCCCACGTCCACTCCACAGGGAGCTCGAGGATTCAATTTATAGACCGGCTGTCCTCAGACAACAGTGGGACACTTGTCATGTTATTGTTGCATTAGAGGCGCTCACTGCATAAACTGTACGTCTCACTGCATTTTTAGGGGTTCAAGCTGAAACTCTAATTGTTAAATTGTTTTAAAAATTCCCCTAAAAATGTTCGGACAGACCAAACCGCAAGTCGTAGAGACTTGAAACTTTGAAGTGCTCTCACCGTTTACAACGTCAACGTTCTTTTTTTTAAAACTACTTTTGCGAACTAGTCTTAAGATCTTGACCCAATCAGAACCAGTGCAGCGAGATTCTCTGGAGTCTGTTTGTAAGCACACTGTAATGAATTGCTGTAAAAATTACAGCATTATTTTACAGCCGCTGGCTGTTTTTTAATAATAAAGCATATTGCTGTAAACTGCAATGCATTCTGGGGTCACGTGTTGGTTTGACTCAAATTTACAGAATATTGCTGTAAATTGACCCTTCGTAATTTTAAAAAATACAGTTATTTACTGTAATCAGAGAATACAGGAAAATTCTGTAAATTAAATTACAGTAACACTACTGTAAAATTTACAGTAACTGTCTGGCAACCCTGCTGCCAGTATTATACTGTAAAATTTACAGTCATTTTTTAACAGTGTAGTTATCAAAAAAAAAAAAAGTTGAAATTTCGATTCACGGTCAAAACGTTCGAGGTGGGACCTTTTACTAAAATGGCTACAGCTCGTGAACGGAATGACATATTTTCACAAAGAATTGTCACATCTATGTAAGAGCTCATTCTGAGGTCATGATGACGTGGTGACTGGCCAGGTGGTGGCGCTATAACAGCAAAAAAACCAAACAAACATGAATATGGCTATAACTACTTCGTCGTTTGTCAGATCGACTTGAAAATTGCTATGCACCGTCCGACGTGCCATTATTGTCTATGAGAACATTGATGGATCTCAAAAAACATGTCCGTCATCGGCCAATGAGGTTTGAGCAGCTATCAGACAAGGTTAACAGGAACTCGCTGTGCCTTTTTATATCACGGCCCCAGAGACCTGTGAGAAACTTGAAAGAAATCGGCTTTGCGTTTTTCGTGTGCGTAAAGGATCATTTATTACACTTTTTTCATGACAGAACTCCTGATTCGGAGCAGCTTTGCCTCTAGGATCGCTGCTGTCCTTTGAATCATAATGTTAAATATTGGAGATTATTTCAAAAAACAACTTTGGTGAACTAGTCCTAGGTTTTCGGCTCAACCTCAATAACTGAAAAGCTTTAAAAACTGTGAATTTCATATGGTAAATTGGTTGTAAATGTTTATTTTTCTTGCTAATGAAAACATAATAACTTTTTACAACATGTGCTGAAAGGCGTTTAAGAGCTTGAACTCTGATAATTGCTGCTCGCAGCGATGGTGTTATATTATTTTTAAATTATCTTCATCATAGTTATTAAAAACGAATTCAGCAAGGATGCATTTAATTGCACAAAAGTGACAGTAAAAAAAACATTCATAATGCAACATATTTTTTTCTATTCATCAAAGAATCATTGAAGAAAATTATCACAGTTTCCTCAAAAATATGAACTGTTTTCAACATTCATAATAATCATAAATGAGCATCAAATCATCATATTCATTCAGTTCAACTCAAACTATGAGTTTCAATTCATTGATTCTCATTCATTCTGAACTTTATATTCATCCTGAAAAATAATGATGGTTTCCACAAAAACATGAGCTGTAATAATGATAAATGTTTTTTGATCATCAGAATGATTTCTGAAGGATCATGTGACACTGAAGACTGGAGTAATGATGCTGAAAATTCAGCTTTAATCTCTGGATATAAATTATATTTTACTATATATTCACATAGAAAACAGATGATTTAAATTGTAATAATATTTCACATTTTTACTGTATTTTTGATCAAATAAATGCAGCCTTGGTGAGCATAAAGACATCTTTGAAAAATAATCTTACCAACCCCGAAACGTTTTTGCAGTAGTGTACTGTATATTAAAGGAAGAGCAAAAGCTTGTGTGATAATGGTGGAAGGAACAGGGCGAGACGTCGCGTGATGTAACCGTGTTCTTCTGTCTGTTCCCACAGGCTGTCCTCAGAGTCCCATGAGCAAAGCCACGTTAACACTGATCACCGTCTGCACGTGTGTGGTGGCGGTCGTGTACGGCACGCAGACGTCGTGTCCGCTCACCGTCAAGGTCACGCTCCACGTTCCTGAACACTTCATCGCTGACGGTGAGCATCACCAAACTCTCAAGAATGCCATGATCTTTTATTTTGAGACCATTTGGTCTTTTTACGGCATTACAGTAGATTCACTTATATCACACTCTATCGCATCTGTCTTTATGAATGTTTTGTGTGAATCTTAAAGCCTCGTATTCCAATAAAAATATCTTCATTTGTGTTCTGAAGATGAATGAAAGTCTAATGGGTTTGGAACGACGCGAGAGTGAGTAATTGATGCTAGAATTTTCATTTCTAGATGAAGTAAGCCTTTAAACTGTATAAGAAAGCAGAGATATCTGTACGATCTGCTTCATTGTAGCAGACAGAGAGAGAGAGAGCAGAGGTCAGGAGACATTCAACTGCTGAGGAGCATCTTCTGTCCTACAGAAACCTCCAGATAAAGTCATGTGATGCTGATGCTGCAGTCCAGAGCTGCTGGACCATCTGTCAGCGGCTTTAACCCTCGGAGAACACACACCACCGAACACACGCACACATATACAGTACAGAACTGTTTACTGTTCATAAAAGTTGTGAGAGGATCTGCCTGCGATACACATGCATGTTCTGAATCCATACGAGAATAGGAAGACTGCAAGTGTGTTGAGACAACCTACATTTCAGATGCCACCTGGGCACAAATTTGCTACTGTATATGTGTCATATATTATTACTGTATCATTGCTCCTTTTATCTGCTTGTTGGAACCTCACTATGAGGGTTATTGTTTTATAGACTTGAGTTATTATTTTTTTTAAAGGCTGGCCTAGCTCTCAGACACACACACACACACACACACGTTGTGTTTTCATGGTTTATGGGGTCATTCCATAGGCGTAATGGTTTTTCTACTGTACAAACTGTACATTCTGTCCCCCTACACTACCCCTACCCCTAAACCTACCCATCACACTAAATGTTCTGCTATTTTACATTTTTGATAAAACATTATTTAGTGTGTTTTTAAAGCTATTCGAAATATGAGGACACATGAAATGTCCTCATAAAACATGTTTACGTCGTAATACCCATGACATTATACACATTTGTGTCCTCATAAATCACAAAAATGCACACACACACACACACACACACACACACACACACACAGGGTTGTGTTTTCATGGTTTATGGGGTCATTCCATAGGCGTAATGGTTTTTCTACTGTACAAACTGTACATTCTGTCCCCCTACACTACCCCTACCCATCACACAAAATGTTCTGCATTTTACATTTCAAAAAAGATAATTCTGTATGATTTATAAGCTTGTTTCCTCATGGGGACCAACAAAATGTCCCACAAGATCAAGATTTACTAGTATTACTATACCTGTGGGGACATTTGGGTCCCCATAACGTAGGGAATACACACACACACACACACACACACACACACACACACACACACAGTTGGTTGTCAAGTATATTAGTGTGATTTTTTTTTTTTTTTCTGCACACATACACTGCAAAATAATATTTTTCTTATTTATTATTGTTGTCTTTTTTCAGGCTAAATATCTAAAAATTCTTAAATTCAGATGTTTTTTACTAAATAAATGAAAATTAAAATGACAAATATTTTCTTGTTTTCTAGGAGAAAAGAAAAAAATCAAAATTAAGTGAGTTTTTGCTTAAAACAAGTCAAATCTGCCATTGGGGTCAGAAAAATAATCTTGTTTCTGTTTGAAATTGTTCCTTATTTTTGTCCCAAACAGAAACAGGATTATTTTTCTGACCCCAATGGCAGATCATTTTGCTTGTTTTAAGAGGGAATGACTTAGTAAAGCGTGCGCATGATTCATTCTCCTATTCTTTTCCTGCATGTCATGTGCGGGGCTCCACAACAACCCATTTCATTTTTATTTAGTTTTTTTTTCCCTGGAAAACAAGAAAAAATATCTTATGTCATTTTACCTAACAAGCATCTGGATTTATAAATATTCGGACTGGAAACAAGACAAAAATACTAAGTAAGAAAAACATTTTTTTTTTTTTGCAGTGTACAAATACACACTTGGATAAAATAAATAAATGGGGATTCTGTAGTTTGTAGATGTAGTGAGCATGAGAAGGCTCTCTCTCACACACTTAGACATGCATTACAGGACCTAAAAATATCTTAATTTAGAGAGCATGTTTTCTATCGTGTGTTTTCTGGTAGGTTTTCTGAGGGTCATGGGCTCCATCTGTTGTGTTTTGTTTTTTTAGAATGATGCAAATGATCTAAAATTTCAAATCGCTCATATTAGACCACACTTTGCATATATATCAACTTTAATATCTTGCATGAGATTTGAAGAGGTCACAGTCATCAGCATCAGGTTTCTAATTAAACTCTTCACTGATGTTCTGCAGCTGATCGTTTCAGGGTCACACACACACACACACGCACACACACACTCACACTCATTTGTCAAACTCATTTCAGACATAGTTCACTGCTCTTAGATGTATATATAGCTTATGCTATAGCCTTTCTGTTTATGAGTTATGAGGATTATAAAATGCTCTGCACACAGCATAGAAATATAATGCATGGCATATTGTGAGTGCATCCATTTGAACTATATCTATAGTAGAATAATAATGAAAAAAAAACAGGCACTGTAAATATATATCAGAGTAGCAATGCTCGGTTGTTAATAATGTTCTTTATCAGCGCCGGGCGATATTGAATTTTGCAGCGTTTTCATGATTTATAATACTAGATGATATTAGTGCTGTCAATCGATTAAAATTTTTAATCAGATTAATCACACTTTTGCTGTGTAATTAATCACGATTAATCACACAATTATAATGCAATTAAGCATCAGAATGAAGGGTAGTTCTCACAAAACTATTATTTTAAGACACCAAAAGGATAGCAAATAATCAAATGATATTTATGAGTCCATATAGTTCTATTTTATTCTATTAAATTCTAATTTATGCACACCAAAGCATCCATGGGAAAAAATAAATAAAACCTTTATGGAATTGAGAGTTTTGATGGTCCTATACTAAATACTATAAGTATCTTTGCAACTACATGTCAACTAACTCACTGTCTAGTTAGAAAGTCTAAAATGTGATTATTCACAATGTTGCTCTGCCAACAAAACAATATCGTTATGTGTTGCTTTTTCTTCCCCCCAGATGTCTGTTGAATGTTCATCTAGACTGTTATTCTTCTTGCTGCATCTCGTCACATTGGCAGTAGTAAAGTTCAGGCACAAAAGCTGCCACGCTGTGTTAAATCCCTGTGTCTCTGTGCAGCTTCTGGCCGTCCCTGAGTGGGTGTCAGTCTGGCAGGCGTCCACACGTCCCGTTCAGCCTGTGCGCTCGGGTTTAAGACGACAGAGAGGATTATGAAGCAGCAAAGCAATTTAATTTAAGTCACCCTTATCTTTGGGAAGTGCTGAATTCACACATTAGCAGAGCAGGACAGGTGTACACGTCACCCTGAGCAATACATCACCGAGAGATGAGGGAAAACTTTGGGAAGAGATCTGCAATGTTATTGAAGCGCAGTGTCTGTCTGTTGTTGTTCAGTGTTTTTATAATGGAGGAACACGAGTCTTAGTCACTGCAAGAGACGCCTGGAGATCTTCTGTTTCAAGAGATTCTGACCTGGTTTTATTGTGCATTTTGTTGGACAGTCACTATATATATGTATGTAAATAGGCCGTTTATTAATTGTGTCTGACAACTACACTGTAAAAAGAAATTGGAATATGATTTACAAAAAAAATACTATTTTGGTATTTCTACTTCAAAATGACACTTTTAATTCAAGGTGCTACTTAGAGTTTTTATTTGTGAAATTTACTTGCAATTTCCGAGTGAAGATTAGTTAAATACAAATCTTACACTCTTTTTTTCAGTGTAGGACATGATGTGTGCTGTTCTTGATGGTCATGTGCAAAAGTACGGTGATATAATAACGAGATATTATATCGTTAAAGCGACATCTTTTCTTGTAAAAACAAAATATGTTGTTAAAACGACATCTTTTTCTTGTAATAATGAGATGTTGTCGTTAAAACGACATCTTTTTCCTGTAATAATGAGATGTTGACGTTAAAACGACATCTTTTTCCTGTAATAATGAGATGTTGACGTTAAAACGACATCTTTTTCCTGTAATAATGAGATGTTGACGTTAAAACGACATCTTTTTCCTGTAATAAAGAGATGTTGTGGTTAAAACGACATCTTTTTCCTGTAATGATGAGATGCTGTCGTTAAAACGACATCTTTTTCCTGTAATGATGAGATGTTGACGTAAAAATGACATCTTTTTCCTGTAATAATGAGATGTTGTCGTTAAAACGACATCTTTTTCCTGTAATAATGAGATGTTGACGTTAAAACGACATCTTTTTCCTGTAATGATGAGATGTTGACGTTAAAACGACATCTTTTTCCTGTAATAATGAGATGTTGTCGTTAAAACGACATCTTTTTCCTGTAATGATGAGATGTTGACGTAAAAATGACATCTTTTTCCTGTAATAATGAGATGTTGTCGTTAAAACGACATCTTTTTCCTGTAATAATGAGATGTTGACGTTAAAACGACATCTTTTTCCTGTAATAATGAGATGCTGTCGTTAAAACGACATCTTTTTCCTGTAATAATGAGATGTTGACGTTAAAACGACATCTTTTTCCTGTAATGATGAGATGTTGACGTTAAAACGACATCTTTTTCCTGTAATGAGATGTTGACGTTAAAACGACATCTTTTTCCTGTAATAATGAGATGTTGTCGTTAAAATGACATCTTTTTCCTGTAATAATGAGATGTTGTCATTAAAACTACATCTTTTTCCTGTAATGATGAGATGTTGACATTAAAACGACACCTTTTTCCTGTAATAATGAGATGTTGACGTTAAAACGACATCTTTTTCCTGTAATAATAATATGTTGACGTTAAAACGACATCTTTTTCCTGTAATAATGAGATGTTGTCGTTAAAACGACATCTTTTTCCTGTAATAATGAGATGTTGTCATTAAAACTACATCTTTTTCCTGTAATAATGAGATGTTGACGTTAAAACGACACCTTTTTCCTGTAATAATGAGATGTTGTCATTAAAACGACATCTTTTTCCTGTAATAATGAGATGTTGTCGTTAAAACGACATCTTTTTCCTGTAATAATGAGATGTTGTCGATAAAACGACATCTTTTTCCTGTAATAATGAGATGTTGTCATTAAAACTACATCTTTTTCCTGTAATGATGAGATGTTGACATTAAAACTACATCTTTTTCCTGTAATAATGAGATGTTGACGTTAAAACGACATCTTTTTCCTGTAATGATGAGATGTTGTCATTAAAACTACATCTTTTTCCTGTAATAATGAGATGTTGACGTTAAAACGACATCTTTTTCCTGTAATGATGAGATGTTGTCATTAAAACTACATCTTTTTCCTGTAATAATGAGATGTTGTCGTTAAAACGACATCTTTTTCCTGTAATGATGAGATGTTGTCATTAAAACTACATCTTTTTCCTGTAATAATGAGATGTTGTCGTTAAAACGACATCTTTTTCCTGTAATAATGAGATGTTGTCATTAAAACTACATCTTTTTCCTGTAATAATGAGATGTTGACGTTAAAACGACATCTTTTTCCTGTAATGATGAGATGTTGTCATTAAAACTACATCTTTTTCCTGTAATAATGAGATGTTGTCGTTAAAACTACATCTTTTTCCTGTAATGATGAGATGTTGTCATTAAAACTACATCTTTTTCCTGTAATAATGAGATGTTGTCGTTAAAACGACATCTTTTTCCTGTAATAATGAGATGTTGTCATTAAAACTACATCTTTTTCCTGTAATAATGAGATGTTGACGTTAAAACGACATTTTTCCTGTAATGATGAGATGTTGTCATTAAAACTACATCTTTTTCCTGTAATAATGAGATGTTGTCATTAAAACGACATCTTTTTCCTGTAATAATGAGATGTTGACGTTAAAACGACATCTTTTTCCTGTAATGATGAGATGTTGACGTTAAAACGACATCTTTTTCCTGTAATGATGAGATGTTGTCATTAAAACTACATCTTTTTCCTGTAATAATGAGATGTTGACGTTAAAACGACATCTTTTTCCTGTAATGATGAGATGTTGTCATTAAAACGACATCTTTTTCCTGTAATGATGAGATGTTGTCATTAAAACTACATCTTTTTCCTGTAATGATGAGATGTTGTCATTAAAACTACATATTTTTCCTGTAATAATGAGATGTTGTCATTAAAACTACATCTTTTTCCTGTAATAATGAGATGTTGACGTTAAAACGACATCTTTTTCCTGTAATAATGAGATGTTGTCGTTAAAACGACATATTTTTCCTGTAATAATGAGATGTTGTCGTTAAAACGACATCTTTTTCCTGTAATAATGAGATGTTGACGTTAAAACGACATATTTTTCCTGTAATAATGAGATGTTGTCGTTAAAAGACATCTTTTTCTTGTAATGATGAGATGTTGTCATTAAAACAAAATTTTTTCTCAAAAAATGACACATTTTCTCGTAATAACAAGACGTTATGGTGTTGAAATGACATATTTTATACATGACATGTACAAAATCCACCTTTATCTGAACTATAACAGAGAATTTATATAGCCTAGTGCCTTTATCACACTTCCACGCTCGAAAAGCAGAAGCAAATATAGTGTAAAATTCATCTCGATGCCTCTATCAATGGATAGAGATTGTGTGATTTGGTGTACAGTGCATCACTTCATCTAAACCAAAATTTCTCAAACTTATAAGGTATAAAATTTAGCAAGGACCCTCATAATGGCAGATAACTGATTTAAACCTAAAGTCAGTGTGGGTGGGAGGAGTGAACACGATTGTTTTATTGGTGTGTATTTCCCTGTTTGCAGATACGCAGTACATATTATGAATGTGGCAGCAAAACAAACATGAAACTTCTGTGTTTTTTGATATAGGAAGCAGTTTTGTGGTGAGCATGGGCAGTTATCTGGACGTCTCCAACTGGTTAAATCCAGCCAAACTGACCCTGTACTACCAGACCAACTCCTCCACCCAGTGGGTGAGAGACTACTGCGGTCAGAGGACAACTGACCCCTGTGAACAGCTCTGTGACCAGGACACTGGTGAGTGAACACACGCACACACACACACGTTGGGTTTTCATGTTTTAGGTCGACATTGCATAGACATAATGATACTGTGCAACCTCTGTAATATTCTGTCCCCTCGCCCTACTCATCACACAAAACTTTCTGCATTTTTATATTTTCAAAAAAGCATAATTTAGTATAATTTATAAGCTGCTTTCCCCATAGAGACCCCAAAAAAAATATTCGCTTTGGAAATTGTCATATTTGTGGTACTAAACGTCCTGCTGAAGAACAGGAATAAACTTTAACGTCCTGCATTTATTGCATTTTTCTTATTTAATTTTCCATTTTACGCTACATTTAGGTCATTGTAAAGTGTACGCTGTTACTAAAGCATGGTAAAAATTTTGCCAAACACCTTTATTATTAGGGTACAACGGGGCTAAAGGGAAAACGTGCTTTTCACTACTCTCAAAGTGTGTGATTGCAGAAAAATATATGTTTGTACTGAACATTGATGGAGCAACAGGTTTTGTGTGAAAATAAATCTAGGTTTAGGTTGTTGCAGGTTCACCATTTTGTCTTGACTACAAGAGTTTGGAATAAAGGAAATTGAAAAATGCTTTAGCCGTTAGTATCTTTATAGAATGATTTTTTTATGCTTCATTGTATGAAAATAATCCACATATTATCAGCACATTAAGTTTAAAATATAAGTATATTTCATGATGAAATCTATCAAGAATATTCCTGTCACATCATACATGTTTTTTTGTTTTTGTTTTATTGGTTTTTTTTGCAAGAAATTTGATACAATGGTGAAATAGTATTTTAAGCAATACTACCAGAGTTTTGAACTTGTTCCTACTTAAAATGAGCACTAAATTTATAAATAAATAAAAATATGCCAGTGTTAGAGAAGGGATTCAAAGTATTTGGATTGCGTTACCATGTATGATTTAACAGAATACATTATACATTAAAAATGTAAAAACTAAATGTAGAATTAACTTTGAAAAAAATTTCACTTAGAAATTGCTAGTAAATTTAAAAAACAAAATAATGACAAAGAAACACATTTTCACATTGAATTAAAAGTGAAATGTTTAAGTAGAAACACTGAAAGTGTATTTTCTTGTAAAACATGCTCCAATAATCTTTGTTTTATTTACATCTTTATATATATATATATATATATATATATATATATATATATATATATATATATATATATATATATATAATTAGCTAGCAGTGAAATAACCAGTACGTTTTATTTTATTTACTTATTTATTTTTTAATTGCAGTAAAGTCAGGCAACAGCTTCCAAGAAATAGATTCACCTCAGTTATCAGGTGTTAAAAGAAATCTGACACACACACACACACAGTGTAGATGCCTGACTCCACACTTACGGAGAAACACATTTATTTGCCCGTGACCTTCTGTGGTAATCTGTCGCTCAAGGTCTGAGTCAGGTTGAGTCGGTTTGTGAGGCGTCGGTTTGATAAGCGTGCCAATGCCTGGGGATCATGGGAATAACACAAGCCCGCTGTGACGACTCGGGCCCAGGGCTTATGAGCATCACACTTGACATTTACAGTTATTGTCCAGGAATCTGTCTTTGTAGCTGCTCTTTTGCAGTATGGTCGAGCAGTAACACATGGTGCTCTTTAGACAGCTGGGGTGAAAGTGTGCCGTATATTTGATTGTGACACAATGATGGACGAACAAACATATTCAATAACAGCCTATTCTACACAGTTATAATATATAAAGAGGGTTAGCAAGTGATTCAATCACATCCTAAGATTTGTAATATTTAAATGTTACATTCATTATACACTGTAAAAATTACAGCATTATTTTACAGCCGCTAATAATACAGCATATTGCTGTAAACTGCAATGCATTCTGGGGTCACGAGTTGGTTTGACTCAAATTTACAGAATATTGCTGTAAATTGACCCTTCATCATTTAAAAAAATACAGTTATTTACTGTAATCAGAGAATACAGGGAAATTCTGTAAATTAAATTACAGTAACACTACTGTAAAATTTACAGTAACTGGCTGGCAACCCTGCTGCCAGTATTATACTGTAAAATTTACAGCATTATTTTACAGCCGCTGGCTGTTTTTTAATAATACAGCATATTGCTGTAAACTGCAATGCATTCTGGGGTCACGTGTTGGTTTGACTCAAATTTACAGAATATTGCTGTAAATTGACCCTTCATAATTTAAAAAAATACAGTTATTTACTGTAATCAGAGAATACAGGGAAATTCTGTAAATTAAATTACAGTAACACTACTGTAAAATGTACAGTAACTGGCTGGCAACCCTGCTGCCAGTATTATACTGTAAAATTTACAGTCATTTTTTAACAGTGTAGGATAAACCAGCATATTTTAAGCGTAAGTACTGAAATTGACCTATTGGTAAAAAGCAGCACGCAGCAGAAGCTGTCTGTGTTTTTTAACCCACAATATTCCTTTCATTGTTTGTCCTCCGTCATAGTAAATGCCTTTGAATACAGTTCTAGTTCGTCATATAGGTCTGTTGACTGCATTTATTTTTAAACACAGCAAATAATAGAGCTCCACGAAAGCTCCAAACTCTAAGCCAGTGTTCTGTGACCTGACATTTAGATGCATTATCTGCCTCTTCTTATTCTCTTTTAACTGGGCTTACTCTAAAAGAAGCGGAGGGAGAGAATACGAATGGTTCTATATTGGAGTATGCGGCTGTATTGGATTGTACCCCTTCTGCTTTTAGCACATCGTGTCGCGAGAGCCGCTGGAATCACTAATGCACTGTCACCGGTGATGCATGAACACACCTAAATCAACATTACAGATTAGATTCATAAATGTGAAGGTGAATCTGGAAAACCAAGAGGAACGGCAAGTTAAAAAAAAGTGCTGAATAAGCTAAACAAGGTGAAAGAGCATTTCAAAGAGAACACACCAAATGCTATTACCAAAGTGAAAACACAGAGAGCCTCAAACAAAGAACAAAAGTGTGCAAAGACATAATGGAATCACGTTATAATATGGTAAATTTGGTCAATTAAATGCTTTAACTAACATGAACTAGCAATGAGCAATACACACTGATGCCATACGAAAGAAAACAACACTTTTATTCAGCAAGGACACACTAAATTGATCAAAAGTGACACATTTATAGTGTTACAAAAGATTTATATTTCAAGTAAATGCTGTTATTTTGAACTTTCATCAATGAAAACATATTCAGTAGCAAACAACATTTCAACATTGATATTAAAAAGAAGAGGGCCCAAGACTGAGCCCTGAGGCACACCACTAGTAATCTGAGATCTACGTGATTTGAAATGTTTCTTGAGCATCAAATCATCATATCAGAATGATTTCTGAAGGATCATGTGACACTGAAGACTGGAGTAATGATGCTGAAAATCCAGCTTTAATCACCGGAATGAATTACATTTATAAAATAAATTCTAAGTGACCTATTATACCCCTTTTCACAAGATGTAATATCAGTCTCTGGTGTCTCCAGAATGTGTCTGTGAAGTTTCAGCTCATATCATTTATTATCGCTTGTCAAATTCGCCTCTATTTGGGTTTGAGCAAAAACACACAGCTTTTGTGTGTGTCCCTTTAAATGCACATGAGCTGCTGCTCCAGAAGAGGGCGGAGCTTTAACAGCTCAACAACAACAAAGCTGGAGAATCTCACGCAGACAAAATGAGGAAAGTGTTCAAACTGATGGAGAGACTCAGGAAGAAGTTCCAACTTTTAGACGTTTCTGAACGGTTAGTGGATAAATTGATGTATCACTTTGGCAGAAACGCTCCTTTTTTAGCGATCGCTCTTGTCAGGGCTGAATTTCAGGCTAACGAGACTCTAAATAGTGTTCAGTGCTCGTCTGTGCAGCAACGACACAACAGTTAACATGCTTTCCTCAAACTTTTGCCCTGGCGTATTGAAATGATACACCGTTGTCACTTGAGAAAACAAAATGGCGGCACTGTGAGTGGAAACATGCAGATTAAGGGGCGGTGATATTATAATAAGATCTCGTGTTTTCACATGTTTGCAGAGAAAGGCTTGCCAAAACAAAGTTACTGGGTTGTCCATTTTCACGTTTTCTGGGTCGGTAGATGCATTCCATAATAGCACTTAAACACGGAAAAAGTCATGATTGATGTTTGATCAAACTGATGTTGATTTGTTATCAATCTTTGTTGAAGTTGCTTGAATACCTTTAGCTGTATTTCAGCAGTAACTCATATGAATGTCAAAGTGCTCAGCCTCACTAGAGAGGATACGGGCTGATGCCGTGACAAGGTGTGCCGTAGAATTTCAAATCGATCCTTGCAGGAATAGGAGTCCAGCAGAGGTGTGACTACTTGTGGCGGTGGAATATCAATCAGGTTTGCAGCGTTCTGGATGAGCAGCAGAGGTTTGACTGCAAACGCTGGAGGCCGGCCAGTGGTCAGTTTCAACGGGCCAGAGCCTGAAGCAGAATCTGATCTCGCTCCCGTGTGCCACCAGCAGTCCTCAACATCCTCCTCGGAGTGATTTTGTTCCTGTAGCTTAACTGGTCGAGCATGATGCCTTCAACACCAAGGTCGTTGGAGCCCTGGTGGTTCATATTCTACTGTACAAAAAAAGTTTTAAAGTATACATGTTAATGGTTCAAAGCTCGGAGGAGAGGGATATTTTTAAATATATCTCCGATAGAAGATGAGTAAATCATGGAATAATTTTCATTTTTGGGTGAACTCTCCCTTTAAAGAATGTGACGCATGTCTCCCTGTAGAATCCATCCAATCAGAAAACTCCTGAAGTGTTTCCAATTTTGTGTGCGTCAGACGTCCATGTGACATCTCCTAACTTCAAGTACTTTATCCATTGTTTTCGTTCTGTTTCTTCTGTAGCTGTGGGTCTAGTGTCGCCACCTTGTGGATCCATTAATTAGTGCAAATAATACCAGGCGCATGTGCAAAGTATGTTTCCATGTCTGCAATGCTCACATATCTCTGATCCTGCATAATCACATTTTTTTCTCTTTCTGTTTTTAATGAATATAGCTTGAGTGTATATTACGACCATAAAACAGTCGTATGTGTGCGGATTCCCATTCAATCACTCGTGTATAACAGTGGCCGACCCTTGTTTATGTGAGCTAGATTTATCACTGAGCATCAGTCAGTGCCACACACACACACACACAAACACACATTGTGTTTTCATGGTTTATGGGGACTTTCCATAGTCGTAATGGTTTTTCTACTGTACAAACTGTACATTCTGTCCCCCTACACTACCCCCACCCATAAACCTACCCATCACACAAAATGTTCTGCTATTTTACATTTTCAAAAAAGATCATTCCGTATGATTTATAAGCTTGTTTCCTCATGGGGACCAACAAAATGTCCCCACAAGATCAAGATTTACGAGTATTACTATACTTGTGGGGACATTTGGGTCCCTATAACGTAGGGAATACCCACACACACACACACACACACATGTTGTGTTTTCATGGTTTATGGGGACTTTCCATAGGCGTAATGGTTTTTCTACTGTACAAACTGTACATTCTGTCCCCCTACACAACCCCCACCCCTAAACCTACCCATCACACAAAATGTTCTGCTATAATTCTGTATGATTTATAAGCTTGTTTCCTCATGGGGACCAACAAAATGTCCCCACAAGATCAAGATTTACGAGTATTACTATACTTGTGGGGACATTTGGGTCCCTATAACGTAGGGAATACCCACACACACACACACACACACACACACATGTTGTGTTTTCATGGTTTATGGGGACTTTCCATAGGCGTAATGGTTTTTCTACTGTACAAACTGTACATTCTGTCCCCCTACACTACCCCCACCCCTAAACCTACCCATCACACAAAATGTTCTGCTATTTTACATTTTCAAAAAAGATCATTCTGTATGATTTATCAGCTTGTTTCCTCATGGGGACCAACAAAATGTCCCCACAAGATCAAGATTTACGAGTATTACTATACTTGTGGGGACATTTGGGTCCCTATAACGTAGGGAATACCCACACACACACACACACACACATGTTGTGTTTTCATGGTTTATGGGGACTTTCCATAGGCGTAATGGTTTTTCTACTGTACAAACTGTACATTCTGTCCCCCTACACAACCCCCACCCCTAAACCTACCCATCACACAAAATGTTCTGCTATAATTCTGTATGATTTAAAAGCTTGTTTCCTCATGGGGACCAACAAAATGTCCCCACAAGATCAAGATTTACGAGTATTACTATACTTGTGGGGACATTTGAGTCCCTATAATGTAGGGAATACCCCCACACACACACACACACACACATGTTGTGTTTATGTGTTTTGTGGGGACTTTCCATAGGCGTAATGGTTTTTATATTGTAAAAACTGTACATTCTGTCCCCCCCCCCCACCCCTAAACTTACTCCATCACAGAAAATGTTCTGCTAGTTTAGATTTTCAAAAAAGATAATTCTGTGTGATTTATAAGCTTGTTTCCTAGTGGGGACCAACAAAACGTCCCCACAATGTCAAGATTTACTGGTTTTACTTGCGTTGTGGGGACATTTGGTCCCCACAATGTAAGGAATACAAGTTCACACACACACACACACAGCCTATTAAATCAATCAACATATGGTCACACATGTATTATACTTACTGGATCACGCAGCATTTACAATATTTAAATGACAGAAGAGTCCTCATAAAGTCCGCTGGAGTCAGTGGCTCAAAACTCTGTTCAGCATTTGCTGTGAAATCAGTTATTTGCCTGATGCTTTGCCACATTTAAGCGTCGAGGAGCTGTCGAGATATTGTTATGTTAATGAGAGAGAGTTTAATCTCTCCGTACAGAGAGTGATTTTGAGCTTAGCATCAGCTGAACGCTCGGTCAAGAGCCGCTGCGTTACTCTCTTCATCTTCTACTAGTTGAGTCCTCTTAGAATCTCTATTTCATCTGCTCGCTCAGCCATCCACACCAGACTTCAGGCCTGACGAGATGATGTCTAATCAGAACAGGAGCGGAATAAAGAGACGGAGAGGTGAAGCCGTCACTGCTTCATTGTTGTAGTTTGTATGAGCAGCGTGTGTAGAGAGCAGAGCATTTTATTGACACGTTTACAAGGGGATTCTTTTTTGCATTTCACTTTAAGGTTGTGTGCACGAACGCGGCAGATACACTACAAGAACAGATCATGGAAAACGTGTCGTATAAATGAATAGGCAAAAATATAAAGGCAAAAATAGCAATTTCTTTCGATTAAAATACAGTATTTTACTATTTTACATGGTGAACGCAACTATTTGAAATAAATGAATATTTATATGAGTGAAGCAGCCAAATGTCATAACTTGAAACTTACAGTATTATGCCGTAAAGTGCGTAAGTGATGTCTGTAGTTTTTTATTTTTTTTAATTTGTTATAAGTAATAAGATTGCGGTAGTCAAATACAACTATTTCTGTGTGCTGAATCAATAATACACTGGATGAAAGCAAAGTAATTGCATGCAAATCAGGCAGAGATAGGCAACAATGATCACAATAATGATGATTCAAACAGAACATTGTTTATTTGCACTATTATATATCCTGCAATGCTGTTTTTTGTTGTTGTTCTTCAGTAATTTGTTGGTTTATTATGTAAAATAACCTGTCCTGCACTGTGAAATTTTGCATGCCGTATTTTATTGTTAGAAATTGCTATTAAATCCTGGTCATTTTTAATTGTGCATGTTTTTTTTTTTTTTTTTGTTGTTGATTTAATATCTATGAATTACATGCACTGGTCCAGAGCTTATTGAAAGTGTGGGATGTAAAACCTGGAAATAAATAGAAAAAACATATGATTTCGAAGTACTGAAATAGAAAATGTTTTACACAATTCGTATTTTGAAGAAATATTTAATATCCTGCATCATAGATAAGCACTTTTTTATGAATTGATCATGTGACTCAGTTGTGACCATTTCCACTGTTTAGAAATTATAAACACTATCTGAATAAACTATATGCAGGGCTGAAGGTTACTTTTAAAATATATTTCACTACAGACTACAAAATACATGAAGTAAACTTTAAAAAGTAATTTGTAACATTTTGTACGCAAGTTTTGTAACTTAATCTAAATACTTTGGAATACTCACAAATACTCACAACTTGTTTTTATCTCACAAGTCTGACTCTTTTCTCAGAACTGCATCATGTAAAGTTGCGAGTTATAGTCAGAATTGTGAGATGTAAATACAATTTTCCAGGATGGAAAGTCAGAATTGCAAGAAAATAATTCAGAATTGGAAGTTGTGTCGAAATTTTGACTTTATGAAACGCAATTGTGAGTTTAAAACTCAAAATCTCCCAATTCTGATTGTTTTTTTTTGTTTTGTTTTTTTCAGAATTGTGAAATTTAAACTCATTATTGTAAGTTATAAAGCCAAAATTTGAGTCAGAGAATCATTAATTGCCCGTCACAGTTTACAGTAATGTTTAAATGAAACAAATGACATTAAAATTCAACGTAATCACTTTGGTAATCTAAAACACTCTTTTGGTTGGAAATTAAAATGTAACTATAATGAAATACACTGTTAAAAATTACCTGTCAATTTTACAGTATAATACTGGCAGCAGGGTTGCCAGCCAGTTACTGTAATTTTTACAGTAGCAGTATTGTAATTTAATTTACAGAATTTTACTGTATTCTTTGATTACAGTAAAAACTGCATTCTGTAAATTTTATAGTATAATACTGGCAGCAGGGTTGCCAGCCAGTTACTGTAATTTCTACAGTACCTTACATTAAATTACAGTAACAGAATTTTACTGTTTTTAAATTTGCTGTATTTTTTTTTTTTTTACAGTAAACTATTCGAAAGTGTGTATTTGCTGTATTGGTTTATATTAATGACTGGCAGCTGAATTTTAAATTTAAATTATTTACTAACTGCATATGCTTTAAACATTTTTTTAACTTCATAAAATGTTGAGTAATGCATATCTTAATTCACCAATTATTTAACAAAAACGGTATACCGTTACTCAAATTTAGTATTTTTAAATACATAACTAAGTTACTTCTATTATTTTATTATTATATGTAAACCATGTATGAATCAGTTTATGATGGTATGTCTTAACAACTACAGCATGATAAAACAGCTGAAAACACGAATGCTTTCATACAGAAGACACAGAAATAACATATTATGGAGATAATTGGCAGGAGATGATTGTTGTGTTTCATTGTCAGCATCTTCCTGTTGTAAGACTGTGTTGTTGTGGGTTTTTGGGTGAGTGAACAAGAAAATATGTTTCTCTACAAATCTTGTTTCTCTGTTGGAAATGCTGAACTCTGATGATCTCTGCACTGTGTAATAATGGCACTACTTATGTGTTCACAGTCAGTTCTCAACACTTGTTGTACACAAGCAGTGTTTACTCTGAAGTTTGAGCATGAAAATGTACTTTTTTTTTGAGTTGAACTGACTTAAAGTATCCTACATTTTTAAATCGCTCCCTTCAGAACAGGAAACACTCTCATCGGTGGAGGCTGATTTAAATCACGATGAGATATTGCTTCTGTTTAAAGTCGGTCATATTGTTTTGCTTATTTTAATTCAACTTTCAAATTAATAAAAATTTTTTCTACAAATATAATTCCAGTCACACATTAATACATGCATGGTGCAGTTGCTGATAGTAAAAGTAAGATGAAATTCTGATGCTTGAGATCTTTACAACAGCACGAGTACTTACATAAAATCCATAAATATCATTATCTTCCATTAATATATCTTAGTAAGATATTTAAATGCTTAGTTGTATGATAAAAACTCTGTAGTTTCAATTATGTAATGCATTACAAAGATGATTTTTTTTCTAAATAAAAAAGGAAAAAAAGTGCTGATTATCAAGTAAAGCTAAGCTGCTTCAGGTGTTATGCTAAACGACTTTTAATTGTTAAAGTATGGGCATTAATCAGAAGAGAAGGAGACTGTGTACAAATGGTAAAGTTTTGATCACACTGATAATTTAGAGGCCTTTGAAATGAAATGTAAAAAAATACATGCTTTAAAAAGTCATTTGTAACGTATTTCGTTACATTACTCAAGTTTAGTAACTTAATCTAAATACTTTAGAATACTTTGGAATACTAATAAGTGTGGAACAAACACAAAGTTTTTATCTCACAATTCTGACTTTTTCCCTCAGAATTGCGTGATATAAAGTTGTAATTGTGAGTTATAAAGTCAGAATTATGAGATATAAACTCACAATATTGAGAAAAGTCAGAATTATGAGATATAAACTGACAATATTGAGAAAAGTCAGAATTATGAGATATAAACTCGCAATATTGAGAAAAGTCAGAATTATGAGATATAAACTCACAATATTGAGAAAAGTCAGAATTATGAGATATAAACTGACAACATTGAGAAAAGTCAGAATTATGAGATATAAACTCACAATATTGAGAAAAGTCAGAATTATGAGATATAAACTCACAATATTGAGAAAAGTCAGAATTATGAGATATAAACTGACAATATTGAGAAAAGTCAGAATTATGAGATATAAACTGACAATATTGAGAAAAGTCAGAATTATGAGAAATAAACTCACAATATTGAGAAAAGTCAGAATTATGAGATATAAACTCACAATATTGAGAAAAGTCAGAATTATGAGATATAAACTCGCAATATTGAGAAAAATCAGAATTATGAGATATTTCCCAATTCTAACTTTATAACTTGCAATTGTGAGTTTAAATCTTGCAATTCTGAGAAAAAGAAGTCATAACTCACAATCGTGAGGGGAAAAACAAATTGTGAGAAAAAGTTGCAGTGACGAGTGAATTATACAATGACTCACAAAACATGAAAACAGTCGTGGATCATCAGGTCATGACAGGACAGTTCAGTTCACAGTTGTTTTTATAAATTCAGTCATTTTGTCTTGTTCAGGACAGAACTAAATAAAAATAACAACATTTTTATGATCCTCTTAAAAGTATTAAAATGTTGATGAAACTTCACTCCGCTTTTTCAGACGGTCAGAGTCAGAGAATCACCAATCGCTGTTTAAATGACATTAAAACTCAAAGTAATCACTTTGGTAATCTAAAACACTTTTCAGATGTAACTGTAATCTGATTACCACCCATTTAAAATGTAACTGTAATGAAACACAGTTACTCAAATTGTGTATTTTAAATACGTAACTAAGTTACTTGTGTTTCGTTTCTCCTCAACCCTGCGTATGGAATGTTACAGCAGGGTTAATATGGTTGAAACTACTTACAGAGCTGTTGTGTGTAATAACAGTTTGTTTCTAATCTAACTAGAGTCTTTATTCTTCACAGCAATGGAAACCTCCTATTAACATTTTGCGGGATCATTTAATTGCTTTGAGGCAATTCATTTACTCGGATTCTCTGAGTGTTTTCAGCTTGTTTACAGCCTGCACTTGTGTGGCTATATTATAGTTATTAAAGAGGAAATGTCTGCTATTCAAGTTATGCATCGGACAGCATTGAAATGGCATCTGTTATCTTCAGACGGATCACAACATCCATGTTTACTAGTAATGAATTGAACCGGTGGTTATTCTGTGAAAACTGGAGGAGAATTGACTTCATATATACGTGAATAATGACCTGTTGGTTATATAAGTTGGTTTAAAAAATTAGTTCTGGGAATGTGAGTGTTCGTTCTGGGCATTATTTGAGCAGAGATTCCTCTTGATTTGATATTTTGTATCTAATTCATATTTAAGTGTGACTTAAAGGGACAATTCAACTAAAAATGAAAATTCTATCATGATCTTCTGTGGAAAACAAAAGAAGATATTTTAAAGAATGTTTTGGTTTAATTTTTGGGTGGATTATCACTTAAAATGTCTAAAAGTGTCTATATATATATATATGTAAAGAAATAAATATATTCAGCAATGATGCATTGAAATGACAGTAAAGACATTTATAATCTTACAAAATATTTCCATTTCAAATAAATTGTGATTTTAACATTATATATATATATATATATATATATATATATATATATATATATATATATATATATATATATATATATATATTAAGAAGCTGATGATAATAATCATAAATGTTTGTTGATCATCAAATCATCATATCAGAATGATTTCTGAAGGATCATGTGACTGAAGACTGGAGTAATGATGCTGAAAATTCAGCTTTGATCACTGGATATAAATTATATTTTACTATATATTCACATAGAAAACTGATGATTTACATTGTGTTTTTGCTATATTTTTTAATCAATATTTGCAGCTTAGAAAGTGACAATAACATTAAAAAGTCTTACAGACCCAAACATCTGTGTACATTCTCGCTCTAGAGAGCAATTCATTGGACATGAAGAGTCATCATATTTTTGGTATTTATAAATTTAGCTTCTCTCGGCTTCTTGTTTTACTGAAGATTGCGGTAGACTTTCTCATTACATAACATCATCTGTCAAAAAAATAAAAAAATAATTATACTTTCAACACTTTATTTATTTTATTATGACATTAGCTGTTTATTAGTACATAAAGCACATATTAATTCTTCTGCTTGACCATGTTCCACATCCCTTAATCCTAAACGTAACTACCTTATTAACTATTAATAAGCAGTTATTAGGAGTTTATTGGGGAAAAAGTTGTAGTTAATAGTAAATTTGTGTTCTCCAAACTAAAATGTTACCTAAATAAATAAAATCTCATTACAATCATCATGTGTGATATAGCGCTGATACAGATATGTTCGGGAGCTGTTTCAGCGGTCATGTGTCAGATGAAACACTGGCACTCCTCACGATCGGTCCCACACACACCGGCTACCGTTGTTTATTGCTGTAGATTGTTCAGGTTTACAGACGTACAAACTCCAGAGTGAGAGAGACCAGCGAGCGCTGACGAGCTGTCACAAACAGGACGCCGGATCTGAATTCATTTCCTGCCTCTGTGGTCCTGCAGAAAGCCGCCCAGTGAAAGTCAAATGTTTGAGCGCTTGATAAGACGGCAGCTGCGGGACGATCGAACTCACGCCACAGAATAGTAAATAATGAAAAAACACGGCATGAAACGGCGCAGTAGAGAGTGACATTGCAGGACGAACAAACAGTGGATTTGCGAGAGCGGCTGATGCACGTGATGATGTGGAAACTGGAACTGAACATTTATCCAGTAATAATGTTATTTTATATTCATCAAAGAATCCTGAAGAAAATATGAAGCAGCACGACTGTTTTCATTGATAATAATCATAAATGTTTCCAATCAGCATATTAGAATGATTTCTGAAGGCTGGAGTAATAGTTAAAATGGAAACAAATCGATTGTCGCGTCGGTTCTGTTTTCCTTTATTGGTTGCCTGTTTACACCTGTTTCTCATTTTTTTTCATTGATTATTCTATGTATTTACAGCCCAGTGTTTGTTACGTTCTTTTGTCGATCTCATCGCTTTTAGTTGGTTGTCCTGTCCATGTGTTTTGATCCCTGATTCTCTTGAGAACCTTAAAATAAAGATTAGATCTTACTCAGCTTTTTCATTTCTGTGCCACTATCTGCCGTCTCGGTTTCCTTTCCGTGAAGTTTGTGGAGCGCGTCACAAAAATGACTCAAAACTAAAGCTTATGGGCTGCTAGTTTTTTGTTTTGTTAATCTGTATTCAAGTGAAATATATTTTGCATATATTTATTCCTTTTCACAGAAGTGCTGCAGGTGTGTGATGTGACGATATATGAGGCCTCATGTTCTGTTGTTTATTATTTATAAATGTTGGTCTTTTTAATTGGTCACAGAAATATATCCATTCTAATTTAATTAAAATTTAACATCATTTTATCAGTAAATGAGTGTCTGTGTGCATGTATATATTTAATTTTTTAAAAAGTTAATATAAAATATTTATACAACGGTTCTTTCTGGTTCTCGAATCTGGTTGGCTAAGAGTTGTGCGATATTCTAGTATATATTCTAGATAACAGCACTCCTACCTTTTCACTGTTTGTGTCTCTTGAAGCGATAGTTATGTCGGCCGAGCAAATGCACTATATTTTTTACAAATACACTTCTTGTTCTTGTTGTTGTTCAGACCAGAATTGTGTGACTCATATTTAATCATAGCGCCTATTTTATGATTTGTTTAGATGCTTTCAGAGATGTGAGCTCCAGGCCGTCAGCGATCGTTCAGAGCTCGTGTACCCGCCGAGAACAGCTTCACCTTCAGGGATTTTCTGCTGGCTCTTATAGTGGTTTAACATGAGATATAATTAATTTTAGGTACATAAAACAGTCAATCTTTGGTCTTATTAATCTATTACTTGTACTCTCTCTCTCTCTCTCTCTCTCTCTCTCTCTATAATGTGGTACAAAATACAATGAGTTTCAATGAAGGGACTCAATGTTCCTTCGTTTCTCATTCTAAAGTGACGTTTCAGAATTAGTAACAGATCTTGGATCAACTGTTAAACTGTCAACTTGAGATTTGAATCTGTGGTGGAAGGAAGTAGTTCCTCACAAAAGAGGCTTTTAAAGACACTGTTGTTGTTTCTTATGTATTTACACACTCGTGCCGTCGAACTGTTGTATAAACACAATATAACACTCGCAGCCGTGCGATATCACTCTATATCAGCACGGCTGTGATTACCTACGACCAAATCACAGCTGTGACCCTGGACCACGAAACCAGTTATTTTTAGTAATAGCCAACAATACATTGTATGGGTCAAAATGATTGATATTTATTGTATTCCAAAAATCATTAGGATAGTAAAGCTCATGAAGATATTTTGTTCATTTCCTTCCATAAATATATCAAAAATTTACTTTTGCATTAAGAACTTCATTTGGACTTTAAAGGCGAGTATTTCAATATTTTGATCAATATTCACATTCAGATTCCATATTTTCAAATAATTGTATCGCGACCAAATATTGTCCTATCCTAACAAATATATATATATATATATATATATATATATATATATATATATATATGCAATTAATCATTTGACAGCCCTAATTCATTGAGCTTATTAAGCATCAGCACATGCACGTCTCGAGCACTGTGAGGATGAGTCATTCATCGCAGAATTGAAATAAATGAAGAGGTGTGCGATGTCTGGCATATCTCACAGTCCTGCCGTGACCGCAGCCCGGCCGAGTGTTATCAGACGCTTCTCTCCGTGTCGAGCGAGATGGAGAATTGGCCAATAGAAGACTCTTGTCTTTCGACACACTGTGAGTCAGTGAGAGAGCGCTCAGCCGCCCGGGCCCGACGCCAGCCCAATCTCGGCCCACAACCAGCTTTTGATTAAACCACAAGGTTATCAGCTCCGATTCTCTGCCCTGCTCTCCTCTCTCACGGGCTGCCTGAGAAATATATGTTTTGCTCACGACTTAATAAAAGCTAGCCAAGCCTCTCTTGTATTCATATGCTATAAATATTCCTCGTTTGCTCTCTCTCTCCCCCACACACACAACTAATAGAGGACAAAATGGCTCTGTCATTTCATAGTGTTCGGAGTTTATCAGCCCTATTCTCTCTCTCGCTCTACTCTTGTCCATATGTCTCTGTGGGAGTGTAACATGATAAATCTTCTCAAGGTCCTCGGAATTGTGTAACACCGGGAAATATTCATCTGAACAACAATATCTATTTCCCCGTGCCCACGCGTTGAACCTTGAAATCAGAAAATTGCCCGTGCTGCCTTTTGCTAGAAGCATTCTAATGAAAGCATCTATTAATTATCATGAGTTCAGATATTAAAAAGAAAAAGAGCCTTGATGATCGGAATCATCTTGCTCGAATCTTTATTTTCGAGAAGAAGGCAGCGTGCCGTGGTGGTTTGAGCGTGCAAATAATCCCACGTATCAGCACAATCCACACAATCCACAAACAACAATGCTTCCTTCTGAATGTTAAATATAAGGACATCAGGAGGTCTTTGTAATGGAAATGAAGACTTGAAATAAATGAATCATATGTTCTTGATCAAAGTGCTACTAAATTGTATCCAATTGCTAAACTGTGGCTCTGACAGCACAGAATCCATCGTGCCATGTGTGCATTTAGAATTGACGCTCAAGGAAAGGAAGTCACATGATTCAGTTCAAAGAGCCAATCAAGCTCGGTTCAATTATGCATTATTCTTTTGATTAATGTTCCCTCGTATTGAACCTTTCTAATCATATAAAGTTGTAAGGAATTGTGTGGTTATATTGTATAGTAGGCTAAATCTGAGTAAAAAGCTGCTGACTCCAAATTTTTGGGTAGTGTATAAACAAAATGTTTAAAATATCCTTGTTTCACAGAGAGAGAGAAAGTCAGACATGTTTGGACTGACATGATACTATTTCCAATTTTCGCTGAATAGTGCAATGCAACTCTTATTTCGTCCACATTTGAGCTTTTATATATATTAGAGGTCATCCATAAGAAAATCCTGTACGTTTCAGAACTGAAAACGTCCTTGTTAGTCCAATAAAAGCTTTGAACAACTGATCCTGGAATGTGTCTATCATAGATAAACTCCGCCTCCACAGAAGAAATCAACGCCCACTTCATCATCACAACATTAGCCCCGCCCACTGGTGTGTTAGTGAGATGAGGAGGAGAGAAGAGCGATACAGGACTGAAATAACATCACCTTTCAAAGGATCGTAATGATAGGAAAATGATTATTTTCAACAATGTGAATGTCTCACTTGAGCTTTATTTATTTGTATTCGGTTCATTTCACTGTGGATTGTTTGGTCAATCAATCACATTTCAGCGATTTAAACTCGGTTTAAATATATAGAAAGTGATGAAAGAACGCTCCCTTTACAATCGCTGGAGCTGTCAATCAAACGGCACGAGTTTATCAGTGACTGAGTTCTGGACTCCAAAACTCCCGTTTTATTCAACGAATCTCTTAGTTACATCACGTTTGCACTGTTCGTTATGATGAAAGCGTTCGTTAGTGTGCAGAAATTGAGTTGTAATGACGAGATCACTGCTTTCATGTGTTCAACAACATGTCTGTGATCGACTTCAATGATCATCACTGCAACCTTTCATGCCACGATCTAAATATAATGCCATAGATCTAAATGTAACGCTATAATCAACACTGTTCACGATTAGTTAACCTTGAGAGCTGTAATAGTAAAGATGTGCTAAAAGAGTAATACTTAGCTATTACATATGCAAATATGTCATCCAATCACAGCAGTGGGCGTTTACAGTGAAGTCTCTCAGCAGACACGCCCCTTAAAACCAGGGTAGGAAAAATGTCTTTTATTTCTGAATTATGACAATTGTTTGATGTATAAAGCATACTAACATTATAAGAGCACACCAGGAAACATTATAAACTCATAAAACGATGCAGTTCATGACACCTTTAAATTGTATAGATAAAAATGGACATCGAAACTTTGTAGTGAAGAATGTTTGCCTCGTAACGCAGTCGACACTTTCACCTGTATTATTTAAGGAGAATAGAGGGAAGGAAGGCCACCAAACACGTTAATAAAACACATTCTGTGTGAGGAGCCCTTGAATGTCACATGTTTATTTGTGCAGGTCTTTTTAATTGTGAGCATGAGTCCTTCAAAGAGAACCTCTTAAAACACTTTCCAACTTTGTTCAAAAAAGAATTCAATGACTTCAAGTCGATCTCTCATACACAAACTCACTTCAATTATAACCTTATAGAGCTTCGAAGGACGACCATTTATATAGGCTATATACCTTCAAAATAGTTCAAATCATCGGTGAGAGCCATTTGATTGAGACCTCTAAATCAGAATAATTGGCACATCCTCTGGAGGACCAGCACTTACTGCCGCAGAAGCGTTTTAGTGCATTTGAACCTTCATTTTAAAAGATGGAAAGGCTCATTTTCTGCCATGTATAACAAAAGGGCTGTTTCCTCGCTGATTTGATGGTACAGGTATCTGTCATATGCATATGCGCTCATAGAAAATGAATTATTAAGCACTTGGCTATTAAACTAATTGCTCCTGTTATGTCTGCGTGTGCAGTTTCACTCTTACTGCCAGGCAATTTTTTATTTCTTTTTATTTCTTTGTGTTAAGTGCCGATATTGGGCAGGTTGAGTGTGACTTTGCCTCTGTCTCTTTTTAATACATCTAAATAACTTTCTTTTGCATATATTTAAAGTGCAAGTTGTTGTTTTTTTAGAGGAACAATTGGTAACACTTTATTTTGCAATGTCCTTGTTAAATGTGTTACATGTGGTATTAACAGTAAATTATGCATAATTACAGTGATTGGGTTGTTTTAATAAAGTGGGTTTATTTTATTTAACTCAACTATTGTTTAAAAATTACTGTATGACTGGCTCAAAATGAACCCAAAAAAATGAAAAAATGTTCTGGGAAAAAAAAAAAACATTGCTGGGTTAAAACAACCCAATCATTGGGTTAAAAAAAGTCACTGGGTTAAAACAACCCAATCATTCGGTTAAAACAACCTAATCATTGGGTTAAAAAAAACAATCACTGGGTTAAAACAGCCCTATCATTGGGTTAAAAAAACTATTTCTGGGTTAAAACAACCCAATCATTGGGTTAAAACAACCCAATCATTGGGTTAAAAAAAAACAATCACTGGGTTAAAACAACCCACTGATTTGGTTAAAAAACAATCATTAGGTTAAAACAACCCTATCATTGGGTTAAAAAAAACAATTGCTGGGTTAAAACAACCCTATCATTGGGTTAAAACAACCCAATCATTGGGTTAAAAAAAAACAATCACTGGGTTAAAACAACCCACTGATTTGGTTAAAAAACAATCATTAGGTTAAAACAACCCTATCATTGGGTTAATAAAACAATTGCTGGGTTAAAACAACCCAATCATTGGGTTAAAAAACAATAATTGGGTTAAAACAACACTATCATTGGGTTAAAAAAAAAACAATCATTGGGTTAAAACAACCCTATCATTGGGTTAAAAAAAACAATCATTGGGTTAAAACAACCCTATCATTGGGTTAAAAAAAACAATTGCTGTGTTAAAACAACCCAATCATTGGGTTAAAAAAAGTCACTGGGTTAAAACAACCCAATCATTCGGTTAAAACAACCTAATCATTGGGTTAAAAAAAACAATCACTGGGTTAAAACAGCCCTATCATTGGGTTAAAAAAACTATTTCTGGGTTAAAACAACCCAATCATTGGGTTAAAACAACCCAATCATTGGGTTAAAAAAAAACAATCACTGGGTTAAAACAACCCACTGATTTGGTTAAAAAACAATCATTAGGTTAAAACAACCCTATCATTGGGTTAAAAAAAACAATTGCTGGGTTAAAACAACCCTATCATTGGGTTAAAACAACCCAATCATTGGGTTAAAAAAAAACAATCACTGGGTTAAAACAACCCACTGATTTGGTTAAAAAACAATCATTAGGTTAAAACAACCCTATCATTGGGTTAATAAAACAATTGCTGGGTTAAAACAACCCAATCATTGGGTTAAAAAACAATAATTGGGTTAAAACAACACTATCATTGGGTTAAAAAAAAAACAATCATTGGGTTAAAACAACCCTATCATTGGGTTAAAAAAAACAATCATTGGGTTAAAACAACCCTATCATTGGGTTAAAAAAAACAATTGCTGTGTTAAAACAACCCAATCAATGGGTTAAAAAACAATAATTGGGTTAAAACAACCCAATTACTAGGTTTGTCCATTTTCAACTCAACTTGGGTTGTTTTTAACCCAGCTTTTTTAATGTAGGAAGAAATATAAGTATTGATGTCTTCTAGCACACTTATTGTGATGAAGAGATGCGTGACAACGCGTGTGCAGATCCAAATGCTGGCTTGAGCAAAAATCTTATTTTCTTAAGCTCAACATAACAATTTGAGTAAATACAGCTGTGTTAAAGGTTGGGGATGATGTCACCGTTTAGAACAATGTGCATTTACGGTTAAATTGAAACATCGCAATCAATGGAATGGAATTGCAATGGAGTTAGTGTCAGCTCACTGTCTGTGCCTATTTCAGTGTTCGTGTTTGATAATCTCAGTCATTCTCATTTCTTTATCACAAAATTTTGGAGAGAAATTGGCCTTTAATCCGTCTCCGGCGTGTGATGCTGAACTCTCATGTTGTATGTTCAGTTTGTTTTAGTGTAGCTGTGTTCACCTCGGTTCAGTTCAGTTCAACTGTGTTCCCTTTGAGTTTGTCCGGCCACGCTTATGATTACTGTGTGTAACTCCTCTCGTTCGGATTATTTGTGTTATTCTTCGTGTTGGAACGTATTCATCATCTTGACATATGAACTTGTATTCTTTGCACGGCACTGACCATTGACATTTTATGTGTTCTCAAAACTTTAGCACGAAAACTATTCATGTTTTAAATGTTTCAGAAAGTTCGGAGAACATTAAAAAGTAAAGTTCCCATAATGTTTGAAAAAAAAAAAAAAAGGAACGCCGAATACCATGATTGAATCAGACAGCTGTGTAATAAACTGCAATAGATTTCGTCTGTTGGTCATTTGGGTGCGTTAGTTCTGGTTGTCCATCCTCTTCACTCACTCTGTTTGTACCACTGAAATAGATGTGCATTAATGTGCTTGTTTTCTCAAGAATAAGCCGTGAAATGGGATGAATATCACTATCATGGGGAGTTCAGATGGGTGTATATTATTTCTAATATTCACTGCTGCAGCTCATGAAATATGAATGTCTGTCTGTGCAGGATGTAATGACTGTTCTCATTGTTTCGGTTCCCCTCCAGCCAGCGCTGGTATTGAAATTATCCTTCATATGCAAGTGAAGTACTTCTGTATCTTATCTGATTGATTTTCAGATTTGATTTTTATTTTAATTTAAAGAGAATATGTTTATTAGCGAATGTTAGTTAAAGAGTATGTGTTACTTTTTTCAATTTCCAGATTTATGTTTTTGTTTGTTTTGTTTTATGAATCATAAGTTTGCAAACTCTAGGCAACTTCAGAAAGTATTATGACTCCATATTGATGAAGCACAAAATAAAGCAGTTAAAACTGTATAATGTATTAAATATGTATTCAATTGAGAACTCCCAAAAATTGTATAATTCTGTCATCATTTATTCACTGTCATTTGGAAGCTTGTTTCTGCCAAACTCTGACTTTTTCTCAGATTTCATAATTCACATTTCGCAACTCAGGCTTTATTTTCCCCCTCAGAGTTCTATAAACTCATAATTGCAATTAATAAATTGCAATTCTAAAAATAATAATAATAATTATCAGGGGACATATTCACAAAAAACCTTAAGGCCAAAAGTTGCTCAACATATTTAGGAGCAACTCTTAAAAAATAGGCATGTAAACAAATCATTTAAACGCTAAAATAGTGTTTTACACACACACATACATTGTGTTTTCATGGTTTATGGGGACATTCCATAGGCGTAATGGTTTTTCTACTGTACAAACTGTACATTCTGTCCCCCCACCCCCCCCCCCCCCCACCCCTAAACCTACCCATCACACAAAATGTTCTGCTATTTTACATTTTCAAAAAAGATCATTCTGTATGATTTATAAGCTTGTTTCCTCATGGGGACCAACAAAATGTCCCCACAAGATCAACATTTACTAGTATTACTGTACCTGCGGGGACATTTGGTCCCCATAACGTAGGGAATACACACATACACACACTCTCTCTCTCTCTCTCTCTCTCTCTCTCTCACACTCACTCACTCACTCACTCACTCACTCACACACACACACACACACACACACACACAAAAACTCCTAGCTAGAAACTCTTGGGACTCATAGTGGTAAGATCAAATTATTTGTGAATACGGCACAGAATTGCAGATAAACAAATAAAGTGGAGAGACAACAATAACAAGTTGCAATTGCCTTTTTCATTTTATTATGATTATTATTATTATTATTATTATTATTTCAATTTTGAGCAGAAACAAGCTTACTCTCATTTCATTCTAACGTGATTGTTTTTTAGATGACTTTCACACCATTCAAGACTCAATAAAACATTTATTTTTTCCCCGTGTAATGATATAATTATATTATAATATACATATTTAAATTCTTAATTTCAAAATTTTCATAAAAATGTGCAAAAATGGTCCTAAAAATAGATTCCGGGGTGGAATGCGAACACATGGACATAATTCCGCCGGATTCACGCAACAGTCCCCCTGGAGTCCCGGAGGAGCCGCGTCATTCCCGTATCCTCAGCTCATAGCATCACCTTTGGAGAGCTGAGCACTTCTGTGATACCTTTCAAGATAAGAGCGATCTGATAGTGAAGGTGTCGGAGACAGAACCAGCTCCCACATGTCACTCTTCCCACTTGACTCCCACCACAAACTGTACTTTAAAACCCTTTGTCTGGACCGAATCCATGTGTGTGCGCCGGCAGCACTGGGTGCCACATGGACAAGGCGGTGGATTTGCCAGAGGGATAAATGAACATAATCTGTCACTGTATTGTGCTCTCTGCAGGGGAATGCAGCTGTCTGGAAGGTTATGCCCCTGACCCAGAGCATCAACATCTCTGCGTTCGCACTGATTGGGGCCGCAATGAAGGGTGAGTGCTGCAAACCACTCTGTCATCGCCTCACAAATAGGCCGAACTAAAAGCCAGGACAGGAGGGAGATGAGGAGGGGGAGGAGAGAGAGACTGCAACACAGAGAGACACGATTCATCACCTCACCTCACGCCAAGTGTAGTAACTCCTCTTCCCGACTCTTACGGCGCATGTTAATGAACTCGCTCAAGCAAACAGCTGGTCTAATAAAATGGCAGCAGAACTTTCGGCCCAGACGGCGGCTCCAGACTGAGATTTAAAAATGTGGATCTGCGTTACACTAGGGAAGTGTAGACATGTACAACATGGGAAGATAAACCTAACCCTTAGTACAAGTACATGCATTTCTGGGTGATTTCAGGTGAAAAATCCCAAATTGGTGATGGGTGATGGGGGGGGGGGTTAACTTGCTAGGGTCAACACTAGCAACTGCATAGCAACCACTCACAACACCCTAGCATCTACCTAGAAACACTTTGGCAACCACCTATAACACCTATACCAACTGCCTCACAATCACACAGAGCATCCTAGCAACTGCATAACAACAACCCAAAACATACTAACCACTGCATAGCAACACCCTAGCAACACTTTAGCAACCGCCTATAGCAACTGCCTCGCAACCATCCAGAACATTCTAGCAACTGCCTCACCACTACCCAGAACATCCTAGTAACTGAACAGCAACAACCCAAAACATACTAACCACTGCATAGCAACACCCTAGCAACACTTTAGCAACCGCCTATAGCAACTGTCTCGCAACCATCCAGAACATTCTAGCAACTGCCTCACCACTACCCAGAACATCCTAGTAACTGAACAGCAACAACCCAAAACATACTAACCACTGCATAGCAACACCCTAGCAACACTTTAGCAACCGCCTATAGCAACTGCCTCGCAACCATCCAGAACATTCTAGCAACTGCCTCACCACTACCCAGAACATCCTAGTAACTGAACAGCAACAACCCAAAACATACTAACCACTGCATAGCAACACCCTAGCAACACTTTAGCAACCACCCAGAACATTCTAGCAACCGCCTCACAACCACCCAGAACATCCTAGTAACTGCATAACAACAACCCAAAACATACTAACAGCTGCATAGCAACACCCTAGCAACACTTTAGCAACCGCCTATAGCAACTGCCTCACAACCACACAGAACATCCTAGCAACTGCATAACAACAACCCAAAACATACTAACCACTGCATAGCAACACCCTAGCAACACATTAGCAACCACCCAGAACATTCTAGCAACTGCCTCACCACTACCCAGAACATCCTAGTAACTGCATAACAACAACCCAAAACATACTAACAGCTGCATAGCAACACCCTAGCAACACTTTAGCAATCGCCTATAGCAACTGCCTCACAACCACCCAAAACATTCTAGCAACTGCATAACAACAACCCAAAACATACTAACAGCTGCATAGCAACACCCTAGCAACACTTTAGCAACCGCCTATAGCAACTGCCTCACAACCACACAGAACATCCTAGCAACTGCATAACAACAACCCAAAACATACTAACCACTGCATAGCAACACCCTAGCAACACATTAGCAACCACCCAGAACATTCTAGCAACTGCCTCACCACTACCCAGAACATCCTAGTAACTGCATAACAACAACCCAAAACATACTAACAGCTGCATAGCAACACCCTAGCAACACTTTAGCAATCGCCTATAGCAACTGCCTCACAACCACCCAAAACATTCTAGCAACTGCCTCGCAACCACCCAGAACATCCTAGTAACTGCACAGCAACAACCCAAAACATACTAACCGCTGCATAGCAACATCCTAGCAACAATTCAGAAGACCCTAACCTCTACCTAGCAACACTTTAGAAACTGTCTCCCAACTACCCAGAACATCCAACTAACTGCATAGCAACACCCTAGAACCACTTAGCAACTGCATAACAACAACCCAGAACACCCTAACAACAGAATAGCAACACCCACGAGTCCAGACCAGAATATCTTAGCAACTGCATAGCAACACACTAGCAACTGCCTAGCAACCACCCAGGTCACCTTTTTTTTTTTCTTTTTTTTTTTTACTGGACACATGACGCTCTTTCTCCGTAACGCAAGCTTGACCTGAGGTTACATGCTGCATTTTGGTGCAGTGCCACCTACTGGCCTGGAGACATGGAAAAGTTCTGAATTGTTGCTATGATGTTGCTGTAAAATGCTGCATTTAAGAATGCAAGAAAGTATCATTATGAAACACGTGGGTCATCGGCACAATGGCCTGAAGGAGTCTGAGAAGGTTTGTTCCAGCGCCACCTATTTACATGCACATACCTTTACATGCGGTTGACTTATTTTCACGGGAGTGAAACGTTGTGAATTAGCGTTTAAACAACATCCGCAAATATCTTAGAAACCATTAATTAAATCGAGACAAAAGGATCATTGATCATATGCCAATGGCCAAAATTTTGATAGTGACAAAAAATAATACTTATGTTAATACATATAAATGTCTAAAACGCCTAATGAAATCAAATATGTTCATCAGATTTCACACGCTTGTTTACGAGGACACTCTGAGGACACACGGAAAACAGCGGTGGGACTGTAATTGAACAAAACATGAAATTGGCTCTAACTATAGTACTGTTGGTCTGATTAACTTCAAAATTGACATGTAGTGTCTTTATCTCAGTTTATCATTGTCCATTATGACATTGTTGGTCTGCTGCTAGTTTCCTTGTTTGCTCCTGTTGTGGCCCCTTAATTGGTGCTTGCAGCTATATTTATTATTGCTATTACTGCTTTTCACATTTCTCAGATAATGCACTTAAGCACATATTTCACATCAAATCTTTTATGTGTGTGTGTGTGTGTTCCACCCACAGTCCATGGCCGTACTCAAACCTGGAGAGAGGTTACGACCTTGTCACAGGAGAACAGGCTCCAGAGAAGATTTTCAGGTAAGCACAACAGCAAAAACAGATCTGTCCGGCCGCCTGTCCTCTGAAAGAAGGTCCCATGCTGAACACCACAGTCTCTGGGGTGTCCCAGTCCAGGCAGGGCATCCCCACCTGCTGTCAGCCGTCCTCATGCTGAACACAGGACTTCACAGACTGCCTGCGGGCTGCACTGTGGGTTTCCTGGTAGGATTTGCCCTAGGCATGTTCCACCTGAAAGAGGAGGGAGTTTTATCAGAGCTCTGGGCCTCTTTCCGTTTTAAAGCAGGGTCACTCTGGATGTTTACGGCTCCATATATTTATTTTTCATGTGCTCGAGAAAACGGTGGCGATAGAAAGGAAACGAGGACAGGTCACAAACCGCAGCACGTCACTTTGGATCTCTCAATGTTTCTGTCCTGCGGGCGTGACAGACTGTAAAGCTTCTGCCCCTAAAATATCTGATGTAACTCGTCACATGGATTGCAGCAAGCTTGACTGCCGTCTGAATGATGCGTGTTGGTATTTCCAAAGCAGGCTCAATGGAATATGTGACTGCAAAACCTGAAATAGTTTGCTGCCCTATTCAGGAGACACAGACAGAGGAGGCTCTATAAGTGACATCATTATTTTATTTTATTGCAAATTTGGATTGGTTTATTAAACAGTGCAGTGTCATGAAATACAAAATAATACATGTTCATAGAAGTTTCAAAGTGTGTGGCGATAAATTGCACGTTCAGTTTTCAATTTTGGTGACTGTGGCAGCATTTTATTATGTTGTTTGGTTCACATATCACTGCAGTTCTGACATTAAATCTCTGATGAGTGGCTCTAAAAGGTTATTGCTCAAATATGTTTGAAATCAACGTAGCTAAATCAACCCTAAAACTAACGAATTGTGAAGAAACGTGAGATTAAAGCGCATTTGCTGAAGCAACCGTGATTCGTGTTTCGCGGTTCTCGGACCTGAGCGCTTCACATCACAAGAGCAGTGCTGTACCAGGTGAGCTTCTGAGCAAGTTTACTATGTCAGAAAAGCACTGGTAATGTGACGCAAACCTCAAAATGATTTAGCTCACAAATCATGCTTTATGGTAAAAGTGTTTTGAGAACATTACATAGTACTGTGCATGAAACAAAAATAAATTGTTCATCAATAATCTTCCCCTGTAATCACAGTTTGTGTGAAAAAGAACAAAAACTGTTGGTGTTGTATTACCACTAGTATTCATTTCAACTGGAAACGGCAGTGAATTGTACTATACGTAAATGTAGGCAGTAATTTTCCAGTTATTTGCACATAAGAAGAGGTGAGCAATTATGATTATCTAAAATATCCATTAACACATGGTTAAGTGATATATAAACCATTATTTACCTAATTACGTAAAACCTGCATACAGTGATTTCAGCCATTTCAGAAACAAATTTCTGCTTTATGCTGGTCAATTGCATAATGTAATGACTTCTCCCAATTAAACTCTGTCTCTTAATTAAACACAAAAATACATTTCATCATTTTCTAAATTTTCAGACTAGAAGCCTGAATCTGATTTTTTCCCCGTTCTCTTTGGGTCTAAACATGTAGGCAAAAATAAATGAAATTTATATCATCCATTCACTCTCTCCTTACTCACCCGAGCCATCATCACTCTTAACCACCTGACGACTCGAGCCATTTAGTTCAGCGGGCAGCAGTTGACTGATAGTGGACTGAGGAAAGCAATCGATGCCCTCTGAAGTGTCAATTGATGGGATGGAGCAAGGCCTGGGCTATCTGTGTCTTATTTATGAGTGGAAGTATGCATTGATCCAGAGTAATTCAGATGTGCTTGTCTATACTCAAGGTCAGCGACTGGGCACGCTCAGACCGGATCTTGGAGTGCGGTGGAGCCCTTGTGTCAGATCGCCATGATATATGATAATAAGGGTGCATGCTATTACTGAATACCCAGAATGTGGATTCTTTGGCTAACTTAATATTGGATAAGCTTTATTATTTATTTATTTTTTGTTTAGTTACCATGACAAAATAATGGTGCAGCTGATAAACAAACAATAAATTTATTCATATACTATATTATATATCACCATTTGAAGGAAAAGTTCCCTAAAGTGAGAATCTGGTCATGTTTATTCAACCCAATGTCAATCTAATCCAAACTGTAGTCTCTTCCTATAATATTGATGAATGGATGGATGGATTGATGGGTGGGTGGATTGATGGGTGGATGGATGGATGGATGGATGGGTGAATTGATGGATGGATGGGTGAATTGATGGATGGATGGATGGATGGATGGATGGGTGAATTGATGGATGGATGGATGGATGGGTGAATTGATGGATGGATGGATGGGTGGGTGGATGGATGGGTGGATTGATGGGTGGATGGATGGATGGATGGATGGATGGGTGAATTGATGGATGGATGGATGGATGGGTGAATTGATGGGTGAATTGATGGATGGGTGAATTGATGGATGGATGGATGAGTGGGTGGATGGATGGGTGGATTGATGGGTGGATGGATGGATGGATGGATGGATGGATGGGTGAATGGATGGATGGATGGATGGATGGGTAAATTGATGGATGGATGGATGGATGGGTAAATTGATGGATGGATGGATGGATTGATGGGTGGGTGGATGGATGGGTGGATTGATGGGTGGATGGATGGATGGATGGATGGATGGATGGATGGATGGATGGGTGAATTGATGGATGGATGGGTGAATTGATGGATGGATGGATGGATGGGTGAATTGATGGATGGATGGATGGATGGGTGAATTGATGGATGGATGGATGGGTGAATTGATGGATGGATGGATGGATGGGTGGGTGGATGGATGGGTGGATGGATGGATGGATGGATGGATGGGTGAATGGATGGATGGATGGATGGGTAAATTGATGGATGGATGGATGGGTAAATTGATGGATGGATGGATGGATTGATGGGTGGGTGGATGGATGGGTGGATTGATGGGTGGATGGATGGATGGATGGATGGATGGATGGATGGATGGGTGAATTGATGGATGGATCGGTGGGTGAATTGATGGATGGATGGGTGGGTGAATTGAAGGATGGATGGATGGATGGATGGATGGACGGATGGATGGATGGATGGGTGAATGGATGGATGGATGGATGGATGGGTGAATTGATGGATGGATCGTGGGTGAATTCATGGATGGAAGGGTGGGTGAATTGAAGGATGGATGGATGGATGGATGGATGGATGGATGGATGGATGGATGGATGGACGGATGGATGGATTGTGGGTTCTGCAATTAAGTATATGACCACACTGAAGTCTTTCTATTCTCCATTATATGACCCATTTACTAGATGTTTCTACAGACTTGTCATGAATATTTGTCATGTTTATTGTTATTATTAAGTCATTGTTGTTTTTTATTAAACACTTCCACTATCACACAACTACTGTCCAGTTTGATGGTCTTCAGTGGTGTGTGTTATTAAGAGCAGATCTCCTCTCTGGGTCGGTGTGGGTTTCTTGTAATATGTTACACCGGGTCATTGACATTCAGCTGACGCGTTACTGTCTCTGTGTCGATGTCGCGCTGCAGGTCATCCTACAGTCTGGGTCAAGGCCTTTGGCTGCCAGTCAGCAAGAGCTTTGTGGTTCCTCCGGTGGAGCTGTCAATCAACCCTATAGCCAGCTGTAAAACGGATGTGTTGGTTACAGAGGACCCTGGAGAAGTGAGGTGAGTTAATCACAGCTCAACAAGCCCACCTGTGTGTTTGCAATACAGTATAGACTGAAAAATGGATACAGTATAATAAGACAGAAATACACTGATGCTGTAAATGAGGGTGGACCGTAAATCATTAAGGCTGGTCTGAATCATTTCTATTCTTTATTTCAGGATATTTACCTTGACCTCGCTAACATATTATCATTATTATACAAACTTGAAGTTTCGTTTTGCCAAAACCTCTAATCCCAGAGATTTTCAGATAGACTTCCATTAAATTGATTTAACGATAACTTAAAGCTTTAAAGAGAGTCCTACGAGGTTGTTAATCGATGCAAGTTGCTGCTGATGAAGCTGTCATTATTACAGCATATTTTAAAAGTAATCATGTTGAACAGTGGACTTCATGGTGAAGAACTACATTTCCCATGATGCTCTGCAGAAAATTCCACCAGTCAGAGAATCGAAATGCGCCAAAAGAGATTGTCAAATATTTGCGTATTGTTTTACAATAAACTTAGTATACAGTATACCAACATTTTCATCATTATTAATTTGCATTTGCTCTTCACAATGCTTCATGGAATTGCAGCTATCACTAAAGTAGTAGTGTAATTTTGTCTTTTTGGCCTATTTTCACATATTTTTTTGCTTGAAATCAAAGTTATAACGTCATCCGCCTTGTAGCTGGTAGGTTTTGTTCATGGCTTATAACGCTTTATCCTTATGTGAGAAATGAAAGGGAAAAACACATCCGGAACCAATGCTGCTGAAAACATGGGTGGGCATTAATGCACTCCTTAGTAACACCTTAGTAACCACCTAGCATTAGTTCCTTACTAGAGCGTTCACATTCCCTTTTTCATTAGGACCTTGTATTTAGTTGATTTAGTTTATTATCTAACAATCTATTATTTAACTTTGGTTCTGTATTTTATTGCAATTCGAAAATACATTCTCTGGATTGTTATTACTAGACTTCTCAAAGCCCTTTCTGCAACTCTGCTCTTGCCTCTTCATTTGTGATGGACCCACAGCTGCTGTTGGCTGAAATGTCCTCAGGGAAACAAGCTATTTACAGTATTACTTCTTTTCTCAACCAAGCTGTTTTTGTCATTATTGCGAACGCAACATATGCCGAGGTGTTCTAATGGTGTCAGCTTCGCTGTGATAGTTTGTTAGAGATGACCCTTGTGGAAAAGTACACTTTATCGTACTTTTAAAGGAAAAGTTAATACGGAAATAATATACTTAAGCGAGAACTGAGTGTCATTTTTTCCAGACGTACAATAATCATGAATTTAAATGCTTTGGTCTAAGAGTTTGAAATCACAAGCATTAGATCATTAGCACGCTTTCTGACATGTTACGATTAATGTTTTTTTTTTTTTCCTTCTCTCTCATTCGACAGTAAATTAGTTCTTAAAAGCCTGCCAGTGAAGGAATTATGTTCTCGGTTGCGAGTACATTACAGAAAATTTACGTAGTTCTAACACATTGCCGTATCATCTTTGCCAAAGAAGTAAAACAGTGTGAATGTCATTAAATCTCACACCATAGTTGTACTTTCCATTTTGTGTCCAGTTATAGGATTATATTCCTTTCTCAGAAACACCTTCTCTCATTTCCCTCTCATACTCTCAGATCATTTCTGAGCTCTGATGATGAATAGCATTCATTAACATTTCAATTTCATCCCAGAATGAGGTGGTCATGTCTTTGCCCTTTGGGAAGTGGAGACAGTGACCTGTGATGGCTTGTGATTATTTGGGCAGCAGAAGTGTATGAGCCTCGCTTTGCACCAGTGTGTGCAGCTTTTCTGATGCCCCGTTCTCAACGGAGTGACACATCACAGCACTGGGGAAAGTAAACACTTCTAATCTCCTTTATGTTACTCCGTTAATACATCTGTCAGCTGGAGGAGAGGTCATACACGCCTGTGCAAACAAACTCCACCTTCAAGAATAAAAAGATATGCTGGAAGGTTTAGGAGACAGCTGTGTCCCCTTCAGAAGAGGAAGAGAAACTTTAGTTTGACAAGATGCAAGCTGCTCATGACTTAAAGATACAGTCATGATATACTTTAAAGGCGACATATAATGAAAATCGGACTTTTTCCGTGTTTAAGAGTTATCAAAATGAAAAGAAATAAACATTTGAAATATATCAGTCTGTGTGTAATAATCAGGGCTGGGTAAGTTACTTTTAGAATGTATTTCACTACAGATTACAAAATACATGCTTTAAAATGTAATTTGTAACGTATTTCGTTACATTACTCAAGTTTAGTAACTTAATCTAAATACTTTAGAATACTTTGGAATACTAATAAGTGTGGAACAAACACAAAAAAGGTCATTGCAAGTTTTTATCTCACAATTCTGACTTTTTCCCTCAGAATTGCGTGATATAAAGTTGCAATTGTGAGTTATAAAGTCAGAATTATGAGATATAAACTCACAATATTGAGAAACGTCATAATTATGAGATATAAAGTGGCAATATTGAGAAAAGTCAGAATTATGAGATATAAACTCGCAATATTGAGAAAAGTCAGAATTATGAGATATAAACTCGCAATATTGAGAAAAGTCAGAATTATGAGATATAAACTCACAATATTGAGAAAAGTCAGAATTATGAGATATAAACTCGCAATATTGAGAAAAGTCAGAATTATGAGATATAAACTCGCAATATTGAGAAAAGTCAGAATTATGAGATATAAACTCGCAATATTGAGAAAAGTCAGAATTATGAGATATAAACTCACAATATTGAGAAAAGTCAGAATTATGAGATATTTCCCAATTCTGACTTTATAACTTGCAATTGTGAGTTTAAATCTCGCAATTCTGAGAAAAAGAAGTCAGAATTCTGAAACACAAACTCACAATTGTGATGGAAAAAAAACAAATTGTGAGAAAAAGTTGCAGTGACGAGTGAATTATAAAATGACTCACAAACAATTTTTTTGTCTTGTTCAGGACAGAACTAAATAAAAATAACAACATTTTTATGATCCTCTTAAAAGTATTAAAATATTGATGAAACTGAACTCCACTTTTTCAGACGGTCAGAGTCAGAGAATCACCAATCGCTGTTTAAATGACATTAAAACTCAAAGTAATCACTTTGGTAATCTAAAACACTTTTCAGATGTAACTGTAATCTGATTACCACCCATTTAAAATGTAACTGTAATGAAACACAGTGACTCAAATTTTGTATTTTAAATAAGTAACTAAGTTACTTGTATTTCATTACTCCTCAACCCTGGTAATGAATGAATATAATATACAAGTTTCACTTTTTGAATGAAATTAGTGAAATAAAGCAACTTTTTGATGATATTTTAATTATATGACCAGCACCTGTTTATGGTATGTAATAAGCTTGTTTCTCTCTCGTGCATGTTCTCTCTTCTATTTCAAACAATTATTATTATTTCCTCTTCATTTCGACTTGCTGAGTTAAGGTTGTGAATGATTTATGAAGCTTAATTAGTACTTAACATCATGGCAGGGGCAAAAGAATAGCTTTGAGGATGGAAACATGCATTTTATGAGTGATTAGGAGAGTTTCAGAGGAATACATTACATCAGTGAAATGTATCTGGAAAATAATTAGTTCTCAGCTGCGCAGGAAATGTCTGTCACATCACACACAGCACAATGAATAATGAGCCCTCTTAAATATGCAAATGATATGCGAAGGGAAGGCCCATGAGTGAAGGCTGCCAACTGGAGTGAACGAAAAACAAAACAATCATGCTATCAACTATTAAAAGACAAGCAAATGCATGTGGCATGCTGGGCTGTATTCTCACTATTATTACATATCGGTTTAAAAGATTTTACTTCTGCTTATTTGGTTCTTATTCCAATAATGTCAGTGGTGGTCTTGGACTTTATACTGACACCTACCGGCCTGGATGTAAGATATATTTTGTTTTATATCTTGCCCATCTTTTCCTCAGTCTCAAACTACACACATCCACAATGGATGTTCTTGGATTTAATCTTGATGATTTTTTTGCATGGTTTTAAGCAGTTGTTCATGTGCTTGATGCATGTTTATACACCTTATGTGAGGTCATTCTGGGTTGTTTCCTACAGTACAGTTTGCA
This sequence comes from Zacco platypus, assembly GCA_038088235.1. NCBI lineage: Eukaryota > Metazoa > Chordata > Actinopteri > Cypriniformes > Xenocyprididae > Zacco > Zacco platypus. The sequence goes on along the minus strand of CM076082.1, from coordinate 832,795 downwards.
GTTTAACATTTATATTGATAATTTGGGAAATGTGTAACTACATTTTCATCATCTCATATCACTGATCAAAAATCAGTGTTTTTGAGTGAATTGGTTGAGCGAATGATCCAATGACTCATTAATGAGCTTGCTAATTGAGCACTATTAATTACCTTGTCACCACTTACCGGTGTGACAAAATAACCTACAGAAATAATCACTGATAAATCTCTGCACTAGTACACACACTAACAACCTGTCTACTACTTTAACTCGTTCATTTCTCAAGGGAGAGAAGACCTCGTAATTTAACAAGTCAACAAACTGTTGTGACAAACCAGAACGACAGCGGCAACAAGACTAACAATAAAACATGAGCTATCAATAATAAGTGACAACAACAACATACACGAAATCAGCAAAGAGTAATCTGCATAATGTATGCATGCATTGCTGGGATATTGTGTACCAGTGATTTTGCGGTTATTTGAGATGCTTATTGTGTTTGATCCACTTTTGGTTTACAGAAATACAGCTCTTAATGTATGGGACATTTTCTCAAGAATAATTTGGCCAACAGTTTCAAACAGTGTTTGATATTATTTCATAATATTTGTATTTTTTTTCTTCACATTGCTATACCTGATGTTTTGACTTTTATTTGCAAATTTAAACGTAATTTCTATCATTTTTGCAATACAATTATTGTAAATCAATTTTTAGGACCTCATATTAATCACTATTAACTGGACTAACTGCTGTATGAAATGTTTTCAAACTGATTGATGCCAGTGATCCTTAAATAGGACTATCCCCTTGCTATAGGGATCTCCTGTGTATAAAGGCAAAACCAAATAATTAGCTACTAAGCTACTAATAACATAACATAACATATAACATAACATAACATTTCATATAACATAACATATAATAACATAACATATAACATAACATAACATGTAATAACATATAATAACATAACATAACATATAACATAACATATAACATATAATAACATGACGTATAACATAACAAACCATAACATAACATATAACATAACATATAACATATAATAACATGACGTATAACATAACAAACCATAACATAACATATAACATAACATATTACATATAATAACATAACAAACCATAAGATAACATATAATATAACATAACATATAACATATAACATAACATATCATATAACATAACATAACATAACATATAACATAGCATATAATAACATAACATATAATAACATAACATTACATAACATATCATATCATATCATATAACATAATATAACATATAACATAACATATAACATATAATAACATAACATATAACATAACATAACATAACATATCATATCATATAACATAATATAACATATAACATAACATATAACATATAATAACATAACATATAACATAACATATTACATATAATAACATAACAAACCATAACATAGCATATAACATAACATAACATATAACATAACATATCATATAACATAACATATAACATATAATAACATAACATATAACATAACATATTACATATAATAACATAACAAACCATAAGATAACATATAACATAACATAACATATAACATAACATAACATAACATAACATATCATATAACATAACATAACACAACACATAATAACATAACATATAACATAACATAACATAACATAACATATCATATAACATAACATAACACAACACAACACAACACATAATAACATAACATATAACATAACATAACATAATAACATAACATATAACATAACATATAATAACATATAACATAACATAACATAACATATAACATAACATATAATAACATAACATATAACATAACATACAACATATAATAACATAACATATAATAACATAACATATAACATAACATACAACATATAATAACATATTACATATAATAACATAACAAACCATAAGATAACATATAACATAACATAACATAACATAACATATCATATAACATAACACATAATAACATAACATATAACATAACATAACATAACATAACATATAACATAACATAACATAACATATAACATAGCATATAATAACATAACATATAATAACATAACATTACATATAATATAACATATAATAACATAACATATAACATAACATAACATAACATAATAACATAACATATAATGACATATAACATAACATAACATAACATATAACATAGCATATAATAACATAACATATAATAACATAACATTACATATAATATAACATATAATAACATAACATATAACATAATAAACCATAACATAACATATAACATAACATATATAACATAACTTATAATAACATAACATATAATAACATATAGCATAACATAACATAACATATAATAACATATAACATAACATAACATAACAACATATGTTTTTCTCACCACCAAAGCATGATTTGTACCTGTGTGTACTGTATTCGTGAATTGAGCACATCGAGACTAACTAACTTTTTTAATGCACAATATTTGCCATTTCTGCCATAGTTCATTGACAAGGAAGCATAAGAAAATCATAGCAACACTTAAATGTCAAACAACTGATATTACATTCACAATTGCTGAATGAATGAAAGATGCAATCAATTTAAGGCTCTAATTTTCAGCGTTTGCCCAACTCTGAACATGACTCTGTTAAAGTCTTAAAACCAGTGGGACGGATCTGTCCCGAAACCTTCATTTTCTAGCTTATTTAATTACCAGCCAGGCATGTTAGTGAATGTGAGGATCTTGGCACAAATGGTGATCAATTGTGTGCTGTTTGGAGGAAAGAAGTTTGAAGGAAAATATCATGGGATGAAGGGGAGCAGCGTCGAATTTTCAGATAGTTTCCCTTTGTAGAAATTTCATAATTTTAATGCATTCAGTTACTATTAATGGTGGCTGATTAGATGCTAAGACATCCCTGACTATTAATGAGGCTAGTAGTTATTATGATTTGTGACTTGAAGAAACCTCTATGTAACTTTGGCACGTAACGCTCCACACCGTTTGTGCCGCGGACTGATTGCTTAAATCATGCCGCTTGCAGTCTTACAATTTTTACCCGGCAGGAGATAAAATGGCCATCAAAAATGTACCGTTCATTGAATATGAACAGATTTTAGACTAAATTGGCTTTGGTGACCTACATCAGAGATCTAGTAAAATAGTCTTTGCTCATTTCAGCCCTTTGTGATATTAATGCTTTCTTTTTGCAATAGGACAAATCACTAAAGTCTTGTATTTCCACAAAACTATCCATCGGAATCTCTATTGTCACTATGATTCATACGCCGTCAACCCAAACTTCAATCCCTGAAAGTCTGCTGCAGGTTTTAAGTGGCTCATAGATTTTTACTGCACTGTTTATAGAAGCTGATCCCGCAGGATTTAGACGCTGCTTTTGAGGGACTCAAGCTGTCTAAGGTCATGTTTTCCCCAGACATCTACAAGCACACATGCCATTAGCGTCGCGGTGAGTCCAGTCCTTCCGCGGACTCCACAAGTCCACTTTAGGCTACCCTGAAGAGCTGCACTATCCCAAACACTCCATAATTCTCCGAATCAATTCCACTCCAGGCGTCTCCAGCTGTGCTCAAAGCCCATTGTACTGTCAATATGAAACTGTCAATAAGTTGAGAGGGCGAGCGACAGCTCCAGCGCTTTGATGAATAGTGCATTGGATGCAAGCAAACTGAACGTTACCACAAGCTAATGTCCTCCATTCATCCTGTCATACTGTGTCAAAAATACAGACACTTTCAGGATTTTTTTATATCTTTGGGGCATTTTCATGCAGTCGATTTTATTTTGTCTTAAGGTCTTTGACACAAGAAGTGTGCTTGAGTATTTGAATGTGAACTTGTAGTGTGCTTCAAATCTTATTAACGTGTTTAAAAAAGAAGTACATTTATTTTAATGTGTTGATTAACATACTAAACATGGAAAAAAGTTCTTAATTATAATTTTAACTGTATTGTTTTATTCGATATTACATTTAAAGCTAATGTATTTTAGATGAACTAAATTTATAAGTGTGGATTATGAATGTAAGTTTCAATAAAAAATTATTTTAAAATACATTTCAGTTTGTCAGTACATCCAGCTGTAGATTTAACCATATTTCAAAGGTAATAAAAAGAATTATGAGATTATGAAGTCCTACTTAAGAGGGTCAAAAAAACTCTAAAGTTAAACTCATTGCATTTAATATAAATTTAAACTATATTTTAATTTCATTTTTTAAAATGCTAGTGTACTTTTTTAACAAGAACATCATCTTAAAAATAATGATATTTACTCATGTTGTTCCAAACTAGTATATTTTTTTCTTTTCAGTCGAAGTGTTTATAATGTCAAGTGAAAATGCATAGACTAACTTTGTGGTTAATGAAGCATTATATGATAATACTGTTAAAGCATATGTATTCTGTAATGAAAATAAATCTCCCCAACCTTCTGTTTTCACTTACCTTCAAGTCTTAATGATGCAGGTGTCAGCATATCCCCAAAATTTTATCCCTGATTTTGTATCACCTATAATATGTGAGTAATATGTCATACCTTCCATTGGGGAAAAATTAAGTGTGATGAACCTGCCTTGAGTAGAGTTGAATCATTCCTCATGCATGTTAAGTATCTCAATTAAAAGCACCAGGCTTCGCTAGAGTTCCCTCGCAGACTGGAAATCGTGATGAAGTGCAACATATTTATGAATTACTAGCAGAGCCCCATTCATCAACTTCAGAGCAACCCTGGGCAATTATAAGTTGGATAATCGTGGCCAAACACAATGTTGCCGTCCAGCAGAGGTGATTCATTTCTGTGTAGGAAAGACAGAGACAGGCAAGGGAGGTTATTGATGACCACAGTATTGTCAGTCTGTGCAACTTAATGCTGGATCTTTAGTTTGGTAGCTGGATTGGGTCTCTGCATTGGCACAAAGTCAATACAGCTAGATGAGCCAGAGTGGTAAGACATCATTAAGAGTTGTACTGATTACACAATTTGTTTTGCCAATATTTGCTTTAGGCTTGTGTAATCTTGTGTGTGTGTGTGTATGTATATATATATATATATATATATACACACACACACGTATATACATGTATTTTTTAATATAAACTAAAAGTAGGATCAGTGATTTAAACTTTTACGATATGGACTCGACAGAGATTAAATTATACATAGAAAGTGATGAAAGAACGCTCCCTTTACAATCGCTAGAGCTGTCAATCAAACAGCGAGTTCTGGATTCGCGCCAAAACTCCCGTTTTATTCAACGAATCTCTTAGTTACATCACGTTTGCACTGTTAGTTATGATGAAAGCGTTCGTTAGTGTGCAGAAATTGAGTTGTAATGACGAGATCACTGCTTTCATGTGTTCAACAACATGTCTGTGATCGACTTCAATGATCATCACTGCAACCTTTCATGCCACGATCTCAATATAATGCCATAGATCTAAATGTAACGCTATAATCAACACTGTTCACGATTAGTGAAATTCACAGCATGTGAATTCAGACCAATCACAGCAGTGGGCGTTTACACTGAAGTCTCACAGCAGACACGCCCCTTAAAACAGCGTTCAAATCAGAGGCTAAAATCAGGGTAGGAAAAATGCATTTTAGTTCTAAATTTTGACAATTTTTTGATGTAAAAACCATACTAACATTATAAGTGCACCCCTGGAAACATTATAAAACAATAAAACAATCCAGTTCATGACTTAAGTATATTTGTGAGTCTATTTGTAGTTTAAATATAGACATTCTAAGTATATCTTGTTTGTGATTTGTTTTTTATTTGTCTTACACAAAGTTCTGTCATGAGACTCTACATGGCACAGGCTGATATGTCCTTAACTCAGTCTGCTTGCAATCACATCATTCTCTATAGGACACCGCTGATTGGTTCCTGCTGTGTCAGTAGCCAATGAGCTCGCTGCGTCACATTCAAATACTTGTTTGCTGTTGCAGTTTCAGAAACCCTCTGCCTGTGTTCATGCCTCACGCTACATTAGTTCTCGTTCTAGAAGCCGTTTCAGTCCGATTCGGCGCAATCAACCTTATTCTTCCAACGCAGAAGTACGTTTTCTGTAGGGAAATAACGAGAAGAATATCAAAGTGCAGAAAACTGTAAAAGTGTTATACATTAAAATAATAAGCAATATCAAGCAGCACAGGGAGCTGTTTGTACAGCTAAAAATAACTGGAAGCAAATGACACCGGAAGCCAGACACATTAAATTTACAAATGGCCACGCTGCTCTTAGATGAAAAATAAGGTGGATGGGGAGATAAAATGATCGCAACTTCCATTTTATACCGACTTTAATCAGATTTCCTCTTTGTGTGAAGTTTCTTGAGTCATTTTGCAAATTAGTTGATTCAGTGTCGAAAAGTCATGCGTCACTGTGTTTGTGTGCTGGAGGTCAAACACACCACACACAACGTTTAGATGGTTTGCTGCTATGATTTTGTAATGGCATCTGTCAAGATTGTAATAAAATGCACAGAAGAAGCCAGTTAAAACTATCACTGCTATCTGAAAACAACCTCCGCATTTTTGAAATATCTCTTTAAGCTTCATGTAGTCATTTCTGATGTACTCAAAACAAGATGAATGTGAAACGCAGTTTCAATCTATTACTGTAGTAATACCGTCCCTCTGTGCTCTCTGAACAGCTGTGAATTGTTTTGCTGCTTACTGTACACTTTTTACTTGTTTCCAAATCCCTTGTTGTACTTTTTCTTTTTTTTTTTTCTTTTTTTTTTAAACCAAGCCATCTGTGAGAGGAAAAGCGTTTGCACGCGCTAACCCGTTATTTTCCCCCTCCGCCCACCTGCACGTCTCTCTGCGTCTTTGTCCTCCCCGTCTGGGACTCGTTTTCCTGTGTCGTCTCAGTTGGCAGACGGGGCTGATGTTCAGCGCTCCGTGTGCGGCTCCGGCAGATGCAGGAGAAGCCGAGAGCTGCCAAAGTTGAGCAGCAGAGTTTTCATTCTATTGGAAAGGTGGTGATTTACACAAATACACGCCGGTGTTGTCACGGTATACGGAGCTGAGAGAGAGTCTTCACTTCATTATGCACTGCGGAAAATTTTACATTTAAAAATATTAAGTACATTTTAAAGTTGTGAATTACCTGTAGCTGATCTATACAGGTGGAGCTGGGGAAGGTGGAGGGTTTCTGAAAGCGCTGCAAATGCTGAGCAAGTGTTTGAATGTCGAGCAGCGAGCTCATTGGCTGCTGATACAGCAGGAACCAATCAGCTGTGCCCATATCATATCAACATATCAACCTGCGCCATCTAGTGGTCAAATGACATATACAATTGAGAACACTTTCAAAACATTTTTTTTTTTTTTAATTATTATTATTACGTTGAAAAAGATTTAAATAATCTAAAGAACGTTTTGTGTGATGGAAAGTTTCCATGGATTCCTCATGGAACCATCGATGCCAGTAAAGAACCTTTATTTTTAAGACTGAAGGAGAAATGTCATAGATGATACTGTGATCATTATACGTTCATGTTTATTGGATTATTTCTAGTTATCAAGTATGTTACAAGCTGATTACATTTAATTACAATTAAAATGAATTCAAACACAATGAATGAATTAAAACTAAGTCCATGATGGGAATTGCTAAAAGTTTCTATCTATGAAGCGCCTTCCAAATAAAAGCTTTTCTTTTAAGCGTGTAAAGACCGGCACTGCAATGGCACACTATTATTGCTTTTCATATAAAGCGAATGTTCAATTTAATGCAAGTCCTGTTTATGTGCTACTAAAACGGCTGTAAGGATATGAAGTCGCTGCTATAATTTTATAATGGCATATGTAATGCTTTTAATAAAATGTTTAGCAGAAGCCAGAGAAAATTATAACCTTTGAGACTTTCATGTAATCAAAGTCTTGAGACAGGGTCAATGTTTCACTTCCATTGTGTGTGAAAATGTCAAAGCACCCCAGAAGGCCAAAGATGTGTGTGATTTAGAGAGCCGAGAGACGAGGTCTGCCTCCATTCAGAGGAGCTTTTCTTTTTATTTTTGTGAACCTCAAAGTCTGGTGTGTCGTTGCAGCAAAGCATGCTGGATAATTGCCACACCGCAAAGATCTTACTGAATTGGTCAATTTGCACATGCAGCACTCGATGTGGTAAACGTTAGTAATGTTAGGTGGTTGCTTTCAGAAAATGAAGAAAATAATCACTCAAGCTTTTTGAGTCCCATTAGCACTGTAGCTTTTGGATGCTGAAATGAAAGCAGGGGAACTGAATGCGTTTCAGAAGGATGTACTGGATGTGCGGAAAGACCTTTTACAAGGACAGGGTTGTTTTGCAATCTAAATGATCTCTTACAGAAGGTTATACAACCAAGCCATCATACAGCAGTTGTTTCAACGATTTCAAGAAGGCGTGACCGCAGACGTACAAACGTTTCTGCTGCTTCTCACAAAACCTGCGAAAATATATTTCACCCCAAAATAAAAACAAAATAGAATTTAAAAATAACCAATACAATGTTATTAATTACTGTCAATATATAATGATAAATACAAATCAAATGTGTATTTAAAGTATTTATACATTTTGGCTATTTATTTATTCATTGCATTGCTATTTTGATAACATGCATTAAAAAATAAGACAATGTGTCTGATGGGAAACTTTTTAATCGACTGCTTTTTTTTGCATTTCATTATTACAACTAAGGTTTTTTTAAGGTTGTTTTTTTGTTTGTTGTTTTTACAATGTCAATGTGACTAATCTTGATTTTTAGTTTTGCTGAGAAATTTTAATGAATTCAATGGCATTAAAAAAATATTTAATTAGTCCAAAACATAAATATGCATGCATATATATATATATATATGAGCAATATTACACGAGTATCAGTGCAGTATCACTTTATTTCAGAACGGCTGTGATTGGCTTTATATCTGACAAATATATATATATAGGATAAATACATATATATACATATAAAGGGAGCCAATCACAGCCGTTCTGATATAGAGCGATACTGCACTGATACTATATATATATATATATTTGCATCGTCATTCAATGTTTTCCTCTAATTTGAGAGTAAATAAAATCCCCATAATTTATGTAGATTTACTTATGCATTCACCGCAAACACTGTTCATTTAAGTGAAACAGGGTGGCATTGCAGTTTGGTGAATTATGTTCCCGCTGACATGGCAAACAGACTGAACATCCCTCATCATCTCGGAGCAGATCTCAGATGCCCGAGGAGAGTAAATAGGCTTGTGTCCCATTAAAGAGCAAATGCAGCATCTCACAGCTAAATACCCTCCCGCTCACAGACATACGGCAGAGGATGCATCACGATTAGCGTTGCTCGCTGTCCAGAGTTGCTTATTGAGCTTTTTTTTTTGCTTTTTTTTTTTCACAGCACAGGAGTTCATTAGTCTTACGCCGACAAGGAGAATGAGTCAAACAGTCCGCGGTGAATCTGCTTCACAGCTGATATCACATTCACCCCATATGACTCCTAATGAAGGACCTGGATTCCACATGGACACCCAAATCCTTGTGTAATAGTGTATGAGCGATGCAGTTTCCTCTGCATTAAAATCCTGTCTCAGATAGAATTGAGTCCATTTCTCATTTAGTCTAATTCCTTGGTCACTTGATTTGAGATTCTCAGTGGTGATTTAATCTAATGCATTTGTGAAAATGAATGAATAAATGAACGAATGAGATAGATGGGTAGATGGATGGAGGGATTGATAGATGGATAGATGGATGGATGGATGGATGCATGGATGGATGGATGGATAGATAATAGATAGATGAGTAGATGGATGGATGGATGGATAGATGATGGATGGATGGATGGATGCATGGAGGGATGGATGGATGGATAGATAATAGATAGATGGGTAGATGGATGGATGGATGGATGGATGGATAGATGGATGATAGATGGATGGATGGATGGATGGATGGATGCATGGATGGATGGATATCTAGATAATAGATAGATGAGTAGATGGATGGATGGATAGATGATAGATGGATGGATGGATGGATGGATGCATGGATGGATGGAGGGATGGATGGATGGATGGATGGATAGATAATAGATAGATGGGTAGATGGATGGATGGATAGATGATAGATGGATGGATGGATGGATAGATGGATGGATAGATAGATGGATAGATGGATAGATGGATGATAGAAAGTTTGTTAACTGTTATTTGTTTTATATACCAAAATAAAGTTCTGTAAATGAACGCATCTCTTCCAGTTTTATGAATAATTAACATCACAACAACTTGCATGAATGCAAAATGTTTTGCTGCATTTGAAACAGCCGACATGAATATATAAATATTTTCTGAGAAAAGCCACCAAATGAAGGCAAGACACTGCATTATTAACCTTTTTAATGACTGTTTTGTGTCCACATGTAGATCTCAGACGCCGGTTTCCAAATTCATAAACTACAGCTCATGTAGTTCATGCTTACTTGTAGTTATGCATACTCGTCACTCGTTAAAACGGACAGTACATTTAGACACGTTCAGTCTGTCCTTGTTATCATCCAAATATAGCAAAATATATATTCCCTTTTCCAGGGTGACATTAAGTGGCATCTTTTGTGCAACAAAGCAAATTGATTTGAGCGTTTAGACTGATGAATTTCAAGTGGCTGTTTAAGCCTTTATAGATATTTCCAGCGAATGGATTTTCCAGCATATACAGATCCCTGGTCATATTCTGTGATCATGTCACTCGCTATGAAAGCAAAGTGAGGCTCATTACAGACACACATCAAATATAGTCTCACGCTGGCGAGCTGTCGGCGCCTTCTGCTTTAATCCATCTATTACAGAAGCTCCAGTGGGTTCGTAAATCGGTTTTGTCCCAGACTCATAAAACGACAACCGCTTTTGAACAGTGGGGGTCAAAGGTCACACTCTTATATTGATTTAGTTGAAGTAGAGGTATAAATTCTTTGAAAAATGCTCCTAGTCATCATGTTTTTTCACCAGGGCTTTCTGAGAAACGCTAATGAGGGTCTCTGTCTGCTGGTCCACGGGAGATTTTTGCTTTATTTCTTCTTTTAAAAATCTCACACCAGCTAACAAATCACCTTAAATACCACTAAGAGGAATTCATTTATATAGTTGCGGGGTGTATTGTGTGCGGGTTGTTTTGCAAACAGCTTGTATCATATTGGTTAGATTGCAACTTTAGAGTTGGACGTTTTCCATTCCTCAGCACGGCTCGCACAGCTGCAGATGAAACGCCGTTTTCCACGGAGAGACACTGTCCTAGACAGTCTGTGGCACCATCTGAGACGTTAAACACTGCATTGTTTGACTGCAAAAACACTGCAGATGTAGAAACCTGTTTTGCTGAGCAGTTCATGTCCTTCTTTACTCTGGCTGCAGAATAGTTTCAATTTGGCGAGCTCAGTTTAGAATGATACTAAGTTTAAAGACATCAGCTGTACATGTTATTTAGAATGATAGGCAACGCTTTGCTGCTGTGGTTTCTGGAGTCTTTGCTCTTTGCATTATAACTTTTCTTTTAAAGGGCACCTATTATGGAAATCCATGTTTATATGGTGTTGGCACATACACTCACCTAAAGGATTATTAGGAACACCACACTAATACTGTGGTTGACCCCTCTTTAACTGCCTTGATTCTACGTGGCATTTATTCAACAAGGTGCTGAAAGCATTCTTTAGAAATGTTGGCCCGTATTGATTGGATAGCATCTTGCAGTTGATGGAGATTTGTGGGATGCACATCCAGGGCACGAAGCTTCCGTTCCACCACATCCCAAAGATGCTCTATTGGGTGGAGATCTGGTGACTGTGGGGGCCATTTTAGTACAGTGAACTCATTGTCATGTTCAAGAAACCAGTTTGAAATGATTCGAGCTTTGTGACGGTGCATTATCCTGCTGGAAGTAGCCATCAGAGGATGGGTACATGGTGGTCATGAAGGGATGGACATGGTCAGAAACAATGCTCAGGTAGGCCGTGGCATTTAAACGATGCCCAATTGGCACTAAGGGGCCTAAAGTGTGCCAAGAAAACACCCCCACACCATTACACCACCACCACCAGCCTGCACAGTGGTAACAAGGCATGATGGATCCATGTTCTCATTCTGTTTACGCCAAATTCTGACTCTACCATCTGAATGTCTCAACAGAAATCGAGACTCATCAGACCAGGCAACGTTTTTTCAGTCTTCAACTGTCCAATTTTGGTGAGCTCGTGCAAATTGTAGCCTCTTTTTCCTATTTGTAGTGGAGATGAGTGGTACCCGGTGGGGTCTTCTGCTGTTGTAGCTCATCCGCCTCAAGGTTGTACATGTTGTGGCTTCACAAATGCTTTGCTGCAGACCTCGGTTGTAACGAGTGGTTATTTCAGTCAAAGTTGCTCTTCTATCAGCTTGAATCAGTCGGCCCATTCTCCTCTGACCTCTAGCATCAACAAGGCATTTTCGCCCACAGGACTGCCGCATACTGGATGTTTTTCCCTTTTCACACCATTCTTTGTAAACCCTAGAAATGGTTGTGCGTGAAAATCCCAGTAACTGAGCAGATTGTGAAATTACTCAGACCGGCCCGTCTGGCACCAACAATCATGCCACGCTCAAAATTGCTTAAATCATCTTTCTTTCCCATTCTGACATTCGGTTTGGAATTCAGGAGATTGTCTTGACCAGGACCACACCCCAAAAAGGTCATTGTGACGTCACACCACTCAAGCCCCGCCCACGGCCGCTGACTGACAGTCCTGCATTACCATAGCTTTCGCCCTCAGTGAGTTGTACATTGTCCACCATTTTCTCCGCACTCGAGCCGCTGTAGCGCCAACAATGTCTCGCAAACAATCCTGATGTTCACAGTGGATTAGTCTTATTTTTGAAGATAATGTGCCCCAAAATCTAACTAAATTCATTTTTGTCTGTGCAAATCATTTCACTCCACACTGCTTTGTGAACGAGGGCCAAGCTTTGATAAAAAGTTGTTGCTCAAGGATGGATCTGTACCAACTGTGTGTGATCCTTCAGAAGAAGTAAGTGTCACTGTTTATTTCATTATGATTTTTGAGCAAATCGCCGCTTCAGTTGATGTCCATGTTAGCCAGTTCCACAACAAATGCTATTGTTGTTAGAGACCAGGTGTCTGTCGTCTATTTTAAACCTTGTTTATATACTTTATAACCACACATTTGTAAAGAACAATGTAAAAGGTGACCTCCTTGAAAAACTGTATGTTTTCTATAAAGACAAGACATTAAAAATGCTTATTTGCAAAGGCCTGCACATTTATCCACGAACCGTTCAGAAACGTCTAAAAGTTGGAACTTCTTCCTGAGTCTCTCCATCAGTTTGAACACTTTCCTCATTTTGTCTGCGTGAGATTCTCCAGCTTTGTTGTTGTTGAGCTGTTAAAGCTCCGCCCTCTTCTGGAGCAGCAGCTCATTTGCATTTAAAGGGACACACACAAAAACGGCATATTTCCCAAACAGGGGCAAATTTGACAAGCGATAATAAATGATCTGTGGGGGATTTTGAGCTAAAACTTCACTGGAGACACCAGAGACTGATATTACATCTTGTGAAAGAGGCTTTATAAAGATCTCTTGAAATGGTTAGTCATTTGGTTGATCAGTTGGTTTGCGTTAGTACAGTAGGGTGCTTGCTTGTTCACTCGGTGACTTGTAAGCAATTGCATTTAAAGTGTCAATTGATGAATCCACACAGGGATTCTGGGGAACCAATTTCTCGTTTCCATTATATTTGGAATTTATCCGAGAACCAGGAGAGCCGGAGCAGGGCTGAACGTATGATTAGACTGAGAGAGCCACAGTTTAATGGAGGAACATCATTACTTCTTCATTAGGTTAGAAATGTAGATTACATCTGAACAGTGATTTAACAGGATTGAGCCGTAAAGCAGGAGGAAGTGACAGAGAGAAACAGAAGAGGAGAGCATGTGAGGTGTGGAATGGACTGGGACGCGATGCTTGAATTCATTGTAATGTACAGTCCATGAAAGACATCGTCATCATCGTACTTTTTCAAGCAGTCTGTGTTAAAACACAGAACAAACAAGACTGAAAAAGATATTTCCAAACTAGATCATTTTCTTTGGATGAAAACAGACGAGTTTCACTAGAATTGAACCACTAGTGATGTTGTATAACGTTATATATATACTGTATAACAGACATTTTGTGGTGGAGTTGGATGATGGATTTCTTACAGTCTGTGTGATATTAAAACATACAGGAAAGATAAGGTAACCTTTCAGACTTTAATTAAGTAATAACGTGAAGGAGAGATTTGAGAAGAGATACGATACATGAAAGGGTTATTTTTCTTTAATTTGCTCAGAATCAAGTCTATGTGAGTTTCTGTCGTTCATTTTGAGAGATTGCTCTCTTTTTGAAGTCCTGGAGTATAATGAGGTTTTAATTAGACTCTCAATACCTCTTCATGTGCTCCAGACACACAATGGTGTTAAATGACAGAGAATACTTGACCATTTTTTAGAATCTCATGAAAATATTTCAATTAAAATATTTTTTCCACTTGTTTTTTGTCTTTGCATTTGCAGTCAAACAGGAGGCAATCTGATTCACCTCCACTCTCATCTTCTGGAAATTAACATTGATTACATAGATTCCCGAATTATTATTTATGTATATTATTTATTCATTTATTTATTTTTATCATATTGAACCATTTTTGGTTCCACAAAGAACCTTTCATGAACTTTCATATGTTAAACGAACATTTTTTCTTAAGTATGAATAACTTTTTTTTAATAATCTAAAGCTGGTGTAAATTAGATTGAAGGCGACATATCTTGTAAATCACAGCAACTACATCAATTTATCCACTAACCGTTCAGAAACGTCTAAAAGAACTTCTTCTTGAGTCTCTCCATCAGTTTGAACACTTTCCTCATTTTGTCTGCGTGAGATTCTCCACCTTTGTTGTTGTTGAGCTGTTAAAGCTCCGCCCTCTTCTGGAGCAGCAGCTCATTTGCATTTAAAGGGACACACACAAAAACAGTGTGTTTCCCAAATAGCAAGGTTGACAAGCGATAATAAATGATCTGTGGGGGATTTTGAGCTGAAACTTCACTGGAGACACCAGAGACTGATATTACATCTTGTGAGATAAAAAGATAATTTGTATAATTATACATTTCAATAGGATGAGCTAACCTTTGGCTTCTTAGCATGCTAAACTTTTGTTTCCGTGCTCATTTTTACCTCAGTCGTTTAAATTAATATTTGTTTAAGTGAGCCATTTCAGCGTTTTTGTTTCTAGTAAAGAGCATGGTGTAATGAAACACTTGTTGAATGTAATCAAGGAAACATCTGCTCCTGAAAAGTGATTTGAACACCACAAATGCTTCCAATTCAGAAGCAGCCATGCAGCAACCGTACCACCTTAAGAACCCTTTATTGTGTAAGAAGTTTGTTGTGTGGAAAAAGTTCTGAAACTTATATTTTGTACTACACCATATTCTTGTATGTGAACAGCAAATTTCGATTCCTTTATGTTGAGGCCCGTTTAAAATGACTGAATATTCCTTCAATTATGCTCTCAAATGAGAGGCTAACTCAACAATGCCAGAAGCCATTAAAGTGTTTGTCTTTAATTAACTTTAAAAGTTAATGGATTTCTGGCACTGATATTGCAGACCTTTCCATCACTGTATGTGTCAAAGTGGGGCCACACCATGTCTGCTTCCCCATTAGCCCAGCCTGTGACCCTCATCAACCCCATTCACCACCACCCTCTGGAAATGCCACTCTCATACAGAATAAATTACTGGCAAATCAACTCCATAAAAAATCGGATCGTAGTAAAAGTTGAAAAGCTCTCGTCCTCCTCACGACCCGAGTGTATCACAGAACAGAACAAAGGGAAATGTATTGTGTCTTAATAAACTCAGATGTCAGAAACATCACAGTCAGACTGCCTGCAGAGGTCCAATTCAAGTGGGATGGTGGGGGATGATTTTTATTCTCTTTAATCCTATAAATATTTTTATAATACATCAGCTAATGTTAACAAATGATACCTTATTGTAATGTAATCATTGTTTCTTTTAAATAAAAATAATTCCAGACAATTAGGCAATTATGTTGGAGCCCCATGATTTTCAGGACTCCAAAGCGCAACCTGTGGATGGAAAGGACTAAAGAGTCGAGATGAAAATAAATTTCGAGCTGTTAGCGACCGGCAGCTTGAGTGCTTATGTCTGGCTGTTAGCTGTACTGTACCATTAACCCACCCATCCACCCAACAACCCAATCCATCCATCCATCCATACATCCATCCACCCAACAACCCATCCATCCATCCATCCATCCATCCACCCATCCAAAAATCCATCCATCCATATTCCCACCCAACCCATCCATCCATCCACCCATTAACCCCATCCATCCATATACCCACTCAATCCATCCATCCATCTATATACCCACCCAACTTATGTCTGGTTGTTAGCAGTTCAGTCGTACCGTAAGAACATAGCTCATAGTTTTGAAATGTTCTTTTGGCCATTTTGAACAGCACAAAAAATAACGAAACTGTGCAATATTGACTTATGATCGGTCAATTGTTATTTATAGTTCCACCCACCCAACCCATCCATCCATCCTTCCATCCATCCACCCACCCAACCAACCCATCCATCCATCCATCCACCCACCCAACCCATCCATCCAACCAACCAACCAACCAACCCATCCATCCATCCATCCATCCATCCACCCACCCAACCAACCAACCAACCAACCCACCAACCCATCCATCCACCCACCCACCCAACCAACCCATCCATCAATCCATCCATCCATCCATCCACCCACCCAACCAACCCATCCATCCATCCATCCACCCACCCAACCAACCCATCCATCCATCCACCCACCCAACCCATCCATCCATCCACCCAACCCATCCATCCATCCATCATCCATCCATCCACCCACCCAACCCATCCATCCATCCATCCATCCACCCAACCAACCATCCATCCATCTATTCTTCCACCCACCCAACCCATCCGTCCATCCATCCATCCACCCACCCACACACCCACACAACCCATCCATCCACCCACTGAACCTGTTCATCCATCCATCCATCCATCCACCCAACCATCCATCCATCCATCCAAAAATTCATGCATCCACCCATCCATATACCCACCCAACCCATCCAACCACCCACACATCCATCCAAAAATCCATGCATCCATCCATCCATCCATCCACCCATCCAACCCATCAACCAATCCATCCAACCCATCAACCAATCCATCCATCCCATTAAACCAATCCATCCATCCATCCACCCACTCTGTCCCACCTTCCCATCCTCATTTGCCACAGTTTGCATTGGCTCTCTCATTAGGGCTTTCTCTGTAAAGCCACTGTGGGATCATTTGTATTGTGAAAAGCACTATACAAATAAACATGAATCGAATTAATTGTTTGTAATTCTTTCCTGAATAAATCAGCGATCCTGGAGAGACTGTTTTGGCTATTTAGGATTGATTATTCTACTCAGGGGGAGGTTCGGGTTCAGGGATTGGTAAATTATACACCACTAGTGTTGACTGTTCTGCAATAATCATTTTTACTTGGCATTACAAAGGCTATGATTCATTTACAGACCTTGGGCAAATGCTGAATCAACAACACTCTCATATCCCTGAAGCCGTTTTTCCACTGCTTACAAATCACACACTATAGAAAAGAAGTCATTCATTCCCAATGGAGAATCCTGAAGCTGTACAGGTGTGAGTTTGGATATAGAATGTGGTTGTCACTCCCATAACTGTGTGTGAAAGTAACCATATTAAGGACTCAAATACAAGACTGTTGCTGTGTGAACATGAAGAAAGTAATGCAGATTTGTTTACAGAGTAACGGTTGTGTTCCTTCTCTTGCATAAGCGCCATCTACTGTCAGAGAGAGAATGTGCGTTTCCATTCTGCACTCTTTCACTTACATTTACATTTAGTCATTTAGCAGACGCTTTTATCCAAAGCGACTTACAAGTGAGGAAAACAAACAAGCGATTCTTCATGAATTGGCAAATAACACAGGAAGTGCTCACAATACAAGTTTCATACATTGCTCAGTACCAAAAGCTAGAGTAGGAAGGGAAAAGGGAAGGAAAGGTTTTTTTTTTTGTTTGTTTTTTTATGAGGGGATTAAGTGTTCACGGAAGAGGTGAGTTTTCAGCTGTCTCTTGAATATTGCCAGGGATTCTGCGTTCCTGATGAAAGTAGGGAGATCATTCCACCAGCAGGGAGCAGTGAAGGAGAAGGTTCTGGAGAGTGATTTTGTGCCTCTGTGTGACGGTACCACAAGCCTTCGTTCCTTTAGTGATCGCACTTTGACTTGTTTTCTTATGCTCCTCATCCGTGTTGAGGTTGTTCACATCAGAGTGCCGCGTTGACGCAACAGTACATGCCGTGCATTTAACTGGATGAAGTATTAAAAAGGGCTTTTTTCATGCATTTTTTGACATCCCCACCGCATGCTACAATTATGTGCATGTGGTAAGGCATATTGATGTGAGGTTTAGGTAGGTGAAACACTACCTGGGTGTATGTGACCCTTGACCTCTGTCATTCTCAGCCGCCCACCTTCCAGGGGAGGGGCTGCAGCTTTGCCCCCGCCAGCATCCATCAATAATTCAGGCTTCACATTAATTACAAAATCGCTCTGCAGGGTTCTGCTCTCCGCATGCGGTACAGGCTTACAGTCATCCATCACCCATTTCAACCCACTCACATAAAGCTCACATTTCTCCCGAGGTCCAGACAACAGGAAAAAGCAATTCGTTCATTTCTGCAGGTCTCTCGGCAGGTGTTTGTTTGCGCGAGCGCGCATTAGAATGCAATCTTAACTGTCGCGTTGTTGCCGTGCTCACCAGCTGTCATAGAGGAATTCAATTAAGACATCACAGGAACGGGGCGGGTGAGAATGATTAAAATTGTCAATAGCGAGCACAGTTATGAAATGCCACGGCAATATCATCCTCCTATGCATCACAAGACAAATGGCTTTCATCTAGCGGCACTGCGGCCCCTGATTGAATCAGCAACATTTCAAAGGAATTATCCTGTTATTAATATTTCACCTGTTTCATATCCACTACTATAGAGGTGGCAATCCAAAAAATGGTTCATCGACTGAAAACTGTAATTAGCTCCCAGCAGCACAACTGCCTCGCAAATGAAATTCCTCTTCTCTTGGAGTTTGTGGCTAGAAATTATTCTGATTATTATTATTAGTCTTATTATTATCTGATCATCTACATTAACATAATTTGATGCCGAGTCTCTTGCAGTAGCGGCCTTTGCTCTGCGAATAAGAGCCCCGACCCCTGCCATCACGGAAAAGTGGCTTGGGGAAAAATGCCACCAAAATGAATAAAAATGGCACCTAAAAATCAAGATAAATGGTTAAAAGTGTCTTTTTAACCATTTTCTATGGATTTTATGTTTTTGTTATTATGTTTGTTTGTGCGGCAGTCAATGTTTTGTTATTTGTTTATTTTGAGTTTATTAAAGTAAGTTTAACGTTCGCCGGTTCCCGCCTCCTTCCTCCCGTACTTGCGAACTGCGTTACACCTCGATATAGATAGTCATATATACCGATGATTTACTTGCATAAATCATGGGATAATTTTCATTTTTGGGTCAACTATCCCTGTGAGTTTCATTTTAGACTTAGAAGCTTGTCTGTTTTTGCTCTTTTTCACAAAACAAATCCACAGTAGAGCCATGCTGCATCTCTGAGCAAGTGAACGAGTCTACTTTTTGAATGAATCAATTGACTGAATGATTGAATGACTCATTCGTCAAGACAATGATTTGCCGAAGCCTACCGGTAGTTATATTTTTTCTCATTGTTTATTTTTCATCGCGAATGGCTGATAAAATCTAAAAACTGGTTATTTTTTAGTACTATTATTGGGAAGATTTTGTTGTTACAAATGACTCGAAGTCAATTAGAAATTGGGAAAAATTGCTCACTTCCATTTATACGCACACACAAAAATTCAAAATGTTTTTTTATTAGTTAATACTGTGTGTGCAAAATGTGAAAATTAAAGTGCTCTGTACGTAGACGACATGTTTTATATTTACTGTAAGAAAAACAACATGTTTGCTTTACAAATCAAAACATTATTAACACAAATGAGTTGATTTAGTCAGCAATCCATATGATCCAAATGTTACGATCAGGGTTGGGAAGTAACGAAATACAAGTAACTTAGTTTCGTATTTAAAATACAAAATTTGAGTCACTATTTCATTACAGTTGCATTTTAAATGGGTGGTAATCAGATTACAGTTACATCTGAAAAGTGTTTTAGATTACCAAAGTGATTACTTTGAGTTTTAATGTCATTTAAACAGCGATTGGTGATTCTCTGACTCTGACCGTCTGAAAAAGAGTTAAGTTTCATGTTTTCCACTGTTTTCATGTTTTGTGAGTCATTTTATAATTCACTCGTCACTGCAACTTTTTCTCAAAATTTGTTTTTTCCATCACAATTGTGAGTTTGTATTTCACAATTCTGACTTCTTTTTCTCAGAATTGCGAGATATAAACTTGCAATACTGACTTTTTCTTGCAATTGTGAATTTAGTATGTGAGTTTATATCTCATAATTCTGACTTTTCTCAATATTGTGAGTTTATATCTCATAATTTTGACTTTTCTCACTATTGCGAGTTTATATCTCATAATTCTGACTTTTCTCAATATTGTGAGTTTATATCTCATAATTCTGACTTTTCTCAATATTTTGAGTTTATATCTCATAATTTTGACTTTTCTCAATATTGTGAGTTTATATCTCATAATTTTGACTTTTCTCAATATTGTCAGTTTATATCTCATAATTCTGACTTTTCTCAATATTGTCAGTTTATATCTCATAATTCTGACTTTATAACTCACAATTGCAACTTTATATCACGCAATTCTGAGGGAAAAAGTCAGAATTGTGAGATAAAAACTTGCAATGACCTTTTTTGTGTTTGTTTCACACTTATTAGTATTCCAAAGTATTCTAAAGTATTTAGATTAAGTTACTAAACTTGAGTAATGTAACGAAATATGTTACAAATGACTTTTTAAAGCATGTATTTTGTAATCTGTAGTAAAATACATTTTAAAAGTAACCGACCCAGCCCTGGATATAGCAAACAAGCTCAATTAGTATTGTCACTGTTCAGTGTTAGTGCAACTGAAAATCATAACGACGACTGAACTTTCTGTGTGGCTGATTTTATGAGATTCACCCATTTCATGAACAATAATGCATTATGAGATCAGTTATCATCTGTGTTTAACACACAATCATGTTTTGAATCCACAGTAATTACTTGTTAATGCTGGTGTCCCGCCGCAGCTGTAATGCCGTGCGTTCGTCTGCAGAGCTTGTTAGGGTGACATGTAATGCGAGCAGGCAGGCTGTGGGCAATGCCACTGCCCTTGCCATGGGAAATCATGTTCAGTCTTGTTAGGGAAAGTTTGGACGCTTTGGCCTGTGAGGACCGCTAATAATCACCCCAGCGACTGTCACGGCTGTGGACGTCCACCTGCTCTACAGAGCCAGCCAGAAACGCTCATTATGTACTCACTTGTTCCACTGTGGGCTGCTGAAGCCACACGAGAACAGACACATGGACCTTCAAAAGCTTTACTTCATCACCTGCGGTAACCTCGTTAGTCCGTGAATCTATGAAAACATATCCAGGTCGCATTTAATCCTAATAAAACAAATAAATACATATGTTACTTGCACATTTTCCTTCCAGATTTTCATTACGTATGGTGACACTTTACAATTTGGTGTCATCTGTTAACATTAGTTTACCCTTAAACGCACACATCGGGTCCTTATCGACCCGGGACGTCGTTCACCACAATAACTGAATCTCAGTGCGTGATCAAATACTGTTGTTTGACGGTGGATCTGGTGAAGAAACGGTCAGCAATCAAACAATAGTTTCGAGAATATGTTTGCGATAATGTGGTTTTTATAATCAATTAACACTGCTTTTGTCATTTTTCCGAAGATCTTCAAAAAAGTCATTTGGTTTAACCAAAATTTCAGTTTTACCGAATGACACTTTTGGTCATACTGAATGACAATATCTAGCTAGCTAGCAAAAGGACGGTAACACTTTATTTCACAGTGTCATTGTTACATATGTTACATATATTTACTGTAATAATAACTAGAAATTATGCATAATTACATGCAATTAACCCTAAACCAAACCCTCATCCTAACCCTAACCCTATAGTAAGTACATGTAGTTAATTATCATTACTCAGTACTTAAATGTACAATTACAGTGTAATACTGACACCTTAAAATAAAGTGTAACCAAAAGGACAATCAAACTTTTGATGTTTAGAACAAGTTTTTAAAATAGTACAACAATTTTTTTTTTATGTTTAATTGCAGTTGTACCGAATGACCTGATGTTTCGAGAGCATGTGATCTATTTTTCAAATAGTTAAACGAGAGTTAGTTACTTTGCTTCATGACTATGTGGTTCTTTGCAGGTGTCTGAATGATGTCATATCCTGTCACATGATATGGACCGCATGACTTATTCAAAATGATCCCTTTATATTTGTTACTCCGAATGACATGAAATTCATTTTCCCGGACATTTAATCTTATAACAAAGCAACGACTTCTACACATAATTATAATACCATTTTGCACTATGTTTATATATGATGAATCATGAATCATGCCAGAATTATATATATATATATATATACATTTATTACATTTTTAACACAAATCAAATGGTTGTATTGGCCTTTTTGGCGGTTAAACCGAATAAAATAAATCTTTAAAATGCATTTATATATAAGAAAATACAATTAAAACCTTTTAGATTCAATAAAATGCTGAATGTATGTAAGGTAAAACAAAAGAAGTTCTACCTGACACACTTTGGATGTCATGTCTGTTCAGTGACGTGCAGCCAGGGAAGCGAGAGCATAATTAACAGCTTTTAATGAAGATTCAGGGGTAGAGAACATCAAACACGTCTTTACACAAACGAGAACGGACGAGGACTGAGCGAGAACACTGGGAATACATACAGATGGCAAACAAACGGAGAAACAAGGTGATTGACGAGACACGGCCGATGATGATCACGACACGACCGGAGAACAGAGAGACACGAAACAATATCTGTGTTTTTTATTAATATTAACGACTACTGAAACCTTATTGCAAACTGTTACTCGTATTATTCCTAATAATGCTTCTATTTACTGTAATACACTATTTTATACTGATTATTTAATTATCATTATTTTTACGCACGCTGTAAAACATATTTTTCACATATTTGTAAATAAAACAGATTTTTGGTGTGCTTTACAAGAAAATACTACTTCAAAATGTGACGTTTACTTCTTTGTAATTACTATAATAACTAATTATTAATAGCAATTTCTTAATAAAAACTTTCAATGGAAATCCTACACCATTTTATTTCCAGTGCAGATGCATTATAACAAATTCAAAAGCTATTTGTTTCTTTCATTCCCATAGTTTTCACATTAAAGCTTCTCCATTTTCGTAAGCCAGACTCTTACTGTTTACATTCCAATTTGCAGCTTTTCTGTGGTTTAGAAAGAGCCACGTGTACAGTATATGAAGAAGCCACCAGACTGACACGTAAAACATTCAGCCGCTGTTTTGTTTGTTTTCCTCTGAGACTAATCTGTGTCTATTCAGGTTGTTTACTGTGGAAGCATTTCTTTTAACATTCACAAGCTGGTGTCATTTCCTCTCGTGTGTCTGATCTGCAGATATTTATATGCTATATGATCTCAGGTTAACCTCAAATTAATTTCTTTGCCTTGAAAGGTTTGGTGTCTTTGTCTAAATTCACAGAAAATACAGTCGGTAATGATAATAAAAAAAAATAAAAAAACAGGAGATTTTTACTTGAGGTGCTATTGAAATGAAGAGCACTCACCATGAATGTGAATCTCAGCGTGCATTGAATCGAAAAGAATTCGGTCTGGTTTGTTACTTGCAAGGCTTTGAATGAGACTAATTGAAGGACACAGCTTGAGTCACATTGCTGAATCTCTACTAACAACTCTTTGTTCAGCAGTTGGTTGGCAAATTAGTTGTATTTTTGTTATTTTTCTCCATAGATCCATTGATTAGCGAGTGTTCTGGATAGCTGCTGACCCAAGGCATAATTCAAAGAGAAAGCCATGAACTCATATACTAGGCCTGGTTGCACAGACAGCGCTTAGATTAAGCCAAGATTAGTTCAATAAACATCACATCTTGAGGCAAAAAACAATGGCTTTGACATAATTTAAGATATATCACTGCAAGTTGCTTTTTAAAGCATGCATGTTAGTCAGGGACCGGACTCGAGCCTTGACTGTGAAACCGAGGGATAATATATTAATGTATTTAATCCAGAAGGTAAGTACAGTAAATTTGTGCTGCACAAGTATTAATTGCACCTTTAATTACAGCAAATAGTGTATAGAATAATTTTCCTCACAATAAGTAAGCCTGTTTATTTCATTCAATTAAATTAGATGCAAGTATGCGTCTCAGATGTGATGGAAATAAAAATACTAAATATTTTCAGTTGAATTGATTACAAACAAATGAAGCTTAGTGTCAGGATTACCAGCCAAAGTTCCTGCCATGGAAGTGTTATTTTCACCGGACTCCATTTCCCATAATTCACACACATACCCTCAGTCACTCTTCACTACATTTCCCAGAAGCCTTCACACCAGGACTGATTGCACTCTCAACTGATCCATATCACAGTTGCGAAGTCTTGATTTGGTAATTCTGTCATTTCTGAGCGTTTGTTCCCGTGTCTTGTTTTCCTGGTTCTGTTTTCTGCCCGTCTGTTCCGGTTACTGATTGTTCGCTGCCTACCTTGTTGGATTTACTGCTCTGATCACTGGATTGTTGTTTGCCTGCTGACTGCCTCGACCGACCCGCCTGTTTATTGTTTACGACTCCGCCTTATCTCTGATATTCCTGTTTGCCGCTGTTTGACCCTGCTTGTTACGACTGTGTTTTAATAAAGCCTGCTATTGGATCCCATTCCGCTGACTTGCCTATCGTTACACTAAGTAATACAGCATTACTGCAACCTTCAGCTCCCATTATGCTTTGCTTTGGACTAGAAGAAAATGTTTTTACATAATTGCATGAGGTTACACTCGACTTCAGACATTCTACTAGCTCTAAGTAGTAAGTCAACTTACACTCATTAATTTGTAATGTCAACTAACCCTCATTAGAGTATTAATATGACTGTTAGTGGTCAGGCTAGTAGAATAAGCTGACATGTAGTTGTTAAATAGTCTGTAATAACAAATAAAGTGTATTAAGTAGTCAGTCTGCTAATAAGTTTACATGTAGGTGAACATTACAGTACTCATAAGCTTATATTAGTAGAATGTCTAAAGTGGGCTATCAAAATAAAGTGTGACCTAACCAAGCCAAAACGTTAGGACCAGCCACGGGTGAAGCAAGTAAACTCCTAACACGGCCACATATCAAGGTCTGAGTAGATCAGTCAATCAGTTCTCATAATCAGCATGTTGGATGCAGGAGAAATTGGCAGGAATAAACATCTCAGCGACTTTGACAAGGGCCAAAATGTTACGGCAAGGCGGCTGGGTCAGAGTAAGGCTTGTGTGTTTCTCACGGTCAGCAGAAGTGAGAATTTACCAACAGTGTTCGAGGACCAACAAAACACAAATGTGCCTAAGGCTCATTGAAGGCTCTCCTGTCTGGTCAAAGCCAGCAGAAGGTCGACTGAGACAGAAGCCACACACAATTTGAATGATGGTTATGGGAGGAATGTGTCACAGCACTGCTTCGGACCAATCAGAGTGCCTGTGATGACCCTGTCCACCATCGAAAGCATTTGAGCATCGGAACTGGAGCTTGAAGACGTGGAAGAAGGTCACCTGGTCTGATGAATCATATTTATTTACATCTCATGGACAGCCGTGTACGTGTGTGGCGTTAACCCGAGGAAGTGACGGCACCAGGATCACTGTAAGCCGGTGGAAGAGTGTGATGCTCTGGGCAATGATCTGCTGGGAAACCTAAATCTGACTCGTGCCACCTACCCTAGCATTGTTGCAGACCAGATACATCCCTTCAGGATGTGAAAGAGGCTCTTTCAAGATGGTTCAAGATGTTTTTCTGGCCTCCAAATTCCCCAGATCTGAATCCAGTTGAGCAGATTTAGGATGTGCCGAACAAAGTTCAATCCATAGCGGCTCCACCTCACAACCTACAGGAGTTGAAGGATCTGCTGCCAACATCTAGTGATGTTCGATTCTTGAACTTTTGAGCTGCTTCTCAGGAAGTAACCAGTCGAGCCAGTTCACCAATCGAACTGAATAGAACTTTAGCTGGGGTTGATGACGCAAGATGCACAGTCGAAGTATCATGTCCGACTCAAAAAGAACTGAATGAGCCGGTTCAACTGTCTGTCGAAGTTGGCCGAGGATCACCGAGGCGTCTGAAGCGTGAGCTGACGATACAATGCAAGCCTGAGGCACGCACTGGAAATATGCTTTTTATGACCACTGTTATTAAATAACATTTTATTAAAACCTGCAAAAACGTTTCTGTCGAGAGATGTAAATAAATTTTACTACAATTAATTGTGCATGCAGATTATATTTTAAGTCATTAAGCAAAATTTACAAGACTGGTTTCTTGTATCTATATACTTTATAGACAATTAGAACATATCCAAGTTTGTGCATCAAATGTGTGCTGTCGTTGAGAATCTTATCCAAGATGTAGGCTATTGGTCAGTCATATCCGAACTGACCAATAGGATAGAGGATCCACGAAGGAAACTGACCACAACTTAAGTGAATGAAAGGCAATATTTGTTCACACAAATAACTTTATCTGAATGTTTCATTGACATGCCAGTGAGTTTTTAGAAAAGAAATGCATAGTAACATCATTTATGAAACTATCTGCTTTTTGAACCGGTTTATTGAGCCGAACTGTCCGAAAATAACCGGTTCACGGAAATGAATCAGACTTTGAATCATAACTAACATCTTGGTGCAGATACCACAGACAATAATCCAAAACAGGCCAAAAGAATGACATGAACGTGATCCGACAAACATTAAGTGAACAAGAGGAACTTAAATACACAATGGTGATGAACTGACAGACAAACAGGTGTGATGATAGTTAGTAAATGTAGTTCTAAATCAAACAAAGAAACACAAGAACTGAAGAAGAACTGTTTTCTAAATGTGTACATGAAGATGCAAGTGTAAATAATAATAACAACAACAGCAAAAATAATAATAACAATAAAGTGCAGCATCTACATGATTTTCAAGAGTAATTTTAGGTTTAGTAAACCAAAATCATCCTCTACAGATGCCTGCATCTGTTTTGTTTTATTTTGTACATTTGATTTCTTCTACATCACAGTTTGTAATTGAAAATGACAGTTGTATTATTTTATATTTGTCACAATCACAATACTGTAAATCACTGCACATGTTTGCCAACTGTCATGGCAACAACAAAGAACACATTATTTCTCTGACCTTGTGCTTTCAGCTGCACACTCATTGAAAAATAATGACGGACAAATTACATGTTTGTCTCAGCCACAAAACAAACACCTGTTTCAAACATGTCCTGCTCTCAGATTAAAATATGTTGTCCAGATGTTACTGGAGGACATTCTGGCTGTCAGGTGAAGGAGCTGCTTTGACAGTTCGCTCATGTTGAAGTCACTTATTTTGGCACTGCATAATTAGTCTGTATAGGTTCATACCGGAAAAGTACACATCTTACTTTTTGATGTCTGAGAATGCACGCATTACAGTAAAAACAGCAATTTTGTGAAATATTATTAAAAAAATATCTAATCTAAATTTTCAGCATCATATTACTCCAGTCTTCAGTGTCACATGATCATTCAGAAATCATTGTGATATGATGATTTGATGATCAAGAAATGTATAGTGTCACAAAATGTTCTTTTGGAGATTCTATTCTATTATGTATCATAGTTTCCACATAAATATGAAGCAGCACAACTGTTTCCAATCAACTGTTTTTAATCATAAATGTTTCTTCATCAAATCATCATATCAGAATGATTTCTGAAGGATCATGTGACACTGAAGACTGGAGTAATGATGCTGAAAATTCTGTTTTAATCACTGGATATAAATTACACTTTAAAATATATTCACATAGAAAATAGATATTCTAAATTGTAATATTTTTTCACAATATTACTGATTTTACTGTATTTTTGATCAAATAAATGCAGCCTTGGTGAGCAAAAAAAACATTTAAAAATATTAAAGTTGCATTACTTTTGATCGGTATAGTGTACAAGTGTAGTCTGTTCTCAGATTTTTAATGTTTTTGAATATCAATGTTTTTCCGTTCTGTTTATCTCCTTTGTTTGCCTTGTAGGGAAGAGGCCATCATGTCCACATATTTTGAGACGGTGGACGATCTGCTCGCATCCTTTGGTCCGGTGAGGGATTGTTCCAAAGACAACGGCGGATGCCGGAAAAACTTCAAATGTGTTTCAGACAGAAGGATGGACTCGACTGGCTGCATGGTGAGTTGTCATGGTCACCACAGACCATCTAACATCCGTGTAATAACTGGCCCGTTTTATGACCGATCGTGGTCAAACTATTTGAACCGCAGCATGAGTGTGGGTTGTTAAGTTGCACCCTGAACAGACTCTCAGCATTCTGGCAAATACATCTCATTCCAGGCAGATAAGTTTGTCTTGTGTTACATGTGCAGATTAAAAGGAAGGAAATGAGAACAAGGAAATGCGGTTAATGGATTTTTTTGGAGGGTGAGCTCTGCTCATAAAGTAAGGAAATTGATGAGCTCATGTTCTCTGAGCTGATGGATGAATCAATCATAACAGCAGGATGGCCTTGGTCACTCACACTCTTATTACGAATAAAAGCGACACTGATTTTTGCAATCTGATCATCTGCACGGCTTCCATAGAGTAGTTCACTCAAAAATTAAAACTTATCTTTCATTAATCCTCGAGTCGCTCCAAACCCGTTTCTTCAGTGCAACACGAAAGGTCAAACTTTGAAGAATGTCCTAATCACTCTTTTATTTTAATGAAACATAAGACGGCTAAGAGTCAGATTTGACATCAAGATGATTTGGTTCTCACATGTCTCGTCTGACATCCTTTGAGAAATACGTTTAATTGACCCTTCGCACGGCCTTTAGTTACTGTTGCTATGTCCGCTCTCACGCTGTGAAAAACACATCCTGGAGCACAGAGGACACTGACAACGTATGAAACACTTTCATATTTCAAATATAGTAATGTTTTAAATCTATAAATAGCGTCTAGTGTGTGTTTAATGTGTGGTGACAGATCGCTGTAGCTCCTCGATCATCTCTTCATACTAGTTCATTTATAGCATCAAATAAACATGAATGAACATCAGAAGGAATGTTGTTTCAAGACGTGATTCAAGTTCACCAACGTTAATCTACTAACTCCCCTGACCGCTTTGACGGACAAAATGGCGGATTCGGGGTTATGATTGGTCAGATCGCCTGTCAATCAAACTGTTTGTGAAGGGTCAGTTGGATTTGAAAGTGTACTTCAAATCTTAAAGTTATATGTTAAGCAATTCCTCACTATTTTGCAAGGTTCTCAGTGTGAAAAAGAAGATGGTCCACTACAAAATTATGTTAATGACAATTTCGTGTGCTTCAGAAATTTATTTGTGTTAAATTATTTTAACATGTTAAGGACTTTGAATTCATCATAAGCAGTAATGTGTTAACGTGGACAGCCCTACTTAGAATATATTTTGTTAGCTGGGATGGACTTCCACCATCTGCCCGCGGGGAGTCATGTGAACAGATAAGTGATCTTATAAACCCTGTTTGAGCTCCTGAGGGTGATCGTTGGAGACAGCCGGAGATCTTTCCAGCCGTGGTCCTGGAGCCGACTGTGATGAATGAGGTAACGACGCTCTCCATCTAAACTGAACCAGGATGATGGAGTGATTTCAGATGCCTCAGAAAGAGCTTTCTCTGTCAGAACTTCATCTCAGTCATCTCTATAGTCCAATCCTGGGACACTATGGCCATGTCTACATTAATTCGGGTTCATTTGAAAATGGTGTTTGCAATCCAAAAATGCTCTCCGTCCACACTAACGTTTACAAGTGTTTTCCAAACGTTTCTCTTCCACACTGAAACACTGGAAAACACTAAAATCATCTTACTGCACTTGCGTAAAACATAGTAAACGATCAACTAGACATAATTCAATCATTTTATAAGCAAAATATCCCACCGATTACTGGTGGGTTCAGGTCGCACTCAATTATTAAACTTCCAAACGTGTCTTTATTTGAATGTTTTCTGAGAGGAATGCCTTTCCTTTGACCGTGAGAAATGCAGTTTTCCTCTTTAAAGTCCAACTTTGTGAATATTCATAGTGAATTCTCGAAGGCATGAACCAATGAAATGTGATTTTCAAACTCATGCTGATCTTACTCACGCTGACTGACAGATCCGAAGCGCACGATCCCGACGTACACACAATTACAGTCATTTAAAATATCTGTCTTGATGAATATTCAAACAAACATGATCTGTTATGTGAACAGAAAACATCTGATGTGTAACATTATATTAGATCCGTGCGGAACAGTAGGTCTTAATATACCGGCTGTTTCATTAACGTTAATCAAACAATTGTGGAATTATGGAAGAAAAATGTATTTCATATATATCTATATATATAAATTTAAGGTATGATTGCTGGTGATTTTGTTTGGGAACTTTCTGAAAACTTTCTTGAAATTGACGTTTCTGACTCTATCGACTTCAAACGAGTGTAGCTCCGTCATTTTGTTGTTGTTTTACTAACAAATCATACATATTTTAAGGTTTTTTAATAGAGAATGAGAATAGCAATAGTTTACTGTTGATTTTTTAGTGAAACATTTCAAAACTGTGTTTAGCATATCACAAAAACATGATTAAAAAAATGTGATATTCAAATAATGTGCGATTCCTTCGTAACAACGGTTTGATCTTGTTTAAGCGTATCTACAAAAATCACAAGGGATTGTTAAACTTGGAAACTAAGTTTCATTCACATCCAGCCCTCCTGTAAGTATAGGACTCCAATCTCAAGTTTGACACTTGGGGACAGCGATACAATTTCCTTGTAACTGCTGGCTGAAGTGGATTCATTTCTGGATCTCTTGACACGGGCCGAGGTCATGATACCACTCTGGATGGAGTCTCCCTGTGTTTTACTCTCTTCGGCATCGGTGACATCAGGAACTTTGAGAGCTTTTCCCTCCTCTGCCATTTCTCCACACTCTCAGTAATAGAGGTGAAGTGAACACTTAAAAGGATTAAGCAGCAACTGCTGCAAATGCCCTGAAAGTGCAGCGCTGATTGTTTTAGGACACGCTGTGTTTTTATAAGCTAGACGGCATTCAGTGCTTGGCAAGATTACAAATGATCTCACTGTCTTTACCAGCGGTCTTGTCACGCCACACTTCTGAAATGGCTGCCCATTCCCAAAATCCATCACACATTTAGCCTTCCGTTCACTCATCTCGGCTATTTCCTGCAGAAGAGCGTCGTACCAATGCTTGCTCTGAGAATGTGTGCAGGTACTGATTTATTTATGTTTTACTTACACGCGTCGATCAAAGGAAGACATGACAAATAAACATTACCTGGATTTATTTTTTCAGAAAATATTGGACTTGCTCTACAAAATAATAATAAAAACATAACACAATAATTCAAAATAATAAAAACAAAATCACTGCAAATGGCACAGTCATCAGTAAGAAAATGTAAACATGGCTCTTCATAGATACTGATGATTACGTGAATCTTCATTTCCAAACATATCTTGATGAAAGAGAAGTACACTTCGTTTAAAAGAGTGCAAAAATAATAGACCTTAAAAAATATACTTGAATATACTTTACAATTACATAAAAATGCAATATAGTTTAAATATTAAATGCAATTAGTTGAGATTAAGTGAGAAAAAAACAATTTTAAGTATGTCTTTATATGTACTTTGTACTTTATAATGACTTCTATGATCTTTGAAACATGAAGTTTAGAGAAGTTTTGAAACTTAAAGTTAAAGTTTGCTGCTGAAAATGACATGTATAAATGTATTTGTAATTATATTTGTAATGATGAAGTTGCGATTAGTATATTTAAAATATATTAACTTTACATTAGGATGTTTGTCATCAAAACAAGTGTACTTTTAATCTCAATAAAATATTATTAAAAAATAACAAAGCAAAATGTATTTAAAGCAGCAGTCTGTAACTTTATCGGTTAAAAATGATCCAAAATCAATTTTTGAGCAAGTACATAACCAGCCAGTGTTCAGAACGATCTCCTTATCTTATCCCGATCCACATGCTTGTCATAATGTTTCCCAATAAAACCGGTACTGCTGGGTTTCAGCGGGAAATTCGAGCATGGAGCCGTTGGTCTTTGCGTCATTACGTCACGTCTGTTTACATGAAGACGGATCATTTATAGCCTTTTCTCACAGCAGCTGCAATAATTAAACATCATTTTGATATGACAAATGGACAATTATTGATTAGACTGTACAGAAATCTACAGGTAACACTAAATACACAGAGTCATACAGAGAAATACTTTTTATCTCAGTGGGTCAGAACAAAAGCGGCAGACATGTGTCTTACTTCTTCAATTGACAATTTCCAGATTCTTATTTTCCTCGTACTTCCAAGATGTAAAAATCTGTGATTCCGAAGTACAGAATCCATACCGATGTGCCGAACATTAGATTCATCCGCATCCGATGCACAACTCACGTAAAAAAAATTCCGCAAATAACTGCAATTGCAGGTTTCAAACAGAGATGGCGACAAAGAGGCAAAACTTACGGACTGCAGCTTTAAAGTAAAACTCTCAATTTCACATTATTACAAAGTGCGAAGATGCTCTCCTAAGCGGGTAAAGCGGGTTAGTTTTTGAAAAAACGTTGACGCATGTTTAGTCATGTGACGCATTTTGTACACCCACACACACACACATCTTCGGTTACACAGGTGTGTGTTTGTTCAGTCTTACCTTACATTCTGTGAGCAGATCTGAGAGTTTTATCTGTCATTGCATAATTCAGAATCTTTGATTATTTCACAGTTTCTCAAATGTGTCCAAACTGTTAAAGGTATAATTCTGCTTAAAGGTATAATTCAACCCAAAAAAGGGCAATTTGTCATCATTTCTGCAATAGAAGTGGTTTGCATTATTCGTGTAGATCGCAAAAAGCTCCCAAAGATGAGTCGTTTCACCTTTTGAAGGTCAGGTAGTCATTGTGATGACGTGAAAAATAAAAATAAAACATGTTAATATAGAAATGCAATATGAGTAAAAGCTGTTCAGTTCCGTGCTCTGGAGCAGAAGGGGTTGTGATGATGATGATGATGATGATGATGATTCATGCTCCTCACCTCATGTTTGATAATCTAGTCCAGTGTTCTCCAGATCCAGAAGCACAGATGAGGGCAGCGTTCACGTCTGCGAGAGCTTTATTACGCTTTCTGTGTCGCTACTGGCATTTTTTGACAGTTTTCAACAAGCTCTGAGAACACCGTTTGAATGTTGAGAACATTATTTATTTTGGAAGGAAAGTTTCGGACCTCACGGAATGAAATATACATGAAGAACAACTAATAATATTGTCAGAGTTTATTCCGTGTGGAGTTGTGAAGGCCAAGCTCTTGCCAGTGGGTGATCTTATTAAAACGCTCGACCAGGAAAGTGCTCACTCTCCAATCGCCAACAATTTCTCTCTTTTTTTTTCTTTTCTTTTCTTGACTGCACAGATGAAAAATATTCTTCTCAGCCTCTTTATGTGTTTTTTCCAACACTTCAAAGTGCAAACGAGTGATTTGTTCATCCTGTGAATGAGGAAGACGCTCAGTTTTCACCTCACTGAGACAAAAAGCCTTTTCTGACTTCAGATAGTTCACTCATCCACCCTGGATCCATGGTTCGTTTCCTTGGTTACTGATTATGTTTCACACCTGTTTCACGTTCTGTTGATTACTCCCAGTGGATTTTAGCCTTCGGTTCTCACAGGTTGTTTCTGGTTTATTCCTGTGTGTTCTTTGTTGGATCGATTAGTAAAGTTCTGTTTCTACTTCTGTGTCATGTGATTTACTACCGCAAGAGCGTAATTATTAATGCTTATTATTATTAGATTTATTATAAATGTTAAAAACATTTTTTTCTGCTTAATATTTTCTGTGGAAACTGTGATACATTTATTTTCAGGATTCTTTGGGTTTTGTGTTAACGATGCATCATATTGTCATAGAAACAAGGGGGGTGGGCTCGGTTTACTCAGGGAACCAGTCAGTCTCTCAGAAGCTACACCCTAGCAACCATTTAGAGCACCCTAGCAACCGATCCCATACATAAATCCCTTCATAAATGGCCCAGATGGACATCTTTGCACCACACTGTCATAGAGACAAGAGGCTCATTTTACTCGGGCAACCAATCTGTCTCACGGGATCATTGTGAAGCTGTCAAACCACACCCTAGCAACCATTTAGAGCACCCTAGCAACAAACTCCATAGAGATATCTTTGAATAGAAGTGTCTTAGAAACATGATGTTGGGCTCGTTTCACTTTTGCAGCTACAAGCCAATCACAGATCACCTTCACCACTTTCTAGCCACACCCTAGCAACCATTGTCAAGCACCCTAGCAACCCACACCCAAAGAGGATATCTTCAAATCTGAATGTCATAGAAGCATGGGTGTGGCTTTATGTCATTCATATTGACAATTGGCCTTTATTGTGTCTTCATTGGCTGCTGCCAAGCCGCTCGCTAGCAACCAAACAGAGAATCCTGGCAACCGTTTAGCAAGATTTATATATCTGCATCAGAACATTGTAGAGACATGGTGGTTGGCTCATTTGACTCATTCTGGCAAAACAGTAGCCTACGTCCAACATGCTAGTCATGTTAGCATTATGTTTGCATCATGTTAATCCTACTAACAGCATGCTAATCATGTTAGCATTATGTAAGCATCATGATAATCATATTAACAGCATGCTAGCATCATGCTAATCATGTTGTCATCATTATAACAACATGCTAATCATGTTACCATTATGCTATTAATATGTTAACAATGTTAGCATTATGCTAGCAATATGCTAATCATTATAGCATCATGCTAATCATATTAACAGCATGCCAGCAAATATGCTAATCATGTTAACATTATTTGGGTAACATGCTTATGTAATCATATTAAGATCATGTTAGCAACATGCTAATCACATTAAGATCACGCTAGCAACAGGCTAATCATGCTTGTTAACATTATTCTAGCAACATGCTAATCATGTAATCATTAATATCATGTTATTAACATGTTAATAATGTTATCATCATGCATAGCATCATGTTAACGATGTGCTAATCATGTCAACAACATGCTAATTATGTAAGAATTGTGTTAGCAGCATGATAATCACGTTAACGTCATGATAATCATATATATTATATATGCTAGCAAAATGCATAATGATAGGAACATGCTAATCGTGTTAGCATCATGTCATCAAATGCTAATCATGTTAACATCATTATAACAACATGCTAATCATGTTAGCATTATGCTATTAATATGCTAACAATGTTAGCATGATGCTAGCAACATGCTAATCATGATAGCATCATGCTAATCATATTAACAGCATGCCAGCAAACATGCTAATCATGTTAGCATTATTCGGGCAACATGCTTATGTAATCATACTAAGATCATGCTAGCAACATGCTAATCATATTAACAGCATGCTAGCAACAGGCTAATCATGCATTTTAACATTATTCTAGCAACATGCTAATCATGTAATCATTAATATCATGTTATTAACATGTTAATAATGTTAGCATCATGCTAACAACATGTTAATCATGTTAGCATCTTGCATAGCATCATGTTAACAACGTGCTAATAATGTCAACAACAAGCTAATTATGTAAGCATTGTGTTAGCATCATGATAATCATATTAGCATAATGCTAGCAATATGTTAATCGTGTTAGCATCATGTTATCAAATGCTAATCATGTTAACAACATGCTAATTATGTTCGCACTATGCTAACACGCATGCTAATCATGCTTTTTAGACTCACGGCAGTACAGTTGCGCACAGCAAGCACCAAAATTTGAGCCATTTCCTCAAACTCGTTCAGTATGAATCTGTAAGTCTCTGCCCACTCTCATGTAATGTGGCAGCAAGTTAACAGTTCAACAATAGTGTGACGTCACACTGTATCTTCTCGTATAATCAACCCTAGAAGTGCTACGGTGAGAGTAAGACAGGAAAACACTGTCAATATTATGTTAAATTCATGAGGCATTCCTCCCTTTATTAGACCCTTGGGGTTTTGTGTGTGTGTTTTCTGCGTTAAAGAGCCTACGCTGGTTTGATTCTCATAAAATTCCTCTGTAAAGCATTAAGAAGGCACATTTATTCACACGCAGGGACCTTTTTCTTCCGTATGTCAGTTCTGTGTAGTTTCTGAAGGCATGTATCCTTTCATGTGTCTTTATCTCGACTGCAAATGAAACAGCTTGTGTGTTCATCATTTGAATTTCCTCCCTGGAGTTCAAGCCAGGTGTGTCCAAACCATTATACTGTGGCGATGGCTCCCTCCCGTGCCATTAGCATAGAGAGAGAAGACGGTTCCAAACCTTTGAAGGGGCGGAAAAACAAGAGCGCCGGAGAGGGATGAGGTGACAGGAGAGAGAAGGCTGAATTATGAGCGGAACAGAAGGAGTGGACGTGGAAGAAAAGTGACACGAGATGAAGAACAAGAAGAAAGGACAGATGCTGAACGAGAGTAGGAAATAATGAGGCGACAGAGAGCAACACGCTTCTGGAATCATTATTCTGAAGGACTTTTAATTTTTAGACGGACTGTGATCTTTTGTTTTTTTGCAGAAAAAACCCCATCAACCACCAAATTAGAGTAAAAATCACCGTTGGCGTGTCATTTGAGCTGCTCGACACTTAACTTTACAAGGAACAGCAACATAATACATGGTTTAAATGATAGACTCATGTCAACCACCTGCTGTCATCTCGATTAT
Source organism: Zacco platypus (assembly GCA_038088235.1). Classification (NCBI taxonomy): domain Eukaryota; kingdom Metazoa; phylum Chordata; class Actinopteri; order Cypriniformes; family Xenocyprididae; genus Zacco; species Zacco platypus. The sequence continues at coordinate 795,430 of CM076082.1, read as the reverse complement.
TCCATCTCAAATTATCACCTTGATTTTATCAATAGGCCACTAAGACAAAAAATATGAACAAAACATGGCATAACTCAAGACTAAAATGAGCAACGACACCGAACTAACACAGTAAAACATTAAGGCTGTAATTTGCATGATTTGTTCATGCTGCACACTGTAATGAATTGCTGTAAAAATTACAGCATTATTTTACAGCCGCTGGCTGTTTTTTAATAATACAGCATATTGCTGTAACCTGCAATGCATTCTGGGGTCACGTGTTGGTTTGACTCAAATTTACAGAATATTGCTGTAAATTGACCCTTCATAATTTTAAAAAATACAGTTATTTACTGTAATCAGAGAATACAGGGAAATTCTGTAAATTAAATTACAGTAACACTACTGTAAAATTTACAGTAACTGTCCGGCAACCCTGCTGCCAGTATTATACTGTAAAATTTACAGCATTATTTTACAGCCGCTGGCTGTTTTTTAATAATACAGCATATTGCTGTAAACTGCAATGCATTCTGGGGTCACGTGTTGGTTTGACTCAAATTTACAGAATATTGCTGTAAATTGACCCTTCATAATTTTAAAAAATACAGTTATTTTTTACAGGGGAAGCAACAAAACAAGGGACGCACGCAAACCAAAGCTTGAGACTCAAAAAAACAACATTTATTAATTGCAGAAAAGAAATATAAACAATAAAGAAGAAACAAATAAACCTAACGATAACAACGTCTCTGAAATAATCAGTAATGTCAGTGTGTAGTGAAGGGCGCATGACTGAAAGTGTAATGTGCTGTTGAGGTGTAAATTGTGAAAATAAACCAGAATCCAAAGCAAATATCAAAATCCAAAGATCCAGAGAAAGAGAGAGAACTTTTGATCCATTGAAGACCTCTTTTAAAGGACAGTCTAATTCGAAACAGGTGTCGCCAATACGCCGCAGACGACCTGCATCTCCAGAGACGGACAGCAGAGGTCGTCACAACAGGTAACGGTTGGAGTATTTCAGTTCCACATTTGTGTCTCCAATCACATCCGCGTTTTTCTGGCTAGTTTTGAGAAAAAATCCCTTGTGAAAGACACAAGAAATCTCCTTCTCCGTTGATGGCCATATATATATATATATATATATATATATATATATATATAACACTATATTACATTTAATTGGATGAAGAGAAGCTCTTTTGTTTCAATCTCTAATTTGACAGCATTTCTTTTCACAACATGGATAATCATGTTTTTCACACCCATATTGCAGGCTTGCAAGTAATTAACTCCTTGTGAACTTTGTGATTGCCTCAAACTATTTGACAGAAAGATAAAACTATCGTTAGATACACACGGAAACTCAAAGGTCTTCCCGGCGAAAGTTTGGATTAAATTGAAGAAATTGTGACAGAAATATAGAACTACTGTGCTGAAGAATAACTATAATTACATCATTAAAACTTTATTTTAAAAGTAATATCACACATTTTTCTTCAGTGTTTTAATTTTAAGAGTAAACCTCTAATTTGACAAAAAAAGGAATTGCTCTATTTGAATTTGATTACATTTAAAAGATGAATTGAAATGTTTGCTTTATGGCTATTGATTTGATCTGTTTTTGATAATAAACTTACAAAGAATAGATACTGGGTAGAAAAACAAACAAACAAACTAAACAAACAAAAAAAAAACACAGGGTCTCATTGTAAAAATATATAAATTGTTAAAATTAAATCAAACCATTAAAACAGAATCCAGGAAAAAAAAAATCATTTCTGTTCTGATTCATAAGCCCCTAAAAATGTATTTTTGTTAAACCTTTAATAAATTAAAGATACATTCCATAAGTTTCATGATCGAATTTAATTAGTCATGCTTTTTAATTACCAAAATTATTTTTAACCATTAAAAATACATTCTGGAATGGATTCCTTCCAATCCAGAAAAAAAAAAATCAGACCTGAAACAAAACTGTTCCAGAATCAGGAAAATAAATAAATAAACAAACAAACAAACAAACAAACAGACATCATGGACACTGGCAATGCATCAACTGACAAATCAGAGACGGTTACTTTTGATCTGAAACAAACTTTTATATGAACTTTGATATGAACAAATTTAAAATTTTGTAATTTAAAAAAAAAATTACACAATAAATACTGTTTTGTGTCGTGACAGATCGCTGAATCGCTTCAGTTCAAGCTCCTCGTGAACTGAATAATAGCATCAAATAAGCATGAATGAACATCAGAAGGAATGTTGTTTCAAGCGCGGAAAGACGTGATTCAAGTTCACCAACATTAATCTACTAACATTAACTCTCCTGACTGCTTTGCCAGGAAAAAATGGCGGATTCAGGCTTATGATTGCCTGTCAATCAAACTCCTGGCGAAGGGTCAATGGTGTCCTTATTGATATCCTGCAGTCATTCTCTAGATCATAAATTCCTCTTTTTTTGTTCCGTTTCCCTGTTTTGGCAGCATCTGATAAGGTCAAGTTGAGATCTGAAAGCCAGGGACAAAGAAATCGGCATGTCAGCTGCACATTAAACCAATGAAAAGAGGTCTAAACTCACACAATCGGCAGAGCTGTGCACAATATGAGATATCCCACAAAAGGCTGCCATTTCAATTTCCGCTCCTTTAATAGTTTAATGAATGCGAGAGCCACAGTATTATGTGCAGCAGATATCATCTCCGATCGGAGGCGATGAGCCAATGGGAACAAATAACAAAACAGCTTTTAGAGTCATTTTCCTCCTCACAATCTTTTGTGTCAATTCTGTTCACAATTCTCTCTCGTTGTCAGGTTTTCGCATTAACTGCGTCGGTTTAAGTTTCTGTTCTTGATTGGCACGTTGGCCGAACTAATATTCATTCTCGAGTCGCTTCTTTTGGCAGCAACAGTGCAGGAACATCTTCTAAACAGACACGTTTAGCCACCGATACTGTCTGCCGCTCTCGAACCGCAGGTCAAACATCACTCCAGAACAGCTTCATTAGGTCATGCGTGTAATTCCGAAGCTTAATAATGAGGGACACGCATTCATTAAGATGAAGGCAGCCGCTTAAATTGCACAGTGTCTGATTAAAAACCTGGAGGTGATTAGATTGACTAATGAGAGTAAACAGAGAGGCGGCAGATTGTGCCACGGAGGTTTCTCTCATCTCAGCCGTCTGTTCTGATGGAGATCACGACCGCTCGTCTTTTATAGGCGACCGTTGAGCATTTTACATCAGCGCTTTAGAAATGTGCTGTAACTCTTTCTCTTCATTTCTGTATCGATGGCGCTTCTCGAATGACTCATATAGCGGTTACTTTTTTTTCACAAGTGGAATGAATGAATGAATGTTTGTGAAAAGGACAATATTAAGCTATAAGCTATTTGATGCCTTAGAGATTGACCAAGCCTGCATTTATTTAACAGTGAATTAATGAGTCGTTGTAACGTTTGGGCTGTGCAGGAACAGGCACGACGACTGACGCAATTTCAAATAGTTTAATAGTTGAATGACTGGAATACATACAGGATGCACCATCGACGATACTTCAACAACGGACAAGGACTGGACTATATACTAAGGGAATATATACACAGAAACACAGGAGGATAACGAGCAAGGCACAGGTGACGGACATAACGACTAACGAGACACAGCTGACTGAAATGAACTAATGATGGACAAGCACATGGGGAAACAAAACAAAGATCACATGACAGAACTAGACTCAAAACAAGGAACATGTGACCACTGACAGGACAGGGGAAGAAAGAAACAGATAAACAAAAGACCAGATCATGACAGTCGTAATGTATTTCTGGAATGCATAGCTAATTGCGGTCAATGAAATATAATTAAGAGGTATAAACAGGTTAAATTTAATCTCTAAGCTTATTTTCTACAAAGTCAGCTGCGTGGAAATTAAGTCCACTAATCATTAATAAGAACACTAATCACAATAATGGTGATCGGATTGTTTTAGTTTGTTTTTGTTTTTTTTACTAAAATGGTTTGTTGATTTATTAGCATTCTTATGTTCAAATTTGTTGCTAATTATTTGAAAAATTCACATTGAGTGGTGTGTATGATGTGCAATACAGTGTGTGCGATGTCAAACTTTAGTTGCATTGAGGATGGCTCAAAGCCAAAGTGCGAAATGGTTTGTTTCCTTGCTTTCATGCAGTATTTTAATGTAAAAGCAACATTAAATGAGGAAAAATCCTTGAAATTTACTTTCAGTAAAACCTTTAATGTAGCTGATTGTGTTGTAACACTCTCAATTCGATCACATAAATAAATGAAGGGGATTCATTCCTCCAAGAGCACAGAGAATATATTTATAGAGTTTGAAGAATAAACATCTCAAACAGCAACAATGTCAAGGAAACAATACATCCAAAGATAAGAAATTGTTAGACATTTTGGCCCAACTACACCATGTTGAGTTCAATCAGACATAAAGTCCATTTCTCACAGTCATCTTGTTAGAACAGTTCGAAGGAAATCCATAAAGGTTCAATATATAATGTCCCAAACGTCAGTCCCAATAAGCAAAGGTGAAGAAAACGATCATATAGTCCAGTTGAAGTGTCCTTGCTAGACGACTGAGGCCAAAAGACAACCCTAAGACGTCTCCAGCATCACCCAGTCGAGCAAACGCTCAAAGCCATGCCAATACCTCACTAAACAGTGTTACTCGTCCCTCTTAAAAGGATATCCTTTCCCTCAGAACCCTCTCTAGATCCCCCTTGAGGTGGGGAGAAACATTACATCATGAAACTACGGAGAGCTCAAAGCGCTGCAAATAATAAAACGCATGCAATTAAACAAAAAGACATGCAAATTAAAAAAACCGTGACATCAGTTTGACAACACATGTGCTGCAAATCCTCACAACACATGCAAACACAAAAACGCGCTGCATATACAAAACGCACTGCAAAGAGCACAAACCACAATGGAAATGTTTCAAGGGACCCCAAAAAGTGACGGACCCTACTTGACAACAGCACAAACTAAAAAATATTAAAATATATTATGTAGGCATTAACTCCATGTAATGTGTTTCACTAACAGAAAAGTGTTTTAATATGTGGCATTGTTGTTCACTCATTAAACTTTAAGAGATGATCATTTAGTGGATGATTTAATAATATTGGTTAATCATCTGTTACTAATGTGACGTCATCATAACGGCCGCCTGAGGCGCTCGACGACCACGTCATCTGTGAGCGTGAGCTTCTAGAAAACTGAAAAACACTTTATTAAAAATAATAAATACATGAAATAATGTAAGTTGTTTATTTTTGTTTGCAGTTTTTATAGTATTTAATGATTGTGAACACATTGTGCACTCAAATGCCGTACACTATATAGGGATCAGTGAATGAGTGAAGGGTGAGTTGAACTGGTTTTGGACGCACGTCCTAGTAGGGTCCGTCACTTTTTGGGGTCCCTTGAAACATTTCCGTTGTGGTTTGTGCTGTTTGCAGCGCGTTTTTTAATTAGCAGTGCATTTGTATGTTTGCATGTGTTGTGAGGATTTGCAGCACATGTGTTGTCAAACTGATGATCACGTTATTTTTTTTTTATTTGCATGTGTTTTTTTTTATTTGCATGTTTTTTTTTATTTGCATGTGTTTTTTTTATTTGCATGTGTTTTTTTTTATTTGCATGTGTTTTTTTTTTATTTGCATGTTTTTTTTTATTTGCATGTGTTTTTTTTATTTGCATGTGTTTTTTTTTTATTTGCATGTGTTTTTTTTATTTGCATGTTTTTTTTTATTTGCATGTGTTTTTTTTTATTTGCATGTTTTTTTTATTTGCATGTGTTTTTTTTTATTTGCATGTTTTTTTTTATTTGCATGTGTTTTTTTTATTTGCATGTTTTTTTTATTTGCATGTGTTTTTTTTTATTTGCATGTTTTTTTTTATTTGCATGTGTTTTTTTTTTTTTATTTGCATGTGTTTTCTTATTTGCAGCGCTTTGAGCTCTCTCGGCCACCGTATGAAACAGCTCTTCAGAACTGTTTCGGTGTCACTGTCAGTGAGTGCTGGTGTTTTGGTGAAAGAATACACATATACCCTGAATGCCAGCCGGTTTTGGGTTGTGCCATCTTCTGAAATGCCGTGAGTTTCGACCTCCCTGTTTGAAAAATGTTGCACCCTGTGTTTCTGGGAGCCTGCATATGTTCAGCAGAAGCATCCATAAATAACACTGTGATGAATATTATATTGCAGACGCAGGACTGATGTTGTCCTATGATGCTGTCACAGGTCAATATGAAGAGAATCTCAGCCTATATGATCATGTTGTAGAGCTGGTGTGATTTAATGCAGTCGCCCTGCCGGCCCAGTTCCAGTGTGCATGATAACTAATGCATGATAAATCCCCCACCTCCCACTCTTAAAAATAAATAAATAAATCATCCACTTATTTTCCTGGTGTGCTTTGAAGCGCTGCTCTTTTATTCCTCGCTTGATGTTGTTGTTGCTTTCTTTGAATTCATCCAGTCTAAGGCTTTCGGTCTCACGGTTCGCAGGGACCGATCCTGTGTGCAGAGAGAAATATCTGTCCTTCCCCACCACACGTGACCCCAGAGCGTCTCTGCCATATGACGGTCTATAAATATAAATATAAATGCGAACACATACAAATTATCTTTACTGTAATGCAAATAAAAAAAATCTTACTGGTCATACATGATAGACTTCATTTTTGTTTTTTCTTGTGATTCTGGTGTAATTTTATTCATGAGATTCGCTGGTCTGAGCAACAAGATCCTTCATTTCATGGTTTTTCATCCACTCATGAAGGTCTAATAATAATAAACTGTGATGAAAACACTACAGTTGGCTCTTCAGTGGATCACACTTGTGTTTGCTACACCTGTGAGTATATTCATATAAAACACGCAGTCATTAATGTTGAGTTCAGAGCGGCGCCGGTGTAATGTCATCATCAACAGATACACTCCATCATATGTTATCTTCGAGCGCATTCCCAGCTCCCGCCGGACAGATGCGAGATACATGTGTAATGAATGTGAAGCTTGTCAAGTGCCTCTGGCCGATGTTGACTGTCATCTTATTGAAATATCTCTTTCATTGACTATCTATCTGTGCATCATAACCAAAAACACTCTCTCGTTGAAGATTCTTCAGTATGGGAGCCCTCAAGCAAAGATTAAACAACAAGATTTACATAAAAAAACTGAATATAAAATATAGAGAGTAATCTTACCTGTGATAACCTTAGAGGACACGCTCACAGTCATCTACAACTTATTGTGCTTTAAGGCCACGATATACTCAACAAAATGAAGTTTGATTCCAAAAAAAGCTGGTCAATACCTTCAAACTACCATCAATCCATGACCGTTCGCAAAGCCCCGCCCCCTTTAGTTACTGTTGCCATGCGCTCTCACGCCACACATCATGTTCTCACGCTGTGAAAAATACATCCTGGAGCAAAGAGACACTGACAACATATGAAACAGTTTCATATTTAACATATAGTAATTTTTTAAAGAAGTTGAATCAATAAATAGCGTCTAGTGTGTGTTTAATGTGTGGTGACAGATCGCTGTAGCTCCTCGTGAAGCGATCATCTCTTCATACTAGTTCATTTATAGCATCAAATAAACATGAATGAACATCAGAAGGAATGTTGTTTCAAGACGTGATTCAAGTTCACCAACGTTAATCTACTAACTCCCCTGACCGCTTTGACGGACAAAATGGAGGATTCGGGGTTATGATTGGTCAGATCGCCTGTCAATCAAACTGCCGGCGAAGGGTCAATTACGCAATAGTTTATCCAAAGCGACTTACAAGGGACTTACAATTCCTGCCGGCATGTGAATCGAACCAGCAACCTTCAGGTTACAAGCCCGACTCCCTCACCATTAGGCCACAACTACCCTGATAGTTTGTTCTTATTTCCTGTGTTTAGTCACCTTGATCTCCAATGCTAGTTTGTTTCAATAGTAGTTAATTATCTTCACCTGTGTCTTGTTGAGTTCTTGTTAGGGCATGAGCACTGATGGTTACCGTTTCTTCTTCATATTATGATCCATAATGAATAACATTTTCGAAGGCCTAAACATGCTCAAAAACTCATGAAACTTTGCACACACATCAGAGGCGGTGAACATTATATAAAGTGTGGAAGAATGACTCGATAGTGCCACCTGCTGGCAACAGGAAAGGGCATGCATGACACTGTAATGCATAATGGCCTAATGGTGAGGGAGGCGGGCTTGTAACCTGAAGGTTGCTGGTTCGATTCCCGTGCCGGCAGGAATTGAAGGTGGGGATTGTGAATGAACAGTATATAGTCAAAGCGCCACCTGTTGGCAGGAGGAAGTGTGGCACATCAAAAGGACCTATTTCTTCTATATTTACCCGCTTAAATCCATGTCACCCACTGTTTCCTGTTTTACTAAGGCTAATGGGTGGCGGTGAGTCCGGGTGCGATGACCATTTCAACGCTGCTTGAAGCTTTAATTTCCTATTTTTTTTTTTTTTCTCAATGCCCTCTGTTTCTTCACTTCCTGTTTGTGTATAGTTTTGTTTGTAAAGCTGGCGCGTTCGCCTTCTTCCCTGTATACGTTCTAGTTAAATTCTTTGTTATTTTTGCAAAGCTGCACATTAGATCCTCGTCTCCTCTTCCCGCCCCGCCGTGAAACAAGCGTCCTCTTCTTTTGCACATGCAAGCACAATGGGCATTTTCTATAACAAACCAATTTGTCTCTCTCTTGCCTCTGAATGTGGGCTGGTCAGTTTGACATGTATGTTTAATGGGCGTCTCACCGAGGCTGCGCTTCTTTTTCTGAATTCTATGGCGCTGCCTTGGCAACCCTCATTAACACCTTTTGCTTCCTGAGAAACTGCTTTGTTCGTCACATAATAACGCCCCGCCGGGAATACACGCTGTCTCGAGAGTTTTTATTGTTACCTGGTAACAGAAAGTCCAGACCGGCACGTAGATGTTGATCTCTGTGTCCATCTCTCTCATCTCAAATCATTTGTAGTGCCCAGAAGGACTGAGGCCCATGAAGGACGGTTCAGGTTGCTATGACTACTCGCTGGGTACAGACTGTACGGACGGGTTCAATGGAGGCTGCGAGCAGTTGTGTCTTCAGCAGCTGGTTCCTCTTCCTGATGACCCGACTTCCAGCAATGTGCTCATGTTCTGCGGGTGAGACAAAACACGAGTGCATGCGAGGATAGTGTAATTAACACTTTCATTCACCATCTTGATCAAAAGTGAAAGACATTATCACATATTCAGCTCACTGGCTGAATGAACTCTCAACGCTGTCGCTGTGTGTTTGTTCGTTCAGGTGTGTGCAGGAATACAAGCTAGCAGCTGACGGCCGCTCTTGTCTTCTTCTGGCCGATCACTGTGAAGGACCCAAGTGTGCGAGACAAGACTCACGCTTCAACGACACGCTCTTCAGTGAGATGCTCCGTGGGTACAATAATAAAAGCCAACAGGTGATCCTGGGTCAGGTCTTTCAGATGACCTTCAGGTGAGTTTTTAAGCTTTATGTTAATTGAGTGCAATCGGCAGGTCGTAGAAGTAAAAATCCCATTCGTCTTCTATATACAGAAGTAGATGTTTAACAGTCACCTTTCAAGGAAGAAATACAGGTTTTATGCAGTTATATGTTTCCACAAATGTATGTAATTGCTGTTTCGGTTACTATAAAAATGGAAATCATGGTAAAACAGCTCATGTGTTCCCATGAGGCACTGCAAATGACATAATCCAGTCAGAGATGTTCTAGCTACGAGAACATATGTCATATGTGATACAAGCAAGTAATTGAATGTACTTATAGTTTCACAATCAGCTCACACAGTGTTTGGGATCAGTACGATTTAAAGAAGTCTAAGGCTGTAAAACTGTATTTTAGTATTTATTTTCTAAAATGTAATTTATTCCTGTGATCAGACAACGCTATCTCACGTCCAATTTGGCTCATTCATACAAAATCGTAAAATCTCACTCATATGAATTCATACGATCTGTCTAAACCCCAGTGACGGGAAGGTTTAGGAGCGGGATGGGGAACATTAGGATGAATTCATACAAATTTGGCAACATGTAACAATTTAGCAAAAAAACATACTAATTCATAGGAATTATCCACCTCGTGAACTAAGGTACGAAATTCTGTGAGATCGAGATCATTTTCCACATCATTTCTCCCAATCCTTCAGAAATCCTTCTAATACGATGATTTGCTGCTCAAGAAACATTTATGCGTGTCAATGTTGAAAACAGTTCATATTTTGGTGGAAATGTGCTTTTTTTGCAGGATTCTCTGATGAATAGAAGGTTTAAAAGAACAGCTTTCATTTGAAATAGAATCTTTTGTAACATTATGCATGTCTTTACTGTCACTTTTGATCAATTTAATGCATTTTCTTTCAAAAAAAAGGAAAAAAAGAAATATTGATTAATGATTTTGATATTCCGATATCGTCTCTTTCATAAAACCTTGTGTTCCATGCGGTATGACAAGACTATCTTTCAATGTAATTCTAATCATAAATATATAATGCACATGAGGACAAAAAAAAGCAATATAAAATATGATAGATCAGAACATACATTAAAGTTTAATGCAGTCATCTAGCTTTCTGGTTGTCATCCATCCATCAAAGGCAATTACTTAATTACTTTGAGGTAATGAATTTGCCTTCAGTTCTCTCGATATTAACGTTGTTAGAGCATGCACACTTTCAGATTACATTGATATCGTGCGCTAACATCTGATTTGAGTCAGTCGCAATGCTTAATGGGATGCATTGTCCGTTCCCTCACAAGAGATTCAGTATTTGGACACTTTTCTGCTTAAAATCAGCGTTTGTAATGGTGCATTCACACATTAACTCTTCTAATATACTTTGCAATGCGTTGCCGAACTGAATTGTGGCTTCCGTTGCGTCACGTCACTGCCGTCGCTCACAGCGCGAAATTTTATTTTCAAGCGCCAATGCAGGTGTCAGCCAATCAGATCACCTTATGCAAATACCCTAGCTCAGATGCGACACCAGAAAGTAATGTGATTGGCTGTTGACACTGTGGCGGTTGCGTCGACGCAACCTGAGGATGGAGTTGGAGCTGGTTGGTTTGGTGCGCTTTAATGAAGATTTTATTTTAATCTCTATTGAGAAAATGAATGATAAAATAGTCACGCTTGTGCTCTACATGTCACATTTCTCAGAAAGCCTGATGTTTACAGGGAAATTAAATTAATTTATAGCCTAAGCCTACACAACTGCTTCCATGAGCATTTGCAGCTGTCACACTCATTTACATTAGTAGTGTATCGTGGCCCGGCGGTTCTTCTGATGAACATAAAACACTCCATCTTTATTATTTCGTCAGTGTTGCGTGTCAGCGCTAATCCCAGCACTACACCACCACTGTCAAACCCCTGGAAAACCATTTCACTGTCTGAAAATAAAGACAGATGCTTCACGTGGAAAGACACCTTGGCTGTTGTACACAACTGATCTCAGCCGCTGGCTTTATACTAACAGTTATAATACTGCAGTTTTGCATGAAGGTTCTTATAATTGTCACGGTGTGGTTGCGGTAAGAATGAGTTTGAGCCGGATCGGCTGCAGCAGTAAAACTTTAAATTAGTCAAATCAACAGAACTCGAGAGAGATCAAGACGCAGGAGCTGAACAACCAATTAAAACTGAAATAAGAACGGTCAAAGAAGTAAAGAAACAGGGTAACGAACAACTAGGAAACTAGGGAGTTGTTTATGCAACACCATTTTCAACTACAAACGGGAAACTTTTCATGCGTTTTGGCTGTTCATTTACTCGACAACGGTTTTGTTTTGGGGTCTGCGTGAATGGAGATCGTTGTCGTTTGTTGTCGCGTTCACTATGTCACGGGTGATCGTAATGTAACGCAGGACAATAGGTGGGAGGTTTCACTTACCTGATTGAAGCACAGACCAGTCAAATCCCAAACAGGTGTGTTAAATCCAGTAATGAATGAGCGCGGGCTATAAGCGGGAGTGAGTATTCATTTTGGCATGTTGTCTCGTCAGGAGAGATGCGCCACCGGTAAGCTGCTGTTTTTATCCATTGAGTTTATTGTCTGTTGCGTTACTGCTGTGCTGCCGTTATATGTGCGCGGTTTGTATGATTGATAAACTTTTACTTTGGTCACGCTGATAAAAGCTTGTGTACGGTCTGATGTTTAATGTTGTCGGCTTGATAGTATCCGTGGCTAAAAAAGCAAATGTTTGAAATTGGAGCGTTTCACTGTCACACGAGTTACTTCCTGTTTGCGGTGCTGGATGGGTAATGTAGTTAATCACTTTACATTTGTAATGGATTACTATGCTCAGCGATGCCACTTAGAACTACAATCATTGTTTTTCACCTTAAGCCACCAGACTGAGAACGCTTTTGGCTATTGGTTTAATGTGTAACATTGAAATTGTATATTTGGTGTGTGTGAAGTTGTTGCATTTCTGTGTTAATATGCATGTGCTTTGTGTAGTCATTTAGTTTAAACACTAAGTATATTATGATATTTATAAGATTAAATACTGACTATATTGAAATTTATATTTTACTTATATTTGTTTATATTATAATATGTAATATATATTTATATTCAGATTTATGGTATATTATGTATGTGGCTATCAATATTGTTGTTTACATTGTAATCTCTCCATTTCTCCAGGTTTATAACCTGCTGATGTGTGTGGACTAATCAACTGTAATGAAAAATAAATCAGAGTAAATAAAAACCACAACGAGTTGTAACAACGTGTCCTCTCCTGACGCCCCGTTCGGTGGGGATATTCTTATAGAACCGAACAGTTATAAACCGTGGCCCACTGCACTGGATTGAATGCAGCTAAAAGCAGCCACGGACTGCTTCATTAAGGAAGTTCAATCAACCCAGGATCAGCTGACCTCTCACTTCTGTGACAGACCCCAAGTTTATCATTAATCAAACTGCCCGTTGATCAAGGATAAAGGAGCGCGTGTGCACATTGGCATTGACGTCTCTCCAGTCAACACAAAGGGAGTAACAATGGCAGACTTGGAAAAGCTTAAAAGTGTGCGATCAAGAGCACAGGCTTCATTCACCAAAAGGGCTCATACTCTCACCAAACCGGGACTCTTGGAACCGACTGAAGTTCTCAGCGAATGGAAGATTTTCAGGATAGACTTTTCTAAAGTCATAGATACGGGACATGAGTATGCTGAAGCCCTGAGAGAGTCAACGGATAAAGAGGTCATAGAATCTGCAAACCAAATTGATGTAAAGACAGCGGAGTGTGAGAACAGGTTCCTTGAGGTAAAGAATGTCACCCAGGAAACCTTTTGGACCAGCTACGCAGAGGAGGTGTTTTTTAAGCAGGCCAAATCAGCTGAGTCGGCCATCACTCAGGCAGAAGAAGAGGAAGTTAACCCTCGGAATTCAGTCAAGGACCGTAGGCTAAGAAATAGAGGTCTTGAGAGAGAGGTCGCCGAACTCAGAGAAATGCTGGTAGAGTGGAAGGAGTTGGTTCCTGGTTCGAGGGCATTAGATCTGAGGACACGCCACAAGACACTAAAGAAGAGGGTCCTGGCGTTGTCTGACAAACTGGAGGAGGACGAAGCAGACCAAGAAAAGGGTAGAGAAAGAAACCTAGGAGATGATAGCAGCGCGGTATGTGATCCGATAAGAGATGCTCCTTTCCCCTCTCTCCCTGACATGTCTGCCGATCTCCAGCTGAAGCCCAAAACGTATACGGGGGCTTTGAACATGAACACACGGCCCCTCTTACAGCAAAGCAGCCCGGAAAGGACCAAAGGAAACTGTAACCTCAAGCCTCAAATCAGCCTTGAAAGAGCACGGCTACCGACTTTCTCTGGTGACATGAGGGACTATTACCGCTGGAAGACTGAGTGGGAGGACCTACAAGAATTGGGTAACCCACAAGGTGTGGAATGTATAAAAAAGTTCCACTTATTAAATAGTCTCCAAGAAAAGGTCAAGAAGGATCTCGTTCTATCTAGCTGTGGATCCGCCGACGATATGTTCAGGCTGCTGGACAGCAAATACGGGAACAAAGCGAAAATAGTCCTTATGATCACCAACGAGGTCCAGTCTCTTCCCCCCGTCAAAGGAAACAATCCAAGAAGAACCATTGAATTGATCCAGGCTGTTGAAAGGGCACTGTGCAACCTCCAGATTCTTGGTGAAGAGGACGCCGTGAAGAACCGTGTTGTTGCTCAATCTCTTGAAAGCAAGCTTCCCAGTTCACTCAAGAAGGAGTGGATTATGCACAAAACTGACCCAGCAAACAGGTTCTCTCCACTGTATCATTTTGATTGCCTCCTAGGATTCTTGAAAAGGCAAGAGGAGATTCTTGAGGAGTTGGATCAGTTGGAGCCAAGCCCTGTGGACAAAGGCCCTGTGGAAAAGGGTGCTGCAGACTACACAGATAAGAGAGGGAGGAAGGCTTTCACTAAATCCACAGCAGGTCAGAAGGACGACTATCCCAGCTGTACTGTCTGTGAAGATGACTCTCATGCCGGCAAGCTATTTGCGTGCAAGATCTTCAGGGAGCAAGATCTCTTAAGAAAAAGGGCCCATGTGAAGAAGCTAGGGTTGTGCTCCAAGTGTTTGAGGCCCCACCCCAAGGATGGTAAAGGATGCACACCCAGATACCTCTGCCCAAAAGTAGACTGTCGGAAAGGAGGGGTGTCGGACCACAATTACCTTCTGTGTCCTAAGCCACCGACTCCAAGAAAGTACAACAGCAGTGAGGAGCAGAGTACCATAAAAATTGGAGGAAAGAAACTTGGCCTAACCAACAAACAAGAGGAGTTTCTGGCAGAACTTACTCCAGAACAAAGAGAGAAATACAAGAATGCATTCTCAAACAAAATATCATCAACTGTATGTGCCAAGGCTGGAGATGGACTGCAAGAACATCCAGTGGTGATGATGCTGATGGAAGTGACGACAAACTCAGGATGCCTTATTGGCTCCCTAATCGACCTCGCATCTGATACCAATTACATCACCAATGAAACTGCCGATCGCCTTGGACTGTGTGGTGAGAACATCAGGCTTATAGTCCATGGAGTCGGGGGGATGAAGAAGACTGTCCTGACCAAACGATATTCCCTGCGGCTGAAGGTGAAGACATCCAAGGGAAAAGTGGCAGAACATAGAATTCTCTGCTATGGCCTGGAAAGCATCGCCGAGGTGACTCAATCAGTCACTGCCGAGCAACTGCAGAAGTTTTTCCCAAATGTACCCAGAGACGAATTGGTCCGTCCCACAAAGATTGACCTTCTTATCAGTCATCGGGAAGGTCGTCTTGTTCCCCAGCCAATCAGGATTGTGGAAGACCTCGTTCTCTGGGACGGTCCGCTAGGAAAGACCGTTGGGGGAACCCATCCCGATCTCATTAAGACAGTCGACATGGCCGTGTACTGCTCCGAAACTCACCTTGCAAGAACCATGAGATCAGCCTCGATGGCGTATAAAGAGACCATCATACCTCGAGAAGAGGAAGAAAATGTGCTTGTCCGGAGCACAGCAACCGCCAACAAAGAGGTCTTCGAGTGGTTCAGGTGGGACAGCATCGGAGCTGCTTGCAGTCCTCAATGTGGTGGCTGCAAGTGTGGTAGGTGCCCCCCTGGAGGAAAAGAAATGACCCTTAAGGAAGAGCGGGACCTGGAAAAGATAAAAGAATGCCTAACATACGTGCTGGCGGACAAACACAGCAACTCTCCCCACTGGGACGCAGCTTATCCCTGGAAGACAGACCTCACAGCACTGCCAAACAATCGGCAGGCAGTGGAGGCGACCTTCAGAAACACTGAGAAGCGTCTGGAGAAAGAACCTGTGTGGAAGGCTGCATACAAAGAACAAATACATGAAATGGTTTCAAGAGGGGCTGCTGCAAAACTCACAAGGGAGGAAATTAACAACTGGGAAGGACCTAAATGGTACATTAGCCACCTGGTTGCACCGAACCCTCACTCCTCCTCAACGCCTGTGAGAATTGTGTGGAATAGTAGCCAAGAGTTCCGAGGCATAAGCCTAAATGATCTCCTTCACAAGGGTCCTGATGTACTCAATCCCATCAGAGGTGTCCTTCTGAGGTTCAGGAGTGGACTCCATGCCGCACTGGGTGATGTAAAAAAGATGTATAACTCAGTGTGGCTAAAAGATGATGAAGTTCACCTCCACCGCTTTCTCTGGAGAGACAACCCTGAGGACAACATTGAGGAGTTTGCAGTCGTCAGAGTAAATATCGGCGATAAACCCGCAGGATGTATTGCCCAAGTTGCAATGAAAGAGACAGCCAACCTTCCTCAGTTTGTTGATATGATTGAAGAACGGCGAGCTCTGACTGAGGACAGCTATGTGGATGACATCCTGACCTCACACGATGACCTCAAGACACTGGAGAGGATCACCAAAGGGGTGGAGGAGATTCTAAGAGCGGGAGGCTTCTTCCTGAAACCATGGGTTCTGTCACGCCAAAGTGGGAGGAGTGGAGCCCATTCTGAAACAACTGTACCCACGACTCTGGTGCTGCCCAACCAAATGCATGATGGGGAGAACAAAGCACTTGGGGTCGGTTACGAACCTGAGACAGACAAGCTTCGGTTGCTGACTTCTATCAACTTCTCTAAGAAAAGAGGGAAAATGAGGACAGGATTTAATCTGAGCATGGAGGATGTCAGGGAAGGAACACCAAATCCCCTTACCCGACGCATACTTCTTAGCCAGATTGCCGCATTATACGACCCGGTTGGTCTTGCCTCTCCAGCCAAACAGAAGGGAGTGATGTTGGTACGAGAATCCTTCCAGCAAGCTGGCAAGGACAACCCATCTAAAGACACATGGGATGCCCCTCTCTCACTAAAACTTAGAGAAGCCGCAATAACGCTCTTTGAAGAATTTGTGAGACTTGGCCAGGTAAGGTTTGAGAGAAGCCTCACGCCTCCTGGAGCCATAGGCCCACCGACAGGGATCACGTTCTCAGATGGAAGCGAATCCTCCTATGGAGCCGTACTCTACCTGCGGTGGAAAATCCGAGACAAGGTTGTAATGAAGTTGGTGGAATCCAAGGCTAAACTCACCCCTCTCGATCAAAAGGGAGACGTGATCAAAGCAGAACTCTGTGGCGCGGTCTTCGCTACCCGCCTAAAAAAGTATTTTGAGAAGCACTGCCACATTAAAGTTAAGCAATGGATTCACTTTGTGGACAGCCAAACAATCCTGGCAGCCATCCAAAAGGACAGCTACGGCTTCCAGACCTTTTTCGCAAATCGAATCGGTGAGATTCAGAAAGCCGGACATGTGGAAGACTGGAGGTGGATTGAAGGCAGACGAAACATTGCTGACATACTCACCAGAGGTGCAACTCCTGAGGAACTTAATGAAGGGTCAGAATGGCAGCAAGGCCCTGAGTTCCTGAAATGGCCTAAGGCCGACTGGCCTATGAAGATGGCCAGTGAGATTACACCCTCTGCTGCTGAAGATGTGGGAAAACTTCAGCGGAAAGCCTTCTCAGCAGTGATTACCAGGGCCCAGTCAAAAGAAAAAACTGACCTTAACGGACCTGACATCAAGGCGGACCTCAGACGTGGAGTCAACGGTAGATCGACATCACCAGCAGTCCCGGGTGCAACATCAGCAGCAGACAGACAGAGAAGGCCCTGGGCGATTGGTCTGGTAGGCCTTGTGGAACCTCAACGCTTCAGTTCTCTGTCTAAGCTGTGTGGTTCCATAGCCTGGACTCGAAGGGCTGTAGAAACCTGGCTGAAAAAATGCCAGGCACCAGACTCATCAAAGTGGGAGGCAAACTGCTCTATCCTGTCTACTGAGGAGAGAGCGCAAGCTTTCCGAGACCTGGTTCTCGCAGCCCAAGATGGCAGTCAGTTCCTGGACTCAACGCTGAACCGCTTGGTGGTCCACAAAGACGAGAGCACAGGAATCCTTCTCTGTGGAGGACGAATCCAGTCCTGGAAAGAAGATGGAACAGCTGTTCCTTTAATTCCATTTCGTTCATGGCTCGCAACACTACTGTCAAGAGAAGCTCATGACGAGAACCATGAAGGTGTTGCTGCCACGCTTCTGCGCACCAGGAGGAAGGCATGGATTGTGCAAGGTCGGAGGATAGTAAAGAAAGTTGCAAACAACTGTATTACATGTCGCAAACTGAAAGGGAAGATGTGCCAGCAGATGATGAGTGATCTGCCGCCAGAACGCTCCCAGCGTGCTAACCCATTTGAGTATACCACACTAGACCTCTTTGGCCCCTTTGAAATCAAGGATGCTGTCAAGAAAAGAACAGGAAAAAAAGTTTGGGGCATAGTATTCTGTTGCATGGCATCTAGGGCAGTCCATATGGACCTCGTTGACGACCAATCATCTGAAAGCTTCCTCCAAACTTACTCTCGCTTTGTAGCATTGAGAGGCAGTCCCAGAAAATTGTGGTCAGATAGGGGAACCAATTTCATTGGAGCTAAACCTGCCCTACAAGACTTGCATAGGTACTTGGCTACCTTACGGGAAGCATCCATAGAGGACAAAGCCGCCAAGAATGGGACAGTGTGGGCATGGAACTTTCATCCGGCTGACGCACCTCATCGCAACGGGTCTGCGGAAGCTGCAGTTAAGCTCATAAAAAGGGCTCTCACTAGCCTCGGAGGGACAACAAGGTCACTCACCTGGGGTGAGCTCCAAACCCTCTTCTACCAGGCAGCTAACCTCACAAATGAAAGGCCGATTGACGCCAGGGCACAAGAACAAGAAGACTCTATAGAGTATTTGACCCCCAATACTCTGCTTCTCGGGAGGACCAGGCAAGGGGGAGATACAGGAGGAATTGACTTGTGCACCCATCCCTGGCGCCGTCTCAGATCCATCCAGATTGGTGTGGATATGTTCTGGAAGAAGTGGAGTGAACTGGCCGGACCTAACTTATTCATTCGGCCAAAGTGGCACCAGACCCAAAGAAATGTAGCGATAGGTGACATTGTTTGGATTGCTGATCAAAATGCACTGCGAGGGCAATTCCGGCTCGGACGGATCCAGGCTGTGTACCCTGACAAGAAAGGACTTGTGAGAGACGCAGACGTTAAGACATGTGCAGGGCCCCCTGCCTCCCTATTAGTTGGGCAACTGAAGAGGAATACTCAGCAGCTGACCTCAGTCATCCTACGGCGAGACGTGAGGAGACTGGTAGTCCTCATCCCTGTGGAAGACCAGTGACTCCTAGACCTCGTCTCTTCGGCCACCAGTTCTCCAGGCGCTGCCTAAACACCCAAACCCCCAATTCTGAAGGCATTACCTCAGGATACCTCTTTCTCTCTCTCTCTCTTTTTCTCTCTTCTACTCTCTCACTGGTTGGTATGCTTCTATGCTGCCTTCACCACCACTTGCACCACCATTCACGAAGAATGAAAAGTACATACCCCATATACCAAACCTGGCAGAACACCACACATCTGTCAGGGGAGGTGCCTGAACAATGACAATGGTGTCCTATTCTTCATGAAGAAAAAAAAAAAAAAAAATTGTATATATTGTGTGGTGTAATGTTTGCCTGTGACCGCCTTAAATCACATGATCAGTCGGTCAAGTGGGAGGTGTCGCGTTCACTATGTCACGGGTGATCGTAATGTAACGCAGGACAATAGGTGGGAGGTTTCACTTACCTGATTGAAGCACAGACCAGTCAAATCCCAAACAGGTGTGTTAAATCCAGTAATGAATGAGCGCGGGCTATAAGCGGGAGTGAGTATTCATTTTGGCATGTTGTCTCGTCAGGAGAGATGCGCCACCGGTAAGCTGCTGTTTTTATCCATTGAGTTTATTGTCTGTTGCGTTACTGCTGTGCTGCCGTTATATGTGCGCGGTTTGTATGATTGATAAACTTTTACTTTGGTCACGCTGATAAAAGCTTGTGTACGGTCTGATGTTTAATGTTGTCGGCTTGATAGTATCCGTGGCTAAAAAAGCAAATGTTTGAAATTGGAGCGTTTCACTGTCACACGAGTTACTTCCTGTTTGCGGTGCTGGATGGGTAATGTAGTTAATCACTTTACATTTGTAATGGATTACTATGCTCAGCGATGCCACTTAGAACTACAATCATTGTTTTTCACCTTAAGCCACCAGACTGAGAACGCTTTTGGCTATTGGTTTAATGTGTAACATTGAAATTGTATATTTGGTGTGTGTGAAGTTGTTGCATTTCTGTGTTAATATGCATGTGCTTTGTGTAGTCATTTAGTTTAAACACTAAGTATATTATGATATTTATAAGATTAAATACTGACTATATTGAAATTTATATTTTACTTATATTTGTTTATATTATAATATGTAATATATATTTATATTCAGATTTATGGTATATTATGTATGTGGCTATCAATATTGTTGTTTACATTGTAATCTCTCCATTTCTCCAGGTTTATAACCTGCTGATGTGTGTGGACTAATCAACTGTAATGAAAAATAAATCAGAGTAAATAAAAACCACAACGAGTTGTAACAACGTGTCCTCTCCTGACGCCCCGTTCGGTGGGGATATTCTTATAGAACCGAACATTTGTACTTGAAAAATGCAAAGGAATAAAAAATAGTTTTTACTACATTGTTTACTACAAGTCAAAACAGGAACTAAACCAAAACAGACCATAAACCTGGCAATAATCACATTGTAGAACAACTGCACGTTATAAAGTCAGAATAGCGAGATATAAAGTCAGAATTCTGAGAAAAAAGGCAGAATTGCGAGGTTTGTTGACATTGTAGTTTACTCATTATGGAAGCTTGTTTCTGTCATGGAATGAATAAAATGGTAAGTGTGACTTTCTCGCAGTTATGACTTTTTTCTCTCACAATTGCGAGTTTACATCTTGCATTCTGACCTTTTTTTTCTCAGAATTGCGAGATAAAAACTTGCATTTGTGAGAAATGAGGTCAGAATTGCAAGTTATATCAGAATTGCTAGATTTAAAGTCCAATTCTGAGGAAAAAAGACTTTTTCTTACAATTGCAAGTTTATGTCTCACAATTCTGACATCATAACTCACAATCGCACGTTATAAAGTCAGAATAGCGAGATATAAAGTCAGAATTCTGAGAAAAAAAGGCAGAATTGTGCATTTATTTTGTAATTTTGGCTTTATAATTCGCATTGATTGTTTATATCATGCAATTCTGAGAAAAAAGTCACAATTATACCGTTTTTTTATTCAGTGGCAGAAACAAGCTTCCATAGAATTGCTTGATTTAATTTAATTTAATTGTGAAAAAAAGTTTTTTTTTGTGAGAAATAAATACAATTTTGAGTTACAAAGTCAGAATTGTGAGCTGACTTTTTTCTCAGAATTGTGAGTTTATTTTGCACAATTCAGACTTGAAATTTCAAGAAAAAAGTATTTAAAAGATATACAGTATATTTTACACCTTTCACAAACTGGTGTGATCGTTTTGGCTGTTCCTGTGGAGTACAATCACTTGCTTCCGCCAACAAACACACGACACGCTGCTGTGAGCAAGACGTGCTGCTGCTGCACAACATCCATGAATCCATACAGGTGGAGCTGGGGAAGGCGGAGGGTTTTCACTGCTACAGCAAATGCTTGTGTTTGAAGGTTGAGCAGCGAGCTCATTGGCTGCTGATACAGCAGGAACCAATCCGCTGCGCCCTGTAGAGAAGGATGTGATTGAAAGCAGATGCGCCATCTAGAGTTTCAGGACAGAACTTTATATTAACGACAGACTTTTTTTTTGTGGCTAGATGGTTCAAGCGGCGGAGGTGCGACCATGTCCGGGAAACAGTCGTAACTTGCAAGTTAGTTTCTACAACGAAGCATCATACTACAGCGGTTCAGCAGCAGATCTTGTTGTTTCTGTGTATTTTAATGATTTAAACATATTTGAGAGAGTCATTTTGATGAAGTTTGACGAGTTACTGACAGTTACTGAAACCCGAAGAAACATTTTCTAGTGCTTTTATGCACTGAAAGAGGGAAATACTGCGCTTATTTTCAGCAAGAACACAAGCTTCTCCACAGGCCGAAGGACAGCAGTGGATTACATTTCTTTCAGAAAAGCTCTGCAATGATTTGCTGTGGTCGTCCTTTATTTTCTGCAGTCTTTTGAAGGCAACAAAAGAATGTTTGAGCCGAGCAGATGACCAGAGGTTTATTTCAACATGTGTAACAACAAATCTGCAAGAATACGTTGTGCTGGCGTTGTGTCTGTCATCGTAACCTGTAAAGTATTCTCTAATCTTCTGTGGATTTGGATTTATTGTGAAAAATGCCGTACAGATATATTAGATTTTTTTGTACATATAGGCTTTAGTATATAATTGTCACGTTTGTATTAAATAATTGCAATTTATTTAACACATTATTAATCATTTAACATATAATACTGTATGTTTTTAAATCATACATAATGCTCATATTGGTTTTCACACCAACTTTCGTGTAAAAAATGTGGATATGCATGCTATATTCCAAGTCTGGAGAGCATTTACACTGAACGTTAGCTTTTGTGTGAGGAAAACACAAATTTGAGGCCATTAGTTGCTGATTTTGTTTCCATCTGATATGCAGTAGAAATGTCAAGGTCATTGGTTTTACGATTGCAACAGCCAAACTTAGATTCTATTAAGTTATAAAAACATCACTAAGTACACTTTGTGGCTCTAGTATGTGCGTCTGTCTCGGTCTCAGGCCTTTGTTTGACCCTCATCGCACTGGTTTTCTCTCGAGGGGTTCGTGTCCTCCACATCTCTTCAGCAGATGCTTTGATATGTAGATGCAGCTCTTTACCAACTACAAACCCAATGGCAGGAGACGTGACTCAGATCTGATGCCGCCTGAAGGGCTACAGATGCTTTCAATCTCGTTTTACTCATGATGATAATGCTCATCAAACATTATGCCTCATATTAGTGGTATTTATGCAGCTTTGGCCATATGCATCCATGGAAACAGTTTGTGGAAATTAGTCATTAGCGGCAGAGTGCCAGTAATGATATAACAAACAACATTCAGGCAAATTTTATTTGTGCAGAATGGAACATTATTTCTGATGCTGTTTGCTTTTGGCAAATTATGGGAAAGGGTTGCTTTATTTGACTTAACATCAAACAACGCCAAAGTAGAACTTTCATTAATAGTCATTGCCAAATATCAAGTCATGTTTTTTACTGTAGTCAGTTTTACAAAACCAGCAGATCTCTCTGTTTGAGAATGGCCTTCATGGGTAGATGCACGCCTTTCCCAGCATGCCTTTCTCTCCTCGGAGATCTGCATCAGGACGACCACATTCAGGGCCGCCACAGCGACTAATAGATATTGACATGCCAATCTGAGAAAAGAGGCCCGGCGACTCTCTTGACCTCAACGTTTCCTTTAAAAGGGATTCAGTGTGGGACAGGAAAGACCATCCATCAGAGATGACATGCCTTATAGCAGCCGACTGATTTCTTTACTCTGAGAGAGATTGAGAGGGATGGCAATGATATGGAAAAGACATTCATTTCGAATATACATACTTACATATATAGTAGACAAGAAAGAGAGCAGTATAGTTGTGCAGTACACTGTAAAAACTGTTACTTAAATTCAACTCAAAAAAATTAAGGCAACATTTTCCAACTACTTTTTGTAAGTTTAGTGAACTTCTTGGTATTTTGAGTTCGTAAAAATCAGTATTATGTATTTTACTGTATAGAAAAAAATGAAGTAGAGTCTACAAGATGAAGCAAAACATTGTGACAAGGAGCAGCATATTGACCAAATCATACTTAGTTAAAATAAGTAACTTTTTGATTTCAATAAATTTATTTACTCTCATTAATTTAGACCAATTATTTATTCAATCCACTTGAAATAATTAGTTAGCATTGCCATAACTTTAATAAATAAGGAAAGAGAGGTATTCGTTTCCAACGCTCAACAACAATTAATGTTAATGGAACACAACAATGGTAATGGAAACATTTTAACATTAAAAATGACAGAAATGCTGACCATCTTTAAGTGCATCACCTTCAAAGTTCAATCACGTTGTATAAAGCCCTCAAAAACTCCACAGAAATCCGAAACCGGTCCGGTTCAGGCGACAACGACCGCCAACGCTCACGTTGTCATGTGGGCGCCTGGGCGGGTCGTGACCTTTTGCTTTGGATATAAACACTTAAATAGAGTTTTGTAGAAGCAATTTATTGTGAAGTTCAGTAAAATCATTTTTTGATAGGTAATAATAAGTTACAAAAACATTCACACTTTTTACTCATATAAAACTTAAATGAATACAAAAAGAAAAGGGAATCAATTTATTGGAAGAAATATACTTTTTAAAATAAATTCCTACAGACAACATCCTTGAAGCGCGTTTTACAGTGCAGCATATATTAAGCGTATATATCTGGTTTGCAACTTGATTACTAGGTAGAATTATACATAACAACCGAAAGTGAAAGCTTCACTTGATGCCTAAGAAACGCCTCTTAATAAAGGCTGAAAGGACCAGTTTCTTCATAAAACACAGCAAAATCCTTACACATTTCTTCAGTCATGCCGCCTAACGCTAACGTTTTGACAAGTGTCACTCCATTGAGTTCAAAGAGAATTAAAAGCCAGAGGTTCCAATTTCACTAAAAAGAAACTCTAAATCTGAGAATTTCTACTTCTTCTTTTAACCAGAAATGTAATGTTTGGATGGCGTTGCCCGCTGTAGACGAGAGTAATTCGATTAACTGAAGTGAAACCGTCACAGCAGGATAAGAGCAGCTGGAGGCATTAATATTAAGAGGGACATTTGCATATCCTAGTCATTTAGTTCATTTTAAATAAATAAATAAATAAATAATTTAAATAAATAAAATTCTCAGTCACAGAGAAGTTTCTATCGAGAGTGCTTCCTGCCAGACCGGAAATCTTTAGACGGGAATTACTAGAGTCAAGTGTGTTACTTATAAAATCTTATTCATTTTGGCACATTTGGGTCCGAAAACAAGAAACCATTACATCTATTAAAGAAATGGCGTCTGTTGCCAAGAGATATTTTCACTCACAGCTTAAGTGGATAGATCAGCCGAGAATGAAACTCGTTTGCTCGCCCTCAAACCATTGATTTTCTTTGTTCTGTGTATTTTGAAAAATGTACCATCTTCTTTCTTTCCATACAATGTAAGTGAATGACTCCATTAGACGGTGAACAACGCAGTGTGCAGTTTTACAGCCCTGGCATAAAATTGTAGTATTATTGATTAATTCACAACATTAAATAAAGTGAACTGACATGTCGGGCACATGATCTCTGTCTATGGGTGGTTTCCACATTCAGCTGTACAATCGACCAGACTTTATGCATTCGGTTATTTTCTTGTTGACCGATAAGTTCTCGGACTGAATCATGGCTCAGTGTGAGTTATTATCTACAAATGGAGTGGTAATGGACATTCACAGGAGTCAATGTCTCCTAGTGCATAGTGGCACCTCATCATGAAGTCGGAAAATATCCCAGAAAAAATCCAAAGAACTGCGAGTCTCTCGATCATCGGCTAATGTCAGTTTTCATGACTCCGCAATAGGAAAGGGGCTGTGCAAAATGGACGAGCTACGTTGCACGTGTAGTCGTGGCCTAATGGTGAGGGAGTCGGGCTTGTGACCTGAAGGTTGCTGGTTCGATTCCCACGCCGGCAGGATTTGAAGGTGATTGTGAATGAACGCCACCTTCAAATACCATGACTAAGGCATGAAACCTCTAATTGCTCCCCTTGTAAGTCACCAAAAGCATCTGCCAAATAAAACAACTGTAAATGTAGAAGAACTACAACGTAAACACAGCAACATGATCTCCAGAAATATGAGACAAAATTCTATAAAAATGAACATTTGGAGGGGAATACAGCTCTCTCCACTATAAGAATATCACGCTTGCAGTGAAACATGGTGATGTAATGGTTAGGGAAGCCATCAAGAGGCATTTTTAACAAATATTTTAGCAAATTTAAACCTACTGATAATTTCAGGAAATTATATGGCTTTTTTTAAGTGCAGAAAAAATGTATCTGGCAAAAACTAATCAAAATTGAAGTGCTCTAAAGGTCCTTCAGTGAGGACGTGTCCGTGTCCTCTGAGCAGCTCATGTCTGAAGACTCACTGTCACTGAGAAAGCCGTAATGCAAAGAGGAATGAGCGATGAATCCTCCACAGAGACATGCTAGTCTCATATCAAACCATAGAAGGTGCCAGTCAGTGTCAGTTATCGGCATTAAGGACCAGATATTAACTTTAAATAAACCTTCAAGAACGAAGTAAACATTACAGCAATGCAAGTTGTCCTTACTCAGATTCTACTACATTTCCAAAAAAAGTTGTGAGTGCTCAAAAAGGCAATTACAGAGAATCGAATGCATTATCAGGACCCTGTGGTAAAAAGTGCCACCTTTTCCAAAACCGGCAGCGGGTCACTTTGAGACTGTGCCGCTGCGGGCTTTCAATGTAATCACGGTCAACCCTTCTCAAAAAGAGAAACTTAATTCTACGGCGAGTGCCAATTATCTCCTGGAAGCCCCTGTGATTGTTTCCAGAGCAAAGCCAGTTTGAGGACGGAGGCAGCATCCCGTCTGGAATCTGCAAGCAATCACATTTCAAGTCTGATGTAATGGGTCTAATTTTACCTGATGTAGGGGAGGTTTCACCCATGCTGGCCCGGAGGGAGACGCATCCCATGGATGGATAAGCACTGATTTAATGTCTTGGCATTGCTGAGCATGTTAACCTGTGCACTAATCCAGCTCTTTTGAGAGCCACGGAAAGTGGAGTTTATTTTCTTGTAGTCTGAATGCCCTCAGCTTTATTATGAGGCAATAAACTGTATGAATAAAAAATGGAACAGTATTGTGTAACAAAAATGGACAGAAAAGCCAAGTTGTCTCTTGCATTGAGTAGAACTGACGATGTTCTGATAATCGATATATAATCCAGTGTTCTCTGCTGCGTGTGAGATATGGATCAGTAATTTCGCATCCTCGTTTCCTCGCTGCTCCGGCCTCGAGCCTGTGACCCGGAGACCGATCAAAGTCTGCCATGATGAAGGATGTATCAGTTGTGTAATAGCACTGTGGAGAGGTGAGGATCAAGGACGGAGGAAGCGAGGAGACATCCTTTGCAGAAGTCTTTTTTGCACTCATAAATCCTCACATACAGTACATCACAATAGTTTTAATAAACAGGGCATATTCATTCTGAAACACACAGTTTCTGCCAATCTCATGTTCATCTTGAGAACCTATAGAGTAGTATTGCTTCTTATCTCTGAAGAGTCTTCAGTTTTATCGGATTTCTAAAAGACGGATATAGCTGTGCCGCTTCTTTCTGAAAACAGTCGAGCTCCTGGAGGCGTGTCGTGGGTGGAGCTAAAGAGTCACGTAACTTTTAATTCACTATACCTTCGTGTTGCACCGACTGCCAACAAAACACAGACAATTTGATGCAGTTGAATTTACCGCCCGCGGCTCCGACTCATGACCGGGATGTTTTATCGCTGGCACCGCTCCATCTTTCAGTTTCAAATGATCCAGCGTTTATAAATGTAACACGGTTCATAAATACGGGAAGAAGGAGGCGGGAACCGGCGAACGTTCAACATAACTTTTAATATCCAAAATAAATAAACAACAAAACAAAAGTAAAATGGACATACACACAAACATAATAAAACAACATAAAATCCAGGCCTGGTCCTCTCTCGTCCTTCACTGTCGTCGCTCCTCTTTTATGCTTCCGGAGCTCCTCCGTGAGAGACACGAGACCGGTGTAGCGCGCAGGTGACGCTCATTATCACTCGCGTCCGTTCCCTCACGGCTCTCGCCCGCCCTGCTCGTCACAATAAAACATTCGTTGAAGAAATAAAACACAAAAAGCGTTCATAAAACACACAGACACTTTGCACAAACTCTGTTGCTGCTCCGGAAAAACGAACTCCATCCACTGTTCCGTTAACACTGGGTTCTTTGGGAAGACAGACCCTTACAACCAAAAACACACTTCACATTGTTGATTTCGTGGTCTAAAAACAAAATGACAAATCGCTCTCGAGCAAGTCCTGTGGCTTTTCCATAACCTGAACGAAGCACGTTGATGGGCTTTTGCTCTTGGTTCTTTCGGGAGAAGTACCCATGACGTCATACAGTGCCATAAAAAAATGTATACAAGCCCTGAGTGGCACAGAAACACTCTCTCATACATTCAACTTGTTGTTTTAAACTTTGGCCATGCTTAGCATGAGAATCCAACTCTTTAATATTGTAAATGATGCATGAAATAGCAGTAAACATCTCCTTTAATTAACCAAAACCTCAACAACATAAAGGCAGATCCCTCGAGCACTTTGAGTGATGCGAATAATACAAATACGTCTTCCGTCGATTCCTTCATCTTTGCATCCTTCCCTTGCTTCCTAAGGGAGGTGGAGCTAAGACTCAGGGAGAGGAAACAAGGATGCACAAATAAGAAATGAGAAGCACATGGTGTGTTCAGATAACATCTTCCTCTGGCCTTCCAAAAAAAAAAAATGAAAATGAGTGGAGGAAATTCTCTCCATTCTCTGAAAGTGTCTGTTTTTCTATCCACCTTCTTCTTCGTGTAAGCTCTTAGGCCCGGACTGGCCATCAGGAATTTTTATTATTATATATTATTGCCTACCCAATGCTCTAAAGTGATCATTTCCGAATCCGGCATTGGAGAATAAATTGATTTTAAACCCTGAATCAGTTTTGACGGCCAATGCTACGATTCAGCTCACCTCCGCCAAATGGTTTTGAACAGAGTAATCAATGCGAGCGAGTCCAGGATGGAGAGGAAACGGCCAGAAGGAGCAGAGAGAGAAAGCTCTCCATGAAGAAGCAGCAAAGTTTAGCAAAATTACTAACCTGGGCAGCGTTTCCCAAAAGCATCGTAAGCCTTAGTTGAATGTAGCTCCATGGATAAACTTAGGCTTACGATGCTTTTGGGAAACGCGGCCCTGTTCAGGGCTTCAAGTGCAGGTCGGTTTCATCTGTAAATAAACTGCTAGAAAAATGTTAGCAGTAGCATCCGTTACTGTTGTCACTCTAAGTACTGTATGCTAAATGACATCATTATTACCTGTTGTACAGTTACAGTAGTAATTTAGCCGACAGATATTCACATTGATTTATAGGGTAGCGAGGGAGATAGGGCCGACAACACAACACAACACAATCTGTAATGCAATAGAAAAATATCGAAAAAAATGACACACACACAAGAGAGAAACTGAACAGAGGGAAAAAGAAAACTGGAAATGAAGGTGAAGTTCAAGAGAGAATGTGTAATTGTTTCGCATAAGGATTTAAACATTTTTTATGTGACGGTCATACAAGAAAATAGGGTTGCCCGTGATTCCCAAATTAGTTGTGGGTGTACGGGATGGCCTGAGATTTCCCGGCGTGAAAAGAGCAGGAGCAGCCACTGGAACAGAGGCTTCCGGTCTCATCCGCTTCCAGTTATTTTACCTGTACAAAAGCTGTCCATTATGCTGTCTGATATCGCAAACTCTAATTTGATATTATATTGTTTTAATTTATTATAGTAATATTGAACTGACTGGTTTGTAGCACAAATTATTTAACCATTTATGGCATTTTGTTTACCTAAAGCAGTGAAAAAAGCTCACACACATTCACTGAAAATAGCTTACTTCTGCATGGCAAAATATGGTGGACAACAGCAACTATCGCAGCATGTCAAGCGCAAAATTGGTTAAGACATGCTTTTTGGTGAGCAGTAAATTGCAAAAATACCAGTAAATTGACTCACAAACCATAGTAAATCATGCTGCGCGAAAATAACTGTGTCCACACCTTACCATCACTACTTTTTTCACTGCGTGTCTTCAATAAATCTTGACTGTAAGGTTATTTTTTATGCCAAAAGAGGGTTTTCTCTGTTAGTAAATCTGACCCTTAATGAAATGAAGTAATTCTTGGGAATGTGACCAACAGTGTGTATACTGTACAGGACGTATTAACAATTTGTGTACTTCAGTTTGCTCAGTTTAGCCATCTGTTGAAGATTGCACCACAACTTTGTTTTGTAGTAGATAAATGCAGAAAAATTACATCAACGTTTGGATTAAAAAGTGCTATTAAACTGCATTAAAGCAAAAGGTTTTACAACCTCTTTATCAGGAAGCATTTCTTCACGGCTAGATTACTGTAACGCTCTACTGGGTGGTTGCCATGCTCGCTTAATAAACAAACTCCAGCTGGTCTGACAACACTGGGGTTCATCTTGATATGATTATTGTAACATGAAATATTGCCTGTAATGAAGCTCGAGCAGGATTCTTACATAGTGAGGAACATGTTCTCAAATACTTTATTTGGACCTTTTTCCACAAGTAACTACTCAAATTTGGTCTGAAATATAATGGATGCAATGTAACCTACACTCACAATCACACTGTGGTTAATAATATGAAATTTCCAGCAGCGTTTTGCTTATGTTATTGCTTAATCATAATGTTCTAACGCATATTTATGCATTTTTTATCATCAGCAGGTCTAAGACCAACTGTAATTAGACTGTAGGTCACAAGCAAAGGCTTTTGCAGTGGATGACAGTGAAATAATAGAAAATGGCTGAGCCTCTAGGAAGCACTCAATCAATAAGTGACTGAAAAGCAGATGAGAATGCTGTATATAAGCTGTCACAGGGGTTATGAATGCAGGGGAGCTGTACTGTAGGCTACCGGTGAACACATGCACCTTGAAAACAGACAACCTGTTTGAAACATTTCAAAGAGAGAAAATAAACTTCTTGGATGTTTCTTGATAAACCGCTGCTTTGTTCATGATAGAAGCGTTGCACAGGTGTTCTTCTCTGGGCAACAAACAAACAGTGCATGGTTGTGATTCAGGCCACATTACAAGTCAAAATAGTTAATCCAGTTCCATCTGGATTCATCACACTGGTCTGGAAATGGTTTGTTAGGGATCTGTGCCACTGGGTGTCGTGTCGGTGAGGCCTACTCAGGGGATAGTAGACACAATCTCTGCTGACACTTCAGGGATGTGTTGTGGTTGTGTCAAGGCGCAGATCCTCCATCTGATCTGGATACGGCCTGAATCTGGCTGACTGCCGTAACCTCGGGATAAACAGAGAGACTAATAATAGCTTAGATGGGGGTCCGCGACCCCTAGGGGGTCCGCGGCAGTATTGCAGGGGGTCCGTCAATTAATGTTTGATCACAAAAAAAAAAATTAAAACATGTGTAAAAACATCACAGAGTCAAATTTAAATAAAATATATTTAATTTTACAAATTACATTAACGGCTTTAATAAAATCCTTCCATCCACGTGCAGTCACGTGATCTCATGATACCGTCAACGCTGACTATGAGCACTTTAATCAAATGCTTCTGGCTAATAATTTATATACAATTTAGCTCGCCAGAATGGATCGCTTTGTAATATCTTCAGCTTCAAGTTCAGGTAAATGTATAATCATCCACCTGAGAGTAAAATTAAAATGTGAAGTTTTATTTGAACGTAAAGCTGAAGTTCATGTAAATGTAAAATTGTTCACCTGACAGTAAAATTAAAATGTGAAGTTCTGTTTAAACTTAAAGGCCGGGACACACCAACCCGACGTCAAAGAACTAGCAGCAACGAAAGTCAACGTAGTTGTCGCTCATGTCGGCTGCGTCGGGGGAAATATATTCTTGAACACCGAAAGAACTTCAGCCGACTGTCAACTAGCGCGCGCGTTCTGCGCCTGCGTATAAAGGCGCTAACTGTCTATTTAAGCAGATATATTTGTCTATATTCGTCATTCAGAAGGGGAAAACGAAACTAAGACTGCAAGTATACAAACCATAAACAAAGCAGCGCTTGCTTACCGTTTTGAATATCAGTCATGCTGATCAAGTTCTTTATTTCACTCCGCTCATGTTATTATGAAAATATTTGTGCATTCGATTGTACAGGTAAGATGACGTGAAATTAGAACAAGCTTCTGTTTGTGCCGTCATGACTTCTTTGCTTGTTTTCATAACTTTTGCTTTATATTCTCGTGAACTGACTCGTTTGCCAATCTAAACCGCCAATCAGAGTTCTCTCTCTCACTGACGGCCCGACGCCGATTCAACATGTCGAATCGGCCGAAAAACACCGGACGAGGACCAACTTCAGCCGACGGTGCGGAACACACGAACAAAAACTGCCCGACGGCCAACCGTCGGTTTGGTGTGTTCCGGGCTTTAAGTTGAAGTTCAGAGAAACGTATAATTGTCTACCTGACAATAACATTTAAATGTATGAAACTGCAGATCTATTCAAATAATTGGGTTCAAGACAACTCTGAACTTAATAAACTGTGATTGTAATTGCAACAGTTTGGTATGATGCATAAATATTTTTAACAATGAAAATATAGCCTACAGACAATGTACAACAACATAGTTCTAATCTATATTGTCTCAACATAATATTACTATCGTAATATGATTGATTTCTATTAATATCAGAGGCTGTTTGACACATTTCGTGTGGGGGGTCCCTGCTCCGTGTCTCGCTCATCTAAGGGGTCCTTGCCCTGAAAAACGTTGAAGACCCCTGATTTAACGAGTACATCCGTTATAGGAAGTGTTCCCAGTTTTTCCCTTTAACTGATTTGAAATTGATAATGTGTATGCCAGGTTAAAGACATGCGTTTTTAGTCTAGATTTAAACAGACAGAACGTATCTGCTTCCCGAACAATGCAAGGAAGGCTGTTCCAAAGTTTAGGTGCTAAATAGGAAAAAGTTGATTTTGATATTCTAGGTGTAATCAACTGGCCAGAATTCTGAGATCGTAATAGACGCGAAGGACTATAATGCATTAAGAGCTCACTCAGGTACTGGGGAGCTAAGCCATTTAGTGCTTTGTAAGTAATTAGCAAGATTTTAAAATCTATACGATGTTTAATAGGGAGTCAGTGCAGTGTTGACAGAACCGGGCTAATATGGTCACACTTCCTGGTTCTAGTAAGAACTCTAGCAGCTGCATTTCGGACCAGCTGGAGTTTGTTTATTAAGCGAGCAGGGCAACCACCCAGTAGAGCGTTACGGTAATCTAGCCTTGAGGTCACATTTGTCGACTAACATACTAAAACACATGTAAAGTACTTGATTGTAATAATAGCTGTGGTGTGTAATTCAATATTACATATAAAGTTGATAGATTTTAAAGGTACTAAATTGCAATTTCATCATTACAAATGTGTTACAAATATGTTTAAATACATAACATACAAGTATGTGTATAAATGACACATAAATTATATTTTAGTTTACTATAAATGCTTGTCAGTACATTCAGCAGCTCACTTTAACCAAATATTATAGACAATAGAAGTAATTATGAAATTACACCTAAAGATGTACTTAAATCCTACTTGAGTCAAAAAGCCTTTTTTTTCAAATAACTGCAATTAATATTAACTTAAACCATAATACATTTTCATTTAATTGTCTGAAAACATTGCATAGTATATTATTTATAATATATTATTTTCATAATAAGCTCTTTTTTAAAACAAAAAAAGCATGCTAAAGTGTATTTTCTTTTTCACAAGCTCAGTATGATTCACCTCGTTAAAAATTGTGTAATTTGTCCAATAAATTAAAGCATTCATCAAGATACTGCGTAGCAGTGATGGCCAAGCTGTTATTTGACTCATTCTATTTTAAAATGTCTGCCTGCTAATATCACACACTCATTTTAATCAACGGATTCATATTGTGGAATGACTTTGCATGAAAATAGCACCATTAAAGCAGAGACAGAACAATCTCACTGTTAAATTTCACACTCGGGCATCCATACATCTCATTCATCCTTAGTGCAACTCGGCGCTCAGACACTCAAACTCTTGAGCGCTGGCCTGGCAAAATGCAGCTTTTGATGTCTTGTCAATGCTGCATGACTCAGGGTTAGTGTTCAGAGCCACTTAACCCGAGCGGCTTCATACACACATTCATTTGAAGCTCCAGGTTGCATAAGTTCTGAGACTCTTCTTATAACATCTAATTTATTACGATATACTTTTCCAAAAGCTTTTATTGTAAGTGGTTGTCTCTCCACAGAGGTCTTAGAAATGTGAGAATCGACTAAGCAGTGACCCCTTTTGGTGAAACGCAGTCAAACATGCTTCATGCAACTAAACGCCACAGCGACAATGACAGGAACATGTCAGGCTGTCTCAGTTCTTTATATCCTTGTTAACTCAGTATTCATTATTTAACGACACGCGTTTACAAGCTAAAGAGCTGGAGTGCTGCACGCTGCGCGGCGCTGTAATGTTTTATAGGCCAGCTGACTGCGGCGCAGAGCGTAACAAATGCTGGTGTAAAGAGCGGGCGGTCATCTGTGAATGGACGGTCAGATGAAGAGGAAGGAGGACACATGAGAAATGAGAAAAGGAGGAGAGGTCAAAGAAAGATGAAGAGGGAAAAGAAATAGTACTGTACACTTATACTTGTGTGTAGTTATATTAAAATAAGTTTTATGGGATAAAAAAAAACCTACATTTCTCATTTAACTCTACTGAGACAATATCTGCTCACTTTGCCTTAACAATGCTATATTTTAGGGGCTCTTTTTAACTATCAGTATACATTTTGCAAATAGTCAGAAATTAGTTTTTTTTTCAATGTAAACAGTTGAAAAAGTTCTGTCATGAGACACTATATGGCACAGGCTGATTTCTCCTTAACTCAATCTGCTGATTGGTTCCTTGGGCTAGTAGGGTTACTTTTTTGTACATTTATTGCATGAAAAAACAACCCAAAAATTGTTTATAATAAGCCAACAGGCAACTTTGTTTTTAGAGTTGGTTTGTTGAGACTTTATATTCACATGACTAGTTTTATGGAGGCCTATATTTTTTATTAAAACTTGAATTTTATTATATGATTTATTGTGCATGCAGATTATATTTAAAGTTGTTAAGCTAAATCGATGAAACTGGTTTATTATCTCTATATATTTTAGACAGTATGCTACTTAGTTTAGGATCCAGTTCTCACTATTAACTATGGCTTTTGCCTAAATAAGCTCGTAATTTACTGGTTAGTAATAGTTAGTAAGGAAGATGATATAGGATATAGAATGTGGTCATGCAGAATAAGGCATTAATTTACTTTATAAGTGCTTATAAACAGCCAATATCTTAGTAATTTGCATGATAATGAGTGAATAGTGAGAACTGGACCCTAAACTAAAGTGTTACCAAAACTTTGTTTCAATGAAATTCAAATAGAGTAAAAAAAATGCGTAGTAACATCATTACTTGATGACGTACGCAACCAATGAATCCGTTTTCAAACCGATTCATTGAATCAAACTGCCCAAAAGAATCGTTTCTCTGAAATGAACTGTCCACAGTTCCAGTTGAACTGACTATGTAACATTCTAATTGAGTTTGGAAAATAAGTTCAGGCAACTCAAAAGTTCATGTTTTATTACACAATAAACTCCACAGCATTTCAGAGGATAGGAGACTGATTTTTGAGAAAATAATACAAACTAGAATGCAAATTAGCTCAAACTTTAGCCAGTAGACATTTTATGGGTGATTCTTCATGCATTTGGCATCATGCCTGGATTCAGCTCGATGCCCGAGTTGCTTTGGAAGTGGTTTGAGAAGTGAATAATGCATAACACCTTAAAGACACTGTTCTACATCTGCTAAGTTTAGACTATGAAATAAGTTCCACAACAGGGTTTTGTGTGTATGACTTTCTGTAAAGCTGAAAAGTAGAAATAGTGGTAAAAATATGTAATATCCTTAAGCGGTATACAGTGAATCATGAACAAGCGTGTGGTGTTTTCATTTGAAAAGCCAATATAGAGATTTTAAAGCAAATCCCACCCATTAAAGCCCAGTGCATAATCAGCATATAATCTGTTTACATTCCCATTCCATTATGCTTTGATAAACAATAGATCCGAAGTCCTCCACGCTCTGTAAACACTGCTATTGTCTGAGCGGCATATAAATTACTGCTCGCGCCTCCGACGTAACTAATAACTCCCTGATTAGTAATTCAGTGCTGTTTTTTTTTTCCCTTTCGTTCTTTCTTTTCCATGAACATGATAAAGTGTTGAGTCTGCAGTGCTTTGCTGCTTGACATCGCCGCTTTATCAGTGTTGTAGCGTCGTCAGCGCTCTCTCTCATTACATATGCGTTCAAACAATAGATGAAGAATCTATTGAGATTAATACTCATATTTTCATCCTGTTTTAAGGACTTATTTTAAGCCTGAAGAAGTGATTTTGATAGTGGAGCACAACTAGCAGATATCATGTTTTAAAGATTAGCAAGAGGGTCATTATTTATTCGATGATATATTATTGTGATGTTTGTGTTATTTTTGGTAAGCAACATTAATTACCAACCTGTGTGATGTTTTAAAGGACAGAGATTTATAGTAATATTTTTGGAAATTGATCAAAATTTGCATCAGAAGTGGAAGCAGACAAGTTGGCTATTGAAAATAAAACATTTTATAACTGCTTTAGAGAAGAGGAAGAGTTGTTGTTGTCGAGTGTTGTTGATGCCGTCATTTTACGCCGGACTGCTTTTACCCCCAGAAGATCATTTAAAGTCATTATTGTGTTAAATGAGAAAAGCATCAAATAGACAAAACAAAATGTAGCTTTAGAAAGAAATATTATATTTGATTCAACATAGTATTTATTAAACGAACTTTAAAACTTGATGAGGGTGAGTAAATGATGACAATTTTCATTTATGGATGAACTATATCTTGAATGCAACTACATCAATTTATCCACTAACCGTTCAGAAACGTCTAAAAGTTGGAACTTCTTCCTGAGTCTCTCCATCAGTTTGAACACTTTCCTCATTTTGTCTGCGTGAGATTCTCCAGCTTTGTTGTTGTTGAGCTGTTAAAGCTCCGCCCTCCTCTGGAGCAGCAGCTCATTTGCATTTAAAGGGACAGGGCAAATTTGACAAGCTATAATAAATGATCTGTGGAGGATTTTGAGCTGAAACTTCACTGGAGACACCAGAGACTGATTTTACATCTTGTGAAATGGGTATTATAGGTCACCTTTAAGTTGGTTGTTGTATATATTGCAGCAGTTCTGAAATTAAATGTCCGGTGAGATAATGCTCTGTTGCACTTGAAAATAATGTACAGTAGCATCTACACTAAACCCTAAACCTGATAGTTGCTGAAGTAAATGTGTCATTTTATCTTGCTTCTATTTGAGCTCTTTTATCATGACTTCTATAGTGGTCGTATATGATGCTATTTTAAGTTTTAAAACTTTTAAAACTAGGTTATAATGCTTTAAAATTTTTCACATACTGTACATTATTGCAACTCCTACAAATATGCATGTTAAACGCACTGATTTCTCCTGAACAACTCAGAGTTCTCTGATTGGCCAGCTGACCCAGTGCGCTGTGATTGGCCAAACACCTCAAGCGTGTGTCGGAAATGTAACGGTCTTTATCATAATCGCGAGCAGGGTTGGGAAGTAACGAAACACAAGTAACTTAGTTACGTATTTAAAATACACAATTGTGAGTTTGAATTTCAGAATTCTGACTTCTTTTTCTCAGAATTGCGAGATTTAAACTCATAATTGTAAGTTATAAAGTCAGAATTGGGAGATATAAACTTGCAATACTGACTTTTTTTCTTGCAATTGTGAATTTAATATGTTAGTTTATATCTCATAATTCTGACTTTTCTCAATATTGTGAGTTTATATCTCGCAATTCTGAGGGAAAAAAGTCATAATTGTGAGATAAAAACTTGCAATGACCTTTTTTGTGTTTGTTCCACACTTATTAGTATTCCAAAGTATTCTAAAGTATTTAGATTAAGTTACTAAACTTGAGTAATGTAACGAAATACGTTACAAATGACTTTTTAAAGCATGTATTTTGTAATCTGTAGTGAAATACATTTTAAAAGTAACCTACCCAGCCCTGTTCATGAGCTTCAGCTTCCTAGTCTTTAAGCAAGAGTAAACAGACAGTTAACAATGTTGTTGGTTGTGCCGGATCTTCTCGAGTCTGCTGAATTCTGAAATACCGATCGATCAGAACCATCTCTCCAAGCAGGACTTGAGAACATTTCACACCGGTAAATAGTCCTTATATATATCCCGGTTCAGAAAGCTGTCCTGTGTAACGTGTGCTGTGCACAAGTGGGTTGCACTGCTCAGGAACAGCGTTATTAATAAATATAAATCACATCAAGTTTATTCGTTTGTTTATGTTAAAACTCTGTAATCAAAATGGATGGTATTTTTTATGTGCAATTCATCAATATTTTTGGAGTGTAGTCCTATAAAGCAATAGTGGATAAAGCCAATAAAATCTCCACACTGTTCTTTTAAAAAATTGACAAGCCCCGAGGGGGAAGCCCATCTGTTCTGTGCAGCAGCCCGAGGCTCTCAGATGAGCTCGAAGATTTCATTCGCGGCTTGTCTCTGACAATACGGCAGACCGACCGGATGTGTCCCTGCCAATAATTTGCTGTCAAAGCGATAAAAGGACATGTAGTTTCTTTAGCACCAGTCAAACTGTGAGTGGCGCACGCGTGCGACTATTTGAGCGCTGCGTGAGAGGAACGTTCACACATGGACTCGTGGTGAGATAATGTTAAAAAACAGAAGCTGCACAGACTGTGACAGCTGCTAATGGAAGGAACTCAACTCAACTGTGAGCTTGATTCCTCATTTTCTGGCCCACAGTGAAGAGATGAGAAGCTTTTTGAATAACTGATTATTGGCAGGCTTTATTGAATGCAATATAAACCATTTTTGGTCATTGTAGATGCTTTTCACAACCAAAGTGTTGATCGTTCTAACCAAACCAGAACATGGACCTGTGGCAACGTTTCTGCAAAACCAGATTATAGTGCTTCGTTCATGTTTCATGACATTTTTAAAGCGAAATACAAGCATGTTCAGTTTTCTCTGAAACAGATCATCGCAAATCTGGCAATGATTCAGTAAATATTTCTCTTTTTAACTTTAGTTAGTGTTGCTGTTTTAGCAGAAACAACATCTACAAAGTTACGACGCTCAAAGTTCAATGAAAAGAGATATTTTCTTTTACAGAAATCCCTTTTTTAGGGACTACAACGAGCTTCTTCCTGGGTTGGTGACATCACTAACTCCAAAATTAACATAAACCCCGCCCCTGAGAACACGCAACAAAGGGGGCGGGGCCATGTGGGGCTGCTTTAGAGAAGAGGAAGAGTTGTTGTAGTCGAGTGTTGTTGATGCCGTCATTTTACGCCACAAACGAGGGTCAATTCAAGGAAAAAATATGAACATGACGACACATGCTAGTGATGAGTTGATCAACTCCACAGCAACTACATCAATTTATCCACTAACCGTTCAGAAACGTCTAAAAGTTGAACTTCTTCCTGAGTCTCTCCATCAGTTTGAACACTTTCCTCATTTTGTCTGCGTGAGATTCTCCAGCTTTGTTGTTGTTGAGCTGTTAAAGCTCCGCCCTCTTCTGGAGCAGCAGCTCATTTGCATTTAAAGGGACACACACAAAAACTGTGTGTTTCCCAAATAGCAAATTTGACAAGCGATAATAAATGATCTGTGGGGGATTTTGAGCTGAAACTTCACTGGAGACACCAGATACTGATATTACATCTTGTGAAAGGGGCGTTGTAGGTCACCTTTAAGATGGTTGAGCAGGTTTCCTACATCAGAAAAGGAGCTGGTTATGTGTTAATGTAATAGATTTAGTGCAATAGTATTCTGCAAGAAAGAAAAGGAATAAAATGTGTGTGTTTTACAGTCTCTGGTGTTTATTTCAGCCCTGAATCTGCAGTGAATTGTGTGTACGCAGATGTGTTTTTTAGAGTTTTGATAAAATGTAGGTGGAGGCACATTTTTCCGAAGAGCCTAGGTTGTCATTCACCCATCCGTGTAAAAAGCAGTCATTTTTGTCTCTTTATAAGTGACAAGTGTGCATATTTCTGAAACAATCCCTGTACATTAACTTGCCACACAACCATCACTGTTACACAAACAAACAGTTCAGGAACAATCCCACCGGAGCAACAAACATTGGGTCCATTATCTGCAAACTAATTATATATATATATATATATATGTGTGTGCCGTGTTTGAAGAGATACCCATGAGCGCTAGTAAACATTCTGTATTATATTCTTTACATTGGAGTTTTCATGGTTGTATTAAGTGGGATGTACAGTTGTATAGTTTGACAGAACAAATGCATCATTTGCTCAAAAGTGTTTTATTTATTGCTATATTGATCATGTCAGTATCGTGTAACTCTCACTGAATTATTAGGAGCTACTCTTGCACAGCTGAGAAATATTTCCGGAGCAGAGATGAGTCATTTGTCTCAATGTTTCTCATATTTTGTCATGATTGTTCTCATCATAAGCAGGCGGGGTGGGCAGTTTCATAAATGTGTCATTATTTATCGGGGACTGAGTGTTATGAATCTGTTCCGTTGTCCTCCATCCACCTGCCACTAGATGTTGCCCTCCCATTTCAAGGACTCTATCATTCACACTACATCTCCCATAAGTCCCTTATGTTGATTACGGCCCAGCTGCAAACAATCTATGTCACTATTTAAGTCTGTTCTGTAGCCCAGGTTATTTGCGAAGTCTTGTCTTGTTTTGCCTGTTTTTCGGATCCTGCCTGTGTCATCGTTCTGTTGTTTATCTGCCTGCCTTTTTGACCTTAGCCTGGATTATTTACTACGAGTTTGCCTTTTCCCTGTTATTACTGTTTGCTGTTGAGTTGACCATTGCCAGTCTGACTACGTTTTGGAAATAAAGCTGCACTTGGATTTCAACCCGCTGACTCCGTGTTACATGGAGTTTGAACGACACATTAATTGTGTGCAAAAAACAACAAACAAAATTAGAAATATCAGCTCTATGTATCTGTTTATCACTTTACTGGTTTACAGGGATTATTTTATTTTCCCTTGCCTACATCCAAAGAATTTAATTCTACTATTACGGGAATTAATTTGATAATTCATTAATTTATCAGACCACATCTGGATAACACACACAAGAACAGAACTTCAAGTGTAAAATGAGACGATGAATGGAATGAACATTTCAGACAAACAGAGTAAAAAGTTTTAAAGTTATACCATTTCAGTCTTTTCTTCAAAATGGCCACGTTTAATTAAACGCACTCACTGTTCACTATCAATATTCTTCCTACACCAATATATAAATGATCTGTGGGTTTTAATAGGTTTTATGTTCAGTATTTAGTGCATTAAACGTGTAGTGTAAATGAAGACTGCTCTGAGATCAGTCAATTCACTAAAACTACCATAAAACCGAATGAGATTCTGCTCTTGTTCATACAATCACTTTTAATTAAAGTATGTATAATTATAAATGCAGTTATCCATTTAATTATCCTGAATCTCAGAACAGTAAGTGGAATATGTCTTTATTTGTGAAGTATGAATGTCAGTTTAGCAGACGCCTCTGAGCAAATGATGGGTTCTGAAATTCTCTGAATATGAAATGTCATGTTTATGACAATCACTGCGTTTCATTTCACACAATTGCATCAGAATGCATCAGGTTTGTAAGTTGGGGTTGTTGTCGGATATTGAACAGACATGCGTTTGGCATTTCACTCGCTGTTTACCTCGACTGAACACAGCTCGATCTCTGAGGGAGTCCAGGAACAGGCTGAAACACTCGTGTTGAGTTAGTTCAGTCGATCTTTACAGAGGAAGTTGTCCCTCTAGTGGTGGAAATGAACATGGACAGCTTCAGCTCACTTGGGTAGAGAATGTGGGAAAAATCAGCGTTTGTACACATGAAAAAAAAAATGGTGTACCAACAGTTTTCTCTCAGAAAGTGCGAGTGATGTTGATGGCTGCCGTGTCAAGTTATGATGGTTCTTTACATCCGTCAGCATGCTCAACTTTACAATCTTGTGAAATTCCCAAGTCTATGGATAGAGTTTGTTGATTAGATTAGAATTGACAGGTTTCTGCATGTTTCGTTCGATACGCTCCTGCAGACTGTTGTTTTTCAGTTGATTTCCACTGGACAGCTCACAATTAGAGCAGCAAATCCACAGCGGGCCAGACATGCTGCGCCGCCGCCCGGAGGATCGCAGACCAAGAGGTGGATGTTCTAATGAAGACTCCCGAGCCCTGAATATAACATGCATTCGTTCCCTTCCAGACTCACATGTTTTGTTCAGAGCAGTGACCTGCATCAACAACCAAACACACGCTGCTGGACTCGGACATCTCCAGAGCCTTCAGGTCCTTCCCATGTGGGAGCAAAATAATCATACATTATTGAAATCATCGAGTGTTTAGTATTTGTTGCACTGTCGCCATGGTGATCGTTGGATTGCATGATTTTTATGTAATAATAATGACAAAAATGTTTTACAGTAATACGACTCTGACAATCATCACTGAGAGTAATGAGAATTACACAAAAACGTGTATTTGCAATGCAAAACAAATGCTTTGTTTCCCTTCTCTCTACCTTTATGTTCAAACTTACTTTTCATTGTACCATATTTAAAAAAAACCCAAAAAAAACAAACACTTTTTGTTAGTGTATGATTGTGGTTTTGTGATTGTCCTCAAGGATCCTTTGGGACAAATTTGGGAAATATTATTGTGTTTTTCCTTAATCTGAGCGGTACAAGACTTGACAACTGAAGTGGTTGGAGAAAACAAAACAAAACAAAACAAAACAAAACTCCTTAATGGGCACCCATAGGAAATGAATAGGAAATAATTCACAGCATTTTTTTTTGTGCAATAAAATTCAGTAAATATCACTGAAATATAGAACATATAAAATCACATTAATGAAGGGGTGAGCCTATACAACATTCTCAATGTGGCAAACACTCACACTCACACACACACACACACACATGTTGTGTTTTCATGGTTTATGGGGTCATTCCATAGGTGTAGTGGTTTTTCTACTGTACAAACTGTACATTCTGTCCCCCTACACTACCCCTACCCCTAAACCTACCCATCACACAAAATGTTCTGCTATTTTACATTTTCAGAAAAGATCATTCTGTATGATTTATAAGCTTGTTTCCTCATGGGGACCAAAAAATGTCCCCACAATGTAAGGAATACAAGTACACACTCACACACACACACTCTCTCTCACACACACACACACACACACACACACTCTCTCTCACACACAAACTCACACTCACACACACACACACACTCACACACACATACACTCACACACACACAGACAGATCAAAGTCCCCAAGATTTGTTGATCTTCCAAACAAAACATCTTTCCATTGTTTATTCTTATCTGTTTGTTGTCATTTACTTTTATTGAGTTATTGTCAGGTTTATTGCTTATTCTTACCGTTTTTTTTGAGTAATTGAATGTTTTTTTTTTTGTTTTGTTTTTTTGTTGATGATTGTCTCCTACTGGGTCTTTTCCTCATAGCACGGTCAAATTGCTCTGTCAGCAACACAAAGATTTTTTTGTTTTTTCTATTTTAACTTGTGATGAAATCTAAAACTTACGAGGTTAAGTTCGTTACAACAAAGGTTTATAGATTTCAGCCGTTGAGTACTGCCATATAGTGACTATTGATTTGGTATTTTTATACCATTATATGTCACCAGATGTCACCAAAGTCACTAAACTTTTAGGTTTCGGCAGTCTGAACTTACTGGATTTATTATTATTATTAATATTATTAAAGTAAAATATATTAATATAATATTAAATATAACAAAAAATAAGCATATGTTACATAAAATATGGTACTTTTAGAGGTATAATACCCCAAAAAATCACAAGAAAAAAAGCATAAATTGATAGTTTTTATTTTATTGAAGACAGTTATTTAAAAATGATTGCAAGGATTGGATTTCCATCATTTTCCATCAGTTTTCCAATCTGTTTTTTTTTTTAAATCATAGATTGTATTCACAAAGCATTTTTTAAATATAACAAAATTATATTTGCATTACAAACCAAACACATAGTGCTTTGGTGTAAAAGAGTGGAATTTCATCTTTCCATGAATCTTAAAGTCTATATTTGAGTATTTTCTCCTTTGAGAGAATCAAACCAAGACGCGATGAGAGAATCTTCCAGTAAGAGCGTCAGAAGTCAGAAAGCGTTTTATCACCCGTGAGTTTGTGATGAGATGTAATAGCTCAAAATACCTGGAGACCGTGCCGTGCGTCTCCAATTTCAAGTAAATAGAGGATGAAAGACACTCTAGTGTGAGATTGTTGAGCTTTAAAGCCCATTTATCAGACTGGAGGATATCAGTATTTTCCTACATCGTTAGTTCCAGTTCAGCTTAATTGCCAGACATATTCATTTCCAGCTGATCTTTAATCCTGGAGAATGAATCGCTTGAAGTTGCAGTAATCAAGCTTGGGAGAGTTTAGGGCATTTGATGCATATACTGTATGATAAACAAATAGATGCACTTGAAGTGATTCACAGACTTTTGAGTTTTATCATGGAAGACGTTAAAATCGTGATAGGTTGTAGATGCCACAACGTTGCCATATGGCACTTCTGATTCATCTTCAGCTACTGCGGCAAAAGATTTCCACAGAATTTGATTCCCTTTGCATCTGAAGAACATTATAAGTTGACCTCAGAGAAAATAATAATAATAAATAC
The DNA here is from genome assembly GCA_038088235.1 of Zacco platypus. NCBI lineage: Eukaryota > Metazoa > Chordata > Actinopteri > Cypriniformes > Xenocyprididae > Zacco > Zacco platypus. Next base: position 750,617 of record CM076082.1, on the reverse strand, counting down.
TCTCTCAAGTCAGCTACTGTTCTGGTGGAGCAATCGTGTGACAGAAAATGAAATTAGTTCTGTGTTCAGATAGCTCTCTTAATAATAAAACAGCCGATGTAACTGCGTTTGAAGGTAAGTCTGTCGCCCCTTGAGATTATTACCTCCACAGAAACACAAGAACACCAGTTAGTCTAAATAAAGCACCTGCTCAGTGAAACCTGTCGTTTCGTGGCAGAATTAGAAACATTCGGCTCCACTTGGTGTGAATAGAATAATTAATATGAAGGCTTAGGGAGAAAAATCCATACGCTCAACTTTTATTTGTGAGCATCCATCGGGGTGACTGTCTCTCTGCGGGTCAGACTCAGGGTGATTTAATTTGGTGATCAATAGATTTGTGTGAGAGCGAGTAAGTAATCTTTATATTGTAGCCTCCCTCTCTCCCTCCTCTGATCTGCCCTTGAGTTTCCGCTCCGCTCTTCCAGTAAAGCGTGTCCTGATTGACTCCGACTGACTCTTGTGGTTTAGACTCTATTCTAATGAAAAGCACTTTGAAAGGCAGAAGAAAGAACTAGAAAGACAGGCAGACAGAATGAGAGAGTAAAAAGTAAATTATAGTTGCAGGTCACTTTGTAACAATAGAGTGACATCTACTGGTCAGTTTGCATTGCTGTCAGACTCTGTAAATATAATCGACAAATCTGTTGTAAAACGACATTAATGTGAATGGAATGCACATAGGTTTGCTTCTGCTAAATGTTCCGAACATAAAATTAATAAAAAAACATGCTGCAGCAGATTTAGGCGGGTGGTGCTGGGGAGGTGGAGGGGTAGATACGAATTTGCACATAAGTTGTTTTGAGCTGCCCAGTGTTATTGAGATACTGTTATCTTTTCTATTAATTGATATTTTTAAATAGTTTTTCTTTTTTATAGTTTGTTTTACTTTCATTTTATATTAGTTTTATTCATTTTGTTCAGTTATTCAATTTAGGTCAGTTTTATTCATTTTGTTGGGTTAAATGATTGACCCAACCTACTGGGTATTTTTTTTAAACTATTATTTAAAAATGACTATATGTCTGGCTTAAAATAAACCCAAAATAGGTTGGAAATTAAAAATCACACACATATTTACTAGAGGCAACATTTGTTAATAAGCAATGTATTACATGTTTATTGCTTAATCATTATTAATTAAATATACTAATACATGTTAATTTCCAACATATTTTTGGGTTCATTTTAAGCAAGCAATACAGAAATGAAACTATTTGAACATTTTAATAATGTATTGATAAACTCGTGTTTTCTGAGTCACAGATGAAGTTAGGCTACTATTTACATCTTTCAAATGAAGCCTTGCTTGACGTCGATGAATGATAGAAAAGAAAGAAAGAACTAGAAAGACAGGCAGACAGAGAGTAAAAAGTAAATTATAGTTGCAGGTCACCTTGTAACAATAGAGTGACATCTACTGGTCAGTTTGCATTGCTGTCAGACTCAGCAAATATAATCAACAAATCTGTTGTAAAACGACATTAATGTGAATGGAATGCACATAGGTTTGCTTCTGCTAAATGATCTGAACATAAAATTAATAAAAAAAACATGCTGCAGCAGATTTAGGCAGGTGGTGCTGGGGAGGTGGAGGGGTAGATACGAATTTGCACAGAAGTTGTTTTGAGCTGCCCAGTGTTTTTGAGATACTATTATCTTTTTTTTAATCAATATTTTTAAATAGTTTTTCTTTTTTATAGTTTGTTTTACTTTCATTTTAGTTTAGTTTTATTCATTTATTCAGTTTAGGTTAGTTTTATTCATTTATTCAGTTTAGGTTAGTTTTATTCATTTTATTCAGTTATTCAATTTAGGTTAGTTTTATTCATTTTGTTGGGTTAAATGATTGACCCAACCTACTGGGTACTTTTTTTAAACTATTATTTAAAAATGACTATATGTCTGGCTTAAAATAAACCCAAAATAGGTTGGAAATTAAAAATCAGACATATAATTACTAGAGGCAACGTATTACATGTTCATTGCTTAATCATTATTAATTAAATATACTAATACATGTTAATTTCCAACATATTTTTGGGTTCATTTTAAGCAAGCAATACAGAAATGAAACTATTTGAACATTTTAATAATGTATTGATAAACTCGTGTTTTCTGAGTCACAGATGAAGTTAGGCTACTATTTACATCTTTCAAATGAAGCCTTGCTTGACGTCGATGAATGATAGAAAAGAAAGAAAGAACTAGAAAGACAGGCAGACAGAATGAGAGAGAGAGTAAAAAGTAAATTATAGTTGCAGGTCACCTTGTAACAATAGAGTGACATCTACTGGTCAGTTTGCATTGCTGTCAGACTCTGCAAATATAATCGACAAATCTGTTGTAAAACGTCATTAATGTGAATGGAATGCACATAGGTTTGCTTCTGCTAAATGTTCCGAACATAAAATAAATAAAAAAACATGCTGCAGCAGATTTAGGCAGGTGGTGCTGGGGAGGTGTTTTGAGCTGCCCAGTGTTTTTGAGATACTATTATCTTTTTTTTTTTTATCAATATTTTTAAATAGTTTTTCTTTTTTATAGTTTGTTCTACTTTCATTTTATATTAGTTTTATTCATTTTATTCAGTTATTCAGTTTAGGTCAGTTTTATTCATTTTATTGGGTTAAATGATTGACCCAACCTACTGGGTATTTTTTTTAAAACTATTATTTAAAAATGACTATATGTCTGGCTTAAAATAAACCCAAAATTGGTTAGAAATTAAAAATCAGACATATAATTACTAGAGGCAACGTATTATGTGTTTATTGCTTAATCATTATTAATTAAACATACTAATACATGTTAATTTCCAACATATTTTTGGGTTCATTTTAAGCAAGCAATACAGAAATGAAACTATTTGAACATTTTAATATTGTATTGATAAACTCGTGAGTCACAGATGAAGTCTTGCTTGAGGTCGATGAATGATAGACGAACGTTTGGAGTTCCTGCCGACATTATTAACACATGGACCAGCCGTGTTAATGATCTGTCCACCACTTCCAGTAGAGTTTTGTTGTTGTTGTTGTTGTTGTTTTCTGTAAGTAACCCTCTAATTAAAATTTGGTCAGCTAAGCCTCTTCTTGTCGACTAGCCTTTAGTCGGCTGTGGCTAATTACTTGCAGGAAAATGAGCTGTGATGTCAAATAGTCTATTTCATGCTTTTAAGGGCCCTCCAAAACACTAAAACATCTACTATAATATGAGATGTGTTATAATATTTTAATATCATACTTGCAATAACATTTTATCAGAATTTGGAGGTTGGATTTAGGAAAGGCCGTCAACGGAGAGAGATGCTTTTGCAGCCGGACGGTGTAGTTTTGATGGTGTCTCTTCCAGCAGGCGATAAATCGGTCATGTTCACCTGCCAAACCGTGACCCTTGCATTGAGGCTGTGCTTCACTGGCTCTCTGGAAGATGTCTGTGCTATTGATTATAACAGATAACAGATCAAAGGTGTACCGCAGGAACGGCTTTTCCTTTCAGAAGTGACTGTTATGATTGAAACACATCAGAGGCGTCTCATACGACCAGTACAAGAACTCTGAGTCACTACAGAGATGCTAAGACGGTCAAGAGAAATAGTCAAACACTCAGCGAGGTATTGCAATTTCACTGGACTCTCAGTAGAAATATTCAGTCAGCTTTAGACCAAATCACGCCAGAACGTTTGCTGGAATAATTTATGATCAAACTGTCATGCTTACAGTGAGGATCGTGGATCACTTCATCCATGAGTTCACTGAGATTCGGATAAAACATCGACAAAATAAGCACAGCGGAACGAAACAAAAGTGTGTTTCGAAGCCCGAAAAACACATCCATCCATCATAAATATAATCCACACGGCTCCAGGGGGTTAATAAAGGCCATATAATATAATAATATAATAATATAATAATATCCATATAACTATAATAACAGCAGACGGAACACATTGACCTCTGACCTGACGCATGACGCAATGATAGAGCAAAACAAAACACATCACGAAATGTCGGAGGTTTTCGACACGAGAAGAGGAGCTTGAGTTTGTTGAGGCGTCTGAGCGCTCGACGCTCCTTCATCGTACGCCAGTGATCGTCCGACGGAAGCTAGTTATTATTGTTCATAACGTTTTAAAAATGGATACGTTTCTTACAAAAACCCATCGCTTTGCTTCAGAAGGCCTTTATTAACCTCTGGAGCCGTATGGATTATACGTATGATGGATGGATGTGTTTTTAGGGGTTCAAAACACGCTCCCCGTTCACTGCCATCATAAAGCCTGGAAGAGTCAGGATATTTTCAAATATATCTCAGATTGTGTTCGTCTGAAAGAAGATCGTCATATACACCTGGCTTGAGGGAGAGTAAATCAATAATATACATTTTTGGGTGAACTATCCCTTTAAATGTCCTGAATGAACTAAGGCCTAATCCTGGCTTAATCTAAGCCCTGTTTGTGGAATCAGACCGCGGAGTGTTGGAATAATACTGCCTCTCCTCATCACCTCACCTACCGGAAAATAAAGCCCATAATTTGAAGCAGGTCTCAACGTGTTGCTTTTGCATTTAAATAGTTTCTGAGGTGTGTTGACCGGGGGGATGTAATACTGTTTTTACATTTTGAGAGGCATTGAAATACATTTTTTCCTATTTTTTTGTCCATATTTAATCATTTTGCCCGTCCTGACTCACTGCTCATGACACGCTCTGAACGGGTCGCTTCTCCCGAGCGGCGCCAGTGGGATTCCTGCCTGTCATTTTAGCCCGTTTCCCGTTTGGCTAATTAACCGTGACTAAGCTTTCTAAGCTCAGTGTGAACTTTTGTTGTATCTCTGCCAGTATATCGAAATGATTTTGTGTGTTCTTCGTTTGTTCGGTGTTTTTGACCCTTTTGTACATGATATCTGTTTTCTGTGCTCGATTCCTCTGTGGATTTGGACTGAGTCTGTTGCTGGATTTACAGCTTGGATTGATTCGTCGTGTTGTGGCCATTGTTTGTCTATTGATTTATTTGATTGTTTTCCCAGGTCTTATTTCCAGGTGCTCTCATGTTTTGCTGTCTACGCTTGATTTTTCCATCTTCACATCATGGATCTTAAGCGAAACCCTTAATCCTCAAGTTACAAATCAATTTCCCATCTCCAATTGTTGCTCTTAGATGGATTTTGATCAGTTTAAGAGCTGCTTACAGGTGTCACAACAGAAAGTCTTACGAAAGTGGTTCTAGAAATACTGCAAATCCAATGAAAGAAGTCTCCTTTGTTTTTCCCCTTTCCGTTCCTTTCCTTTGGGCTGATATGACACATGGGTTAAATCCTCAATATTTGACTCAAAATTTTCTGCAAATTAATAAAGTGCTGCTTTTAGGGCAAAGTGCTTGGATTCTGTGCATAATTTCACCATTTCTGTTAGAGAAATGACTTTTCTTCTTGCCCAGTCAATCACTGGAAATAATATATGCTCTCTTAAAGGCTTCATTGTCACCCAGTATTTCTCCACGTGCACCAACTTCAGAAAGTAATTATGGATCCGTGTAACCCGCAGCTGCTTTTTTCCAAACTGGATTTGGCTTTTCACCCGCAGTTTTTTTCACAAGGTCTCCTGCTTGTACACCATCTCTCGAAGTCCAATGAAACGAAGTGGAGCATGAATTCAGAAGTGTTAGCTGCTTCTACTGAACGATTGATTCCCAATGCTGTCCACTCCATTTAAGATTTGGTTTCAAGAACTTGTTTGTGCTGCTTCCATGCAAATATTTCATTTCGATGGAGCTCAGATGTAGAGTGAGCGTTAAAGCCTGTCTCCTCTCCACACGAGACTTTCTTCCAGTTTGCAAAATCCAATTGCGAATGTGAAAACTGATGCTGAGCCAATTGAAAAACAGACATGTCTGCAAGCATAGCAAAAAGGAGAGTCTTTGTGACTGAGTACTCTAGCCATAGATTGTCCCTATAACAAGAATCCGTGAACATTTTCTTCCTGATCTTGTCTTGGGGAAAAATATGAGATGGGACTGATCCATCAGATCTGGTTTGAGAAATGTCAAGGAAGAAGCACATAGAAATGGATTCAGAAGCACAAAGGCTTCACATTATCATACTATTTGAACCTGCAGTGTTTTGGCACAATAAAGGCCCTGATTTGCTTCGAGCAAAAATCGAAGAATGATCAGGACACGGAGAAGTTCGTTTTGTGTTTGTTTCTGGAGGTAGATTCAGTTTGAACTGCTTTACAGTAGAAATTGAAGTGTAATTCTCATTTAAAAGCAACATTCATATTGTTTTTCATGTGGTTATGTGGTTTAAATGGTTAGTTCACCCAAAAATCATTTAGTCATTAATTCCTCACCCTCATCTTTTGTTTCGAATCAGTGATTCGGAGCGTGAATTTATTTTAAGTGAACTATTTTGAATCACTTATGACGTTATGAAGCCTCGTTTACTGAAATCACATGACTTTGGTTCTCCGAACCACTGATTAAAAAAGTGTTTTGAAATCATCCATCACTAGATATTGTTGAAAAGTCGTTATTTTGTTCTATTTTGTCGCACAAAAAGTATTCTCGTCGCGTTATAATATCAAGGTTAGTCACATGACCTGTTGTTTGTAATTAGTGTAGACAATCGTATGGCACACAATTAGCAGCCGGTTTTGGAAGACATCAGTGATTATTGACTATTTTACATGAATAATGAAATAGGCTCTGGTCCTGAAGGTGAGCGATGAGTGTCCATCTCTTCCAAATCAATCTCACTGTGGCCCGCAGACACAGACGTAACACAAGGGTGTTTGACCACAGATCGTGATATTTCTTCACTTCGATTTCATAGTATTAGAAAATAAGAGCACATCATTGTTTCCGTACACTCTTAAAAAGAGAACGTTTATTGGAAAAGAGTTCATTAGATTATTTATTCTTAAATTTAGCTTTGAGTAAAAATACATTGAATTAGAAACCATCACTGGTGTTTATCTGCATTTTACATTTTTATAATGATTTATAATCATTTACTATGCATCCAGGAGATATATTTTACATGCCGATATCATTCAAAGAGATGTTTCATTGAGAGAAATCTCCATTAAATAGATCAAGTGTTTGGAGAGGAATTTAATGGGTGGTTAATTATCCCTCATTGCATTGAACATGAATGTGAAAATCCCAGTCATCACGCCACGCTTTTCAAAATGTCTCTCAGAATCAGGGGCTGAGTGAAGAGAGAATGATATAACCACAATAATACACGCACGGAGACACTGCTTAAAGGTGGATAACAACACGCTGGCATTTACTCTTAATTTCAATCAAAGATGATCAGCTGTTTCTCTCCCTCTCACACACACACACACACTCACCTACACACACACACACACACACACCTACACACACACTCACACACACACACGCCTACACACACACACACACGCCTACACACACACTCACACACCTACACACACACACCTACACACACACACACTCACACAGCTACACACACCTACACACACACACACACACCTACACACACACACACACTCCCACACACACCTACACACACACACACACACTCCCACACACCTACACACACACACACTCCCACACACACACACACACACACCTACACACCTACACACACCCACTCACACACCAACACACACACACACACACATCTACACACACTCACACACCTACACACACACACCCACTCACACACCTACACACACACACACATCTACACACACTCATACACCTACACACACACACCCACTCACACACCTACACACACACACACATCTACACACACTCACACACCTACACACACACACCCACTCACACACCTACACACACACACACACATCTACACACACTCACACACCTACACACACACACACACACACCTACACACACTCACACACCTACACTCACACACACACTCACACACCTACACACACCTACACACACACACATCTACACACACTCACACACCTACACACACACCTACACACACACACACACACTCACCTACACACACACAAACACGCTGGTATCATTATGAGGACATTCCATTTTTTATACTGCTAATGATATTTTCTATCCCCTGCATCGCAAATCTTTCTGCATTTTTACATTTTTAACGAACGTTTGTTTGATATGTTTATTTATCTATTTGAATGAATCATCACATCATAATATTTTGAATGTCCTTGCATGACCACTTTTACACCGGCGGCACCCATTATCTTGATCTCACCTTTTTGTGGATATGAAGTTTTTCTATTCTGAAAATTTTTTTGCTATTTGCTGATTTTTGCTAGTTTCAGCCTGACGCAATTATTATTTTCACGTCCAGCTCCACGTTGTTTAAATATCAAAAACATCGCAATCTGTTCGCCCATGGGCTGGTCTGAATACGAGGTGTGTTCAGGTGCATTGTTGGCGTGTTGCTATTGTGAAACAACTGTGTCATTGACCAACAAAAACCTGCTCTAAAGTCAATGCACAGTATTTTAATGTTATTTAAAGGTCGTGTTAGTGATATGCGCCTCTAGACAGGTGCACATGTGTATGATATATTATTTTGAGAATTAATCACATAATGGTGTATAACATACTGTCACAGAGACGAACTCCGTGATTCCCTCCTCTGGCCATCAGAGGGCACCTTCACCAGAATACTGACACACACTCGCACACTACATTTCCCATCAGGCCCTGTACCTCAGCACTGATCACCTCAGCCAGCTGAAGCTCATTACCCGGACTATATAAGTGGCATTCAGTCTCGTCCTCCTTGCGAGGTCTTGTACTACTACGGTTTGCATTTCTGAGCGGTGTTATCTGTGTTTGCCTTACTGTTATTGACCCGGTCTGATTATCGTTACGATTCCCTGCTGCCTGCCTGGACTTTGTTATGTGGTTTGTTATCTGCCTGCCTTGACCCTCGGCCTATCCTCTGCTCTTCGTGTTTGCTGTTGTTTGAACATTGTCTCTCTGACTTCCCTGACTGTAAAATAAAGCCTGCTTGTGGATCCTACTTCGAGTGACGAATCATTACACACATTATGTCGAGATTTCATCGCAAAATACTTCTAGCTACCTTATATTCACAGTCAAAATGCTTTCATTTGTGTAGTTTTATTTTTCTCCAACAGCTCATCGGATCAACTTATATCCATGTAGAACGGTGCATTAAACAAATTCAGAAAGGGGTTTAAATAATAAATCAGCCACAGTGAATTCCACGTGATACAGGGCTCAGCGTTCCATTTAAACCTTATGCACGACTTACGCCAGTAGTGGGCAGTCATGAGCAATGACGCACATCCGAGTCCACAAGATGGAGGGAATAAACATTTGGAGTGGAACACAACTCTTTTGGACCAATGTTTTGGTCATTAAACTAGCAAAAGTGGATTGAGTCACGCCTGACTGCATAGCTAGTAGTAAATCATATTTCACAGTTGTGTCTTAATTATGGCCTTTGCTTATTTAAATTCAACGTATTCCATGCAAAATGTTTCAAGAACTATAATGACATACTAACTCACCAGCAACACACCTGTGTAATATCTGCCAGATGTTTTACGCCTACTTATGTTTGTATTTCAGGGATAATAACTTCATCAAGGATTTTCCGCAGCTGGCCGATGGGTTGATGGTGATTCCTCTGCCGGTGGAGGAGCAGTGTCGAGGAATTCTGTCGGAGCCTCTTCCCAACCTGCAACTGCTTTCAGGTGAATCTTACATATACACATGTGGATCGTCAACTCATTTATCTTGTCCTCTGAGGGATTAGTGCTTTAAAGGAATCATATTTACACTGTCACAGTCTTTTCCCTGAGGTCCACTTATAATGTCAGATGCTAGTTAGTTTTATAAACAACAGGTGAGATACAATTATTAACAGTCATTGTGATTGAATTAGGCCTATTAATTCATATAGGGTTGGCATTTCTAGTTTTTACTAAGATGGATGGTGAAAACAAACAAGGCTGTATGTGATTAATTATACAGTTCTAAAACAGATAGTTTGAGTCATGGCTTCTGGATTGCTGTCATTTTTACAACTATGACTTGCACAGAGTGGGTAAAAAATTAAACAAAACGTTTTCTTCGGTATTGTGTCATATATCCGAGTGAAACGCTTCTCAAACAAGAACAAATGTAGGCGGGGCTTGATCTCACGTGAGTGACAGGTTGCCCCGCCCTCATCATCAGAGAAGAGAGGAAGGGGAAGTGTGACGAGCAGGGCGGTGAGAGCCGTGAGGAAACGGCGCGAGGCCGGTGACGCGAGTAATAATGAGCGTCAGCTGCGCGCTACACCGGTCTCGTGTCTCTCACGGAGGAGCTCCGGGAGCATAAAAGAGGAGCGACGACAGTGAAGGACGAGAGAGGGCCAGGCCTGGATTTTATGTTGTGTTTTTATTATGTTTGTTTATTTTACTTTCGTTTGTTTAATTATTTGATAATTAAAGTTATGCTGAATGTTCGCGTCTCCTTCTTCCCATTCTTACAAACTGTGTTACAGTAAGATATTCCGAGTTCATATAAAGCAATAATGATGTGCACAGATTAATTATAATAAATAATGCAATGTTCCATAATTTTCACTTTAAAAACATGGATGTGACAGTGGCGGGAGAGGCATGGGTGAGGTTTATTTTTGTCTTTCTCTCATGCTCTTTTCCTTCACTAGGAACATTTTTTGTTCATAAAAAAGGAAAATTCCTGTTTTTCATGATAAATCCCCTTTAAAATGGAACATGGCGTGAGGAACTGACAGTAATCGTAGCATCAGCTCAGTGGACGGCTGCTCTCTGTCTCAATGACCGTGAGAGAGAAAAACCAGCAGCGCAGAAACCTTTCATTTCCCCCTCATATCACTTTTGATCACAACTCCAATTCAGAGCTGTCTTTTCATTTATTTGTTTTCACTCCAGTTCTTTCTAATGTGGACTCCACATAAATGTGGGCTCCAATGACAAGTGGCTAATTTAATAACAGCTTGTCTTTTTCCAGGACTGAGAGTGGAGAGTTGTTAACGCTGATTACAGCTGCAGCAGTTCAAAAACCATTCTAAACCATTATTGTGTCTGTCAGCAATATGGCTGATGCGATATTTTGAGGGTGCTGCTGTCATCTCACACCATACAAATAGGATAAGCAGAATGACAGTCAACTTGAAAGTGTTTTTGAAAAAGGGTATGAATACCTACCCACACACCCATCTATTTACCTAATCTACCTACTAGGGTTGTGAATCGAAATCCAGTTCTGGAATGGGATTCTTAAGGTCAGGAATCGCTCTTTTCTGTGCTGGACACTTTTTTCTGAGCACAAATACTGAATTCAGTTCTCTTTTGTGTCTTTTTGCGCTTGAATTGACAAATACACACACAATTATGTCAAAGGATCCTCGCAAACACAGTCAGTTATGAATTAATAGTTGAGGAAGAAAACGCATGTGTAATAGTTCATTGGATCCGTGCATCAACTCTTAAAGTGACAGCAGCCTAATATACCTGCTGCCGTCTGTGTCATCACTGTTAAAGTGGTGGTTATGATTTACTTAGTTGTACTTAGTTAGTGTGTAATGTTGCAGTTTGATCATAAACAACATCTGCAAAGTTACGATGCTCAAAGTTCAATGCAAAGAGAGATATCTTCTTTTAAAGAATTCTCTGTTTAAGGACTACAACAAACGGCTGGTAGGGACTACAACGAGCTTCTTCCTGGGTTGGTGACATCACTAACCTTAAAATTTACATAAACCCCGGCCCTGAGAACACACAACAAAGGGGGCGGGCCATGTTGGGCTGCTTTAGAGAAGAGGAAGAGTTGTTGTAGTCGAGTGTTGTTGATGCCGTCATTTTACGCCACAAACGAGGGTCGATTCAAGGAAAAAAGATGAACATGACGACACATGCTAGTGATGAGTTGATCAACTCCACAGCAACTACATCAATTTATCCACTAACCGTTCAGAAACGTCTAAAAGTTGGAACTTCTTCCTGAGTCTCTCCATCAGTTTGAACACTTTCCTCATTTTGTCTGCGTGAGATTCTCCAGCTTTGTTGTTGTTGAGCTGTTAAAGCTCCGCCCTCTTCTGGAAAGGGGGCGGGAGCAGCAGCTATGCAGTTGTTTTTACATTTGATTTCAATTTCAGTTGTATGTATTTGTGCCAGTGCTAATTTGCTTGTTTTTTTTACAAATTTTTACAGTTTGTTACCATATTGGAATCTAAACTGGGAATTGATAAGAATCTGAATCAGAATTGGAATCGGTTCATTTTGGCTGTCGGCTCTAAAAGAAAATAATGTCTGCAATGTGAGTGTTTTAAGTTACAGAAGTGGGACATTAATTATCATCAAATATATTTTGTCATTACAGGAGATGCCCAGTTCAGTGAAGCCACGGGATATCCCATGATGCAACAGTGGAGAGTGCGGAGTAACCTGTATAGAGTGAAGCTTAGTGCCATCACCTTGTCCACAGGTAACACAAGAAACAGACAAACCCATGAATACTCTTTCTGTATGTGTGCATGTTCAGCGCACTTATACTTACAATCAAATTCACACAAAACTGAAAAACTTGTACTTACCCTCATGCCATTCCAAATGCATAGGAATTTTCTCACACGGAGATGTTTTGAGAAACGTTCACGCGTTTTGTTACACATATTTTATCCAGGAGGAAAACTGTCATATGGTAAATAATTCAGGTTCAAAGGGGTTATAAAATCTTTACATTATGTTTCTGGAGGTTAGCTTATGAAGTTAGCAAGGTTTTTTTGCATCCAAAGAAATATATAATTTTTCACCCTCATGATAACAATGATAACAAACTATATTGGCATGTATTCAACTTGGCTGTGCTTTCTACACACAATGTCTTCAACTCAAGACAACACTGCATTCTAGCAATGATACACTTAGTCTCTTAAACGCTGGCTTGACTTTTATTACAAACACACTTAAAGATTATAAATACATGTACTAACTGGCGTGGCCTCCGAGGAAAATATTCTTGGCTCTGCCGTAGCTTTCAACACAAGATATTTGGAAAAACTGGCAGCGTGGTGAGAATATTTAAATAAAGAGTCCATTGTGAAATGAGACGAACACATGAAAACATTCTCGTTTAGTCGCTCAGGCACGTCAGTATAGATAAACTGCAGTCATGCATTTCTAATAGTTTATTTTAGAAGAGTATCCCGTTTTTAGAGGTGTATTTTATCCACATCCAGAGACAGAATAACGGCGCTGGTTTTACTCTTGTGATTGATGCACAGACACGAGTTGCATGTTAAGAGGCATATAGAGGAAAATAGTGATATAACGACTGGTGCAATTTAAAATCCTGCCTTTTAAAAAGGATAGAGAACAAATATTCATATGTTTTAAGCTGTGTAGTTTGCTTTGAGGAATGAAAAGTACAGTGTGTTTGTTTTTATTGCAAACTCTTATGTGTAAATTTTGATTTTCCATTTCATGACCCCTTTAAAGTCCTCGAGTCTTGAGCATTTGTAAACAGTACAGTGTACAGAACATTATCCAAGGGTTATATTTGTAACTAGATAGAAAAGTTCGTCTTGAAAAAGCCTAGCTAGAAAAATGTGAAACAGTTTGAAAAGCTTGAAGTTTGAAATAGTTCAAGTTTTACTTTAGATAGATAGATAGATAGATAGATAGATAGATAGATAGATAGATAGATAGATAGATTGATAGATTGATAGATGGATGTGGTCAAATGATAGATAGATAGATAGATAGATAGATAGATAGATAGATAGATAGATAGATGTGGTCAAATGATAGATAGATAGATAGATAGATAGATAGATAGATAGATAGATAGATAGATAGATAGACAGATAGATAGATAGATAGATAGATAGATAGATAGATAGATAGATAGATAGATAGATAGATAGATGTGGTCAAATGATAGATAGATAGATAGATGTGGTCAAATGATTGATAGATAGATAGATAGATAGATAGATAGATAGATAGATAGATAGATAGATAGATGTGGTCAAATGATAGATAGATAGATAGATAGATAGATAGATAGATAGATAGATAGATAGATAGATAGATAGATAGATAGATAGATAGATAGATAGATGTGGTCAAATGATAGATAGATAGATAGATAGATAGATAGATAGATAGATAGATAGATAGATAGATAGATAGATAGATAGATAGATAGATTGATAGATGGATGTGGTCAAATGATAGATAGATAGATAGATAGATAGATAGATAGATAGATAGATAGATAGATAGATAGATGTGGTCAAATGATAGATAGATAGATAGATAGATAGATAGATAGATAGATAGATACATAGATAGATAGATAGATAGATAGATAGATAGATAGATAAACAGACAGACCAATATATAGATAGATAGATAGATAGATAGATAGATAGATAGATAGATAGATAGATGGATGGATGGATGGATGGATGGATGGATGGATGGATGTGGTCAAATGATTGATAGATAGATAGATAGATAGATAGATAGATAGATGTGGTCAAATGATAGATAGATAGATAGATAGATAGATAGATAGATAGATAGATAGATAGATAGATAGATAGATAGATAGATAGATAGATAGATAGATGTGGTCAAATGATAGATAGATAGATAGATAGATAGATGGATGGATGGATGGATGGATGGATGGATGGATAGATAGATAGATAGATAGATAGGGTCAATGGATAGATAGATAGATAGATAGATAGATAGATAGATAGATAGATAGATAGATAGATAGATAGATAGATAGATAGATGGATGGATGGATGGATGGATGGATGGATGGATGGATGGATGGATGGATGGATGGATAGATAGATAGATAGATAGGGTCAATGGATAGATAGATAGATAGATAGATAGATAGATAGATGGATGGATGGATGGATGGATGGATGGATGGATGGATGGATGGATGGATGGATGGATGGATGGATGGATGGATGGATGGATAGATAGATAGATAGATAGATAGATAGATAGATAGATAGATAGATAGGGTCAATGGATAGATAGATAGATAGATAGATAGATAGATAGATAGATAGATAGATAGATAGATAGATAGATAGATGGATAGATAGGGTCAATAGATAGATAGATAGATAGATAGATAGATAGACAGATAGATGGATGGATGGATGGATGGACAACATAATAATAATAAGCTTAAGTACAATATCAGTAACTCTTTCAAGCCAACTTAATAAGACAATGACAGACATAGTGAAACTACACGAGGCTTATATAAACATAAATGTCATATACTTTTCATAAAAGTCCAATAATTGAATAAAAAAATAACTTATTCTAGTAATGGGTGAATGAAAAGTCTCATTGTTTTTCTTCAATTCACTTAAACAAAAGTAAAATATGCTCTAGGAAAGGAGAACGGGTCTGAAGTACAACTAGTCAGCATATTTTTTAAAGTCAATGAACAAAAAGGGAAATTTTTCAAAATATCTCCAAATAGATCCACAAAAGACACAAAGTCATACATGTTTGGAGCGACATGAGAGGGAGTAAATGATGACCTGATATTCGTTTTTGCGTGAATCATGTTTTTGATCCTTTTGGCGACACAGCAGTCACGTTACAGAAATCAAAACTAAATATGAACCTATACACACTGACACATGACTCTTTTAGTCTAGTCTTGTACGTTTGTAGGCAGACGTTACACTGGTAAAGGTCTGGTGTCCGGCAAGCAATATTTGACCATCATAAATCAAAGATTTTCTCAACTTTGGCCATTGGTTGTTTCTGTATGTGTGGTGGTGCTTTGGTCAGATTTCTCAAAGGTGCTGAAATCCCTGACGGCGGACAGCACACGGGACGAGCTGCTCGCGTTCATCCAGCAGTACGGCAGCCATTACATCTCTGAGGCGCTGTTTGGTTCTGAACTCACCTGCAACATCTACTTCCCCAGCAAGAAGTCCCAGCAACAGCTCTGGCTCCAGTACCAGAAAGGTAAGACAGAGGCGAGGGGTCAAAGAGAAGGGAAAGATGGGTCTCCACACAAAGAAAACGAAATATATAAAGTATTTAATTTCGTAGGGCGTGTGCATTTATGCTCATCCATTCATAAGTTCATACTGGAACGTAAAGTCCACAAGTTGAAACTTAGTGCCCAATCAAAACTAGGCTAAGTTGTAACTTACGGACAGCAGGTTATTGACGGTCAGATGTTACACTAGTGTATGTGCAAATCTGAGTTCACTCATACAATATGAACAAGCTACGTTTATACAGCCTGTACGACCTCCGGGTCAATACCCACCTCTGAGACCGTGAATACAAATCCAGACAGCATACGGGTCAATACGGCGTCTGCAGCGGCAATAAACCACGGCTGGCCGAACCTGTTGGGTATTTAAAGCAGCAGAACTGAAGATTGTGTGGTTAAAAATAAAAAGCAAATACATAAAAATCACTGTTTTTACCCTGATTCACAATGGTAAGTTCATATAATAATTATTACAATGGATAACTCAAAAAGACAAATAATCTGTTAAAGGATGAAAATGAAAATTCTCATATGGTCATCATATTTCATGAAATCTGAGGGTTTTCTGCCCCTCCATAGAGAACTAAAACACCGTATGTGATGAACAGATTTAATTGAGGCTTTTATTCACATATAAACATTGATCAGTGAACATCAACTGAACCCGCTGGACGCACAAGAATGAACCTCATTGGTTCTTGTCAAAGCTCAAACCTGCCGAAACCGCATGCATTTTGCAAAGAGCGTTGTTTTGGTTGTGCTTCGGTCTGCGTGATGTTGCAGATGAATAAACTCTTCACAATAGATCATACTTTACAGGGAACTCAGTTAGAGAGCTTCATTTACCTATTCAAAAAAATACC
Source organism: Zacco platypus (assembly GCA_038088235.1). Lineage (NCBI taxonomy): Eukaryota > Metazoa > Chordata > Actinopteri > Cypriniformes > Xenocyprididae > Zacco > Zacco platypus. The sequence continues at coordinate 733,643 of CM076082.1, read as the reverse complement.
TTACTCACCTGTGGAGTAATAAAAATGTCATCTGTGCGTTACGGTGGCCGAGAGAGCTCAAAGCGCTGCAAATAAGAAAACACATGCAAATTAAAAAAAACACATGCAAATAAAAACAAAACGTGATCATCAGTTTGACAACACATGTGCTGCAAATCCTCACAACACATGCAAACACAAAAACGCGCTGCAAATACAAAAACCACAACGGAAATGTTTCAAGGGACCCCAAAAAGTGACGGACCCTACTTGACAACAGCACAAACTAAAAAATATTAAAATATATTATGTAGGCATTAACTCCATGTAATGTGTTTCACTAACAGAAAAGTGTTTTAATATGTGGCATTGTTGTTCACTCATTAAACTTTAAGAGATGATCATTTAAAAATATTGGTTAATCATCTGTAGTGTACTAATGTGACGTCATGGTAACGGCCGCCTGAGGCGCTTGACGACCACGTCATCTGTGAGCGTGAGCTTCTAGAAAACTGAAAAACACTTTATTAAAAATAATAAATACATGAAATAATGTACAGTTGTTTATTTTTGTTTGCAGTTTTTATAGTATTTAATGATTGTGAACACATTGTGCACTCAAATGCCGTACACTATATAGGGATCAGTGAATGAGTGAAGGGTGAGTTGAACTGGTTTTGGACGCACGTCCTAGTAGGGTCCGTCACTTTTTGGGGTCCCCTTGAAACATTTCAGTTGTGGTTTGTGCTCTTTGCAGCGCTTTTTGTAAATGTAGTGCGTTTTTGTGTTTGCATGTGTTGTCAAACTGATGATCATGTTTTTTTTTATTTGCATGTGTTTTTTTATTTGCAGTGCTTTGAGTTTCTCATTATTATGACTTACGGAATTTTTTTTTTTTTCTCAACAGTGGCGGGAACGGGCTTCCATAGTCCGGCCACACTATGTTAGTGTAATGTTTTTCACATAGTATATAGTATTAAAGAATTTGATTTTGGACGCATTTTTTAATCACTTAGTCTATGATTAGTTGTGAGTCTTTGAGTGCGTCAACGTCTTAAATCTATGCCAGAGATTTTCAAACCTAGTGCTTTGGCGATACACATAAAAGCTGATACAGTTTGTGAGCAGTTTCTTCTCTTCCTTACACACCACTGACGCCGTGATGAACAGATCTTCAGATGGTGTGATTGTGGATGCGTGACAGAACATTATGACTAACTTCAGAAATATAGATCTGTTTTCCCCACACTGTATTCATCAGGATCATTTAAAATGCATTCATTTGCTTTTAAACATGATTAAACGTGTCCAACAGTTGATCTGGTAATGGCTTATTTTTCAGTAACATTGAAGCAAAGATCTGGTAGTCAAAAAATAAATACAGACAATCTCAGATGTTGATTTTATTGCACACAATTGGTCATGAACATTACAAACACGAATTTGGGACTCATTTCACTGACGCTAACATCAATGCTTGAACATGATTATGTTTAGATGAATTATGAAAGCAGTTTGTCACAACAGTGTGAGAAAATACTCGCTTAGGTCTTACTATATTTGATATGACCTAAACCATGATGGATAATGTTAGAGACCCAGAAAAGGGCAAATTTGCAGGTGATTTACATACGACTACACCTGTCGTATGTTACTTGGTCATGATTTGTTGCACAAGAAACAATAAAATAATAAATTAAAAAAAAAAAAAAAAACACACAATGGTTTTTTGTTGTGCGTGTACACATTTATATCTTGCATTGTGGATCTAGCTTTGTGTGTTTACTAAAAGTAAAAATAAGTAACAAAATCCCTGTGCCCCGTTCTTCATATATTGCTTCATACATCTCAGATAATGATGCTTACCAGATCTTATAATAGTGATAATTCCTCTTAAACACTTTTTTCAATTGTGCAAATTTACTGTATCGTGTTAATAGTTAAAGATCCTGTTTGCTGTTAAAGCTCCACGTATTGATACTTGAATAAAAATAAATCAATTGGTCAATGAATAGAGCAAGAAAATGTCAATAAATACTATTGAAAATTAGCATTTTATCACATAGATGACATATTATATTGAGTGAGAGCCATTAAAAGGATGAGCACAATTCCTAACACGTCAACACCATATTTTAGATTTTATAAGAGCAAGGAAAGCAGCCAACACAAGAACGAACTGGCAGAAACAGCTGAATACAAGGTGTTTGTTACATCATTTCCGTTTTCATTGTGTTTTACTCTTGGCATTTCAACAACATTTGTGAATTATTATCATTATTTTAGGCTTGGAGCTCAGCTAGATGAATTTAAGAGTTTAATTCAGCATGAAGACCTGAATTAAAGCGGTCTTTAAAAACCTGTTCTACTTCTACCATGGCCAGGAAATTCAATGAAAATCATGTTCTATTTCTTAAAGGGTTAGTTCACCCAAAAATTAAAATTCTGTCTTTAATTACCCCAAGACTTCCGTTCTCGTCTGAACACAAATGAAGATATTTCTGAGGAATCTGAGGGCTCTGTCCCTCCATTGACAGTCTACACCACTACCACTTTCAAGCCCCAGAAAGGCAGTAAAGACATCATTAAAGTAATCCATGAGACTCCAGTGGTTTAAACTCAATTTAATGAGTGCTTTGTTTGTGCAATAAAGTTGAGTTTAAACCACTGGAGTCTCATGGATTACTTTACTGATGTCTTTACTGCCTTTCTGGGGCTTGAAAGTGGTAGTGGTGTAGACTGTCAATGGAGGGACAGAAAGATCTCAGATTTCATTAAAAAATATCTCCATTTGTGTTCAGATGATGTCGTACGGGTTTGTTACGACATGCGGGTGAGCAAATAATGACAAAGTTTTCATTTTTGGGTGAACTAATCTTCACACAGGCATTTGAAAAGACATGGCAGATCGTGCATCTCACTCGTATCTCTGGATCTGATAGGGGACAGGACATTTATTATAAGGCCAATCCAGGCTGTGTCTGTGTCTGTTGGTAATGCATGGTTATAAAAACGTAAAACTTAAACTGTACAATTGATAAGGCCAGAAACATTTCATGCAAATGCGCAGATGCAAATGCACGGCCGAAGCTCGACCAACTTGTGGTCCGGCAGTAAGAAACCTCAACCTCAACCTGCCCGTGCCATTTAACTGGATATGTTACGACTTTAACTCAGCGAAAGTGTTTTCTAACGGTTGATGACAGTACGTGACCTACGCTAGCATTAATGTCTACTACATCATCCTCTGCAAAAGAGAATCACTGTGATGAATTGTGGGTTTCTATTCTAATTGTGATTGTTTCATACAGCCTTAATCTGCTACAGCACTTACACATCCGCGTGAAAACCACGCTATCACTATCATAACCGAGCTCAGCGCTGTCTAAAGCTTTCAAGAAGGACAGTTTTAAGATCCACCTCTTAGATACAAGGACACTTTAATACAAAATATAAGTTCATATATGGTGTAGTATAGTCTGTAGTCATTTCCCTGCTTCAGTTCAACTATTGCAGTTACTCAGATGATAGGCTTGTCAATATCTCCTGAATCTCACAGGCCTTTGGTTCCTGGCAACAAACTGGATTACACTGCACACCGATTCACAGTCAATGAATAACAATAACAGACAACTGAGATCAATAGCGTAACACTTCTCAAACGTATTGTTCTTTAGTTGAAGTGTTTTTTAATATGTAGAAGGTTCAAACTGTCACAGAAATCAGAAAGTCATTTTACCGACACAGGCTTCAGTTATGAGGGGCACTTTAATAGAGACGGCAATATGGGAACTCATTACAACAATTACACACAAACAGTAGTGTTTTGAGTCACGTTTTCCACAGCAAATGAAGCACCTTCCCATTAAAGTAATATTCTGCCGCAGTTAAGACCAACCGTAGCATTTGTGGCATAATGATGATTACCTCATGTATATGGTGGATGTGCCATAAATGTTAAAACTCAGTCTCAAAAGTATTGCAACAACATGTAAAATTAGTGTTAACAAGATTGCATTGCTGGAAAAGTCTACTACCCTTTTCTGTGTTGAAGAAAATAAAGTTATCCCTAACTTTGTTGCCATAACACAATGTTTACAACTTTACAAATTGTAAGATAAAACGAGTGTTATATTTCTGCTTTTAATTCTCTTTATAGTAATTCTCTCACCACAATCTTTATTTTTCAAGAGTCTGCTTCTATGATTGTCAACATTATGCCACAAATGCTGTTGATTGAGCCCACCTTGGAATATTCCTTTAATATCATTTATAAAAAATGAGTAACTCAAAACACCATCTTAATGCCTGTACAGCAGCACAAGAAAAACCAACACAAAAAACAAACAGATGAGAACTGAAATGCACGCGTAAAGAACAACTTCTTCAGTTATTGCCATCAGTTGTGCTATATTTCGAAATCCATTTGCCCAAAGCATCCATAATAATACCCATAAGTCATCCTCCAGGTGCTCCGTGGCAGTGGTGAATGGCTGAGGCGATCCCAGCCACGGGTCAGAACTCGAATTAAAGTGACACAGCAGTCTTAACACGTAGAGGAACGTCTCCTTTGCAAGTACGTGTAAACCTTCACACAGTGGTCCCAGCAATCTAAGACGAGCAGTTGTCCCTTTTGGGTAACAGCTACTCCTACAGGGCACGTCAGGCCCTCTTGAATGAGAACGTTGAAGCCGCCTTCTTTGGGGAACTGCAGTATCTCCTTACGGCCACTGTCTGTCACGATCAAGTCCCCGTTAGAGTCCACACACATGCCGGTGATGCATCGGAAGTCCTCGTTCTCTGAGAAGAAGTGACTGAGTTGCTTTCCCAGCTGCCCATCCATTCCCACCGAGCCGATGGAAAAGCCCCCTTCGAGGTGGTGCTCGTTGTGTCTGTTCTCGATGTTCAGACCCAAGCCCTGCGTGAAGTAGACCGTCCCTGAGGAGTCGCAGGTTACGAATTTGGGCCTGACGGCCGAGCACAATCGGTTGTAGTTCACCACCCCTACGTTACGATCCACGGCCAGGCACCACAGCTTCCCCCCCTCGACATCCGACACGACGAACTGCCCCGAAGGCATGGCCGCGATTCCCCACGGCTTGATGAGCTGGTTCTTGTGGCAGGCGATGCAGTGGCCGTCTGTCGTGTAAACCTTCACGGAGTTGTCGTAGTTGTCAGTGACGCCGATGAGGCCCTGAGCGGTGATCGCAATGGAGAGAGGGATGAGGTTGGGCAGGTCGGCACCGAGGAAGCTCAAGACGAAGTTGTCGATGCTGCTCGGGTTGCGGCGTATCTCCCTTTGGAAGCCCTTGCGATTGAATATCTGGATGCGGTAGTTCCCACGATCTGCCACGAGAACCTCGCCCTGCTGCGTGACGCAAATGCTCACCGGCAAGTTGAACATGCCTGGCAGATTGCCTTTGCATCCCATCTTTTTCACGAACTGACAGAGCTGCCCGCCGGAAGCTCCTGGAGTCGGTCCTCCTCCATCGACAGACTTGGACTTGAAGCTCCCGGGAGAAGCGCAGACAGCCTCTTCAACTGCCGTCACCATGTCGATATCACGATAAATGTCCAAAGGGGCGGCGGCGGCGAAATCGAGTCCATCTTCCTCTTCGGCGTTCACGGTGCAGGGTTTCGTGGTCAGTTGCCCCACGTCTAAGGGTGTCGCGCACTCCACTTTAACCAGTTCGGGGTCTTGCAGTTTCAGAATGATAGGCAGATTGGTTTTCAAGTCCAGCTCCTCTTCATCATTGTTACTCCCATCCTCTAGCAGAGCGATATCAGTCTGCTTTATCCTCATGGTGAGGTAGTCGCATCTTGACACCACCTGCACTTCAGCGATGTTGAGCAGGTACGTCTGCTCCTCTAGAATCTGGGCGTTGAGCTTCTCGATTTCGGCCAAGGAGGTGGCGAAGGCACGGCGGGAGCGGCCCAGCTCCTCTTGGAGCCGCAACTCAGCCTTGGCATACTCCTGCTGCACAGCCTTGTACTTCAGTCGGAGCGATTTTGTCACGTTGTCGATAGCTGCCTTCTTCTTCTGAATGTTGCCCATTGCGTCCCGCAAGTTTGAAAGCTTCCCGCTGATGTCTTTCCGGTACTGTTCGGCAGCCAGGCGAATGGCCTGTACGCCGTGGCCCTGCCGCTGGTGCCCCTCGGTTTTGCAAATATCACACAACACGATGCCGCAGTCGCGGCAGTACTGGCGGGGCAGGCGGTTTTTACAAGACTTGCACATGAGGCCCATGGTGGAGCCGCACGAACTCGCACAGTCAATGATCTTCAGCACGGTGAGATTGTCAGCCAGCTGGGAAATACTACTCATTCGAGACACCTTGCTGCAGAAGGGGCAGCGCACGCCGTTTATCGTGCTGGCGAGGAGTTTCTCAAGGCACTGGCGACACACGGAGTGGCCGCACTGCAGCAGCTTGGGTCGAAGCTGGTCCTGGTTGTAGGTCTCCAGGCAAATGGGGCATTCCAGCACCTCCCGGACCAAATCTGGGTCGAGGGACGTTGGAGTGGCCATGATGTCTACTGCGTGTCTACAGGGGAGGAAAAAAGTCTATGTGTTTGATGCGTATTGGGTTTAGTTATCATAAAGAGTTGCATAAAGAAGAATTGTACTTTTACTTTAAAGGGTTAGTTCATCCAAAAACGAAATTTCTGTCGTTAATTACTCACCCTCATGTCGTTCCACACCTGGAAGACCTTCACTCATCCTCGGAGCACAATTAAGATATTTTTGATGAAATCCAAAAGCTCTTTTTTACAGAAAGGTACTAAAGACATCGTTAAAACAGATGTTATGAAGCGACGAGAATACTTGCAAAAACAAAACATAAATGATGACTTTATTCAACAATATCATTTCTTCAGTGTCATTCTCTTACATTGTTTATGTTCGGCAATTCCAGGTTCTATGTAAGAATGCCGACTCAGTATTGGCCGACGCGGATCACGTGATCAGCACGACGCATGCGTGCGGTTCTGATCGGTGTTCTGATGTAAACATGACGCGCTGAACTTAAACAGCGTATGAGAATGACACAGAAGAGAGGATGTTGTTGAATAAAGTGGTTGTTTTTGTTTTGTTTTCGCGCAAAAGTATTCTGTTAATCGTCACTTCATAACATGGTTGAACCACCGCAGTCTTTAGTTCCTTTCTGGACCTTGATAGAGTTGGTTAAATTTCTGTCTATGGACATTCAGAGAGCACTCGGATTTCATCAGAAACATCTTAATTCTAGTTGAGTGAAGGTCTTACAGGGGTGGAATGACATAACGGTGAGTAATTAATGACATTTTTGGATGAACTAACCCTTTAATTATTGGTTGAAACATGCGGTTGTTAATCTTTTAATAAGGCTGTGATTATATTTATGTGCCAACACTGTATTTTTACACATTCTCAGAACATGCCAGGGGCTGATAATGTTATTTTCAGCTTGTAATTCGTTAAGAGCGTTTCACCTGATGCATAATGAGATGCAGATTTAAACAGGTGAAAGTGAAGAAAATTAAACCGCACGTGATTCGGCAATTGGCTGCATTTTTGTTTTATTTTTTTTATGCGCAGCTTGTCAGTGCAGAAACTCCAAATAAGCCCCGGAGAAGAAAGATAACGTACATAATTCCAGGAAATCTCTGTAGCCGAATAAACGGAAGATCGAAATGCTTAAACATGACTATGGCAATATACAATTCGCCTTCTCGGGTATATTCATGATAATAAAATACATTTATAATGCAGTGCTAATCGACATGGTATTCTATACGGTGATAAAAGCTATGAAATAATATTGCGTCTAAGAAGCCACATCATCTCAGAAGGATGTTATTTCAAACACTCGACTCATGAAGTGAGTTTGGAGTAAAAAACGTTATTAAATCTTGTCTTTTGTTGAACCAGAGGTTCATACATGTGTCTCGTCTTTGGAAAAATGTTTAACACTATTGATCACAGAGCCGTGCTTCACTGACAAGCTGCGCATCAAAAAAAGGATGCTTTAATTAATGATGCTATATCAATCACCCTTATACAATTTACGTAATGTATATATATATATATATATATATATATATATAAAAATCCAGAGCAATGGATGGGATGCTTCCTTCAAGGAAACCATGAGAAAATGTCTCGTCATTAGAGTCTGATAACATGCATTAATGCTGTTTCTGTATTTACTGGCTGTTCTCCCTCATCTTATATTCGTCCACATAAAAATACGTCATTTTCAAACGCTAGAGCATATATTAATTAATGCAATTTCCATTTTTTTTTTCAAAACAACAGCAGCAACAGCCCGGCTTGTGTTTATTTGGGTAGTCAGATGTCTAGCTATAGTCATGTTTAATGCATGCATTATTTAGAGTCACACTAATGCAGCTGATCATGTACAGTCGAATTAGAAGTAGTTATATTGTCAAATCAGCTGATTTACAGGCCTGAAGCTTCAAAACACTGCGACCTGAGTGTCGTCATTCCTGCCTCCCGCGTGCATGCCAACCCAGCGGAAAGCGCGGTCATAAACGCATGCTAAAAAACATGCATGCGCGTTTAATCGTTGATTGTTCCGTGATTTCCTACCTTCAGTTCGACAGTCGCTTTCGCTCGATGTGACGACGCGCGTGTCTCTCATGTCAGCGGGTGCGCGCGACACTGCGGAGGTGACGTCATAGCGGAGGTTGATTCTTTTGCGTAAGTCCCGCCCCTGGTAAGATTTCGTTGGCTGCCGCGTTTGCGTGTCTGTTCATTGATGTGCGCAGGAACCAATCAGACGAGTGGCTGCTGTTGTCATGCGTGATGCGCAAAGATATTTCAGTGGCACAAGCTTAAAGAGCTCAAACACATGGGTGGAGCCCAGATGCAATAATAATAATAATAATAATTGTATCACTAAGAATATAAAGAGCTAAGTGTTGCAAAAAATTAAAAAAAAAATAAGAAAAATGCTTAAAAAAATTCAGTGCTGCTAAAAAGAAAGTAAAGCTGGATTGAGAGTTTATATAATAATAAACGAATATTATTATGTTATATATTGACGCACGACATAATTTAAATTAATATGAAAATGCAGAAATGTATTCAGATGTGTCATAAAATATTTAAATTATGCTTCATTACGATTTTCAATAGATGCCTGACAAGGAAAATAACATTTCCCCACTGTTTTAATATATAACACGTAACTGCAGTGTAATGAATCACCGCTAGATGGCAGCAAATCTCTGTTTGAAAGTATTCTTCTGATAAACCTGCATAATATTAGAGTATTACCTCAGAAGCTATATTATTATTATTATCATTAAATTATTCGTGTTTTAATGGTGGAAGATGATATGCAGCTTATCAATAATGTATACCAAAAAAAAAAATCTTAATTTCAAACTGGAAGAAAAGATTGAGAAGAAACATCAATGACTGTCAAGTAATGGATGATGCATTTCAAAACTGACATCATTTGACTAAATCAATGAAGTTGTTTCAGTTTTATAAATATGACTTTGCCACTTCACATCCATTATCAGGCCACTGCTATACATCACATACATCTTCTATATCAAGAAATTAATTGCTAATAAACCTTTCAATACAGGCCTACATGAGCTCTGTGTAATGATTTTATCAGAATGCGTAAATTGATAAATAAATACACCGAGCACTTTGATAAATGACTATTTAATAGGTTTATAGTCAACAAAATGATATAAATATATAAATCACTGTAGTCAGCATTCGATGACATCATGTGCAGTGCATGATGGGATATGTAGTTCATTCTGCATCTCTGGCTGTTTTCAGCTCGGTTGTCTTTTCAAACTCAAACCGTATTTCCCCCGGTGTCGGCTCGAAGCTGATGACTAGTTAACGTAGTGAAGAGGATTTGAGCACCAGATGACTGGTGGAGAAACACTGTGAAACTGGATGAAACGGATCCAGTCGTGCAGCCGTGTCGTTCTGAACACACACACTGACCGGCTCTGGATCGGCACATCTCTGTGTTGTTGCAGACAACAAAAACGGACTGTTTTCTCTCCCGCTATGCTTCCTCCTCCTCCTCCTCCTCCTCCACGTGTTTGCCTGTCATGCTAAAATCCAGCATAATGACTCATGCCATCTCCAGACACAGTGAGGACGGGGATGTTCAGGGAAATCAGCAGAGAACAGACACTATTATTCACAATCACACATCTGTTTGGCCGTCTTAAGGACGTCTCAGCTCTCAGTTAAGATCTTTCCTCACGAGTCTGTGCACGAACACTGAAAATGAACATGAAAATCACCCCGACACTCTTCACACTTTTTAAAGACCACACCTTCGTTCATCTTCAGAACACAGATGAAGATATTTTTGATGAGGTTTATGACTCGTTCACAATATAATCAACACTTTCAAGGTCCAGAAAGGAAGTAAAGACATGGTTAAAACAGTCGACGTGATGCAGTGGATCACAATACTTCAATAAATCTGTCTCTCCCGTGTCGTTCTGCTACACTATTTTCGTTGCGGAGCTCCTGTGTTTATGTCCGAACGCCGGCTAATATTGGCCTCATATCAGATATGAATAATGACCGACGTTCGGACGTTTAACCTGGAAGCGCTGGACGTGAACAACGTATGAGAAGACAGAGAAGAGATTAGTTGTTTTTGTGCACAGAAAGTATTGTGGACTGTTTTAACCATGTCTTTACTTCCTTTCTGGAGCTTGAAAGTGTTGATTATATTGTGAACGAGTCATAAACCTCATCAAAAATATCTTCATTTGTGTCTGAAGATGAACGAAGGACATGAGGGAGAGGAACTAATGACAGAAATAACTCTTTAAGCTTTTTCCTCCCATAGAAAACCCTTATAATAAAACCCCTTATTGTGGCTTAATGCATGACGACAGCGCTTTTAAAACACCAAACTCGATGAACACATTATTAATAAATCATATTATGAACAGAGAAGCACCGAATATGAACACAATGCGTTTAATTAGCCGCGTTTTCCCCCTGTAACGCAGTTCGTAAATATGGGAAGAAGGAGGCAGGAACCGGCGAACAACGTAACTTTAATTATAAAATAAATAAACAAACAACAAAACGAAAGTAAAACCACACAAACATAATAAAACACAAAATAAAATCCAGGCCTGGTCCTCTCTCGTCCATCACTGTCGTCGCTCCTCTTTCATGCTTCCGGAGCTCCTCCGTGAGAGACACGAGACCGGTGTAGCGCGCAGGTGGCGCTCATTATCACTCGCGTCACCGGCTCGCCCGCCCTGCTCGTCACACCCCCATAGAAAAGCGTTGTAAGGAAAACATGCGCGTGTTCATATTCTCACCTGCTTCTCTTTATAGCACAGCTGCGTCAGTCAGGTGTAGCCTAATTTGGTCTTGTTATATCACTGTCTTTCTTAATGCATTAAGCCACGTTAAACATGTCCTTAACGCTTTTCTGTGGGAGGAAAACGCTTATTACATAATTAAACGCTTCGATATCCTATCATGGGCTCGTCTGTATGCTTTAATGGACTGAGTTTGGTCTGGTTTAAAAACACCGTCTGAATCCATGTTAAGCATTTTTCACATTATGTGTTTAATAATGACGGTCTACAGGGACATAAAGACTATGCACAGACTTTATTTAAAAATATCTTTTACAAGGCAATTCAATTAATTAGTCATACATTTTTACACTCTCTGAAAGCAATAAAGTGAATTCCAAGGATGAATTAATAAAGTTAAACATTACTCTCAAATTTAACTTAAAATATATACAGGATATTAAACTTTTTTTGTCTTTAAATATGCTTTTAATGCATCTTTTTGAGCATATACAGTCAAAAATATATTTTAAAATAAAGTTTATATAAGTACACTTAAAAATGACGGAACTTTCACTTTAATTACATTTTTCTAAAACATATTTTTTTAAATAATTAGAATTTAGTATAGTTTACAAAGTGTGTTTCACCGTTTTATTGTGAAAATAAGTCAAAACATAATGTTAATATATTCGTCTTCTTTAGAAAGGCAATATATCTGAAATGCATATATATATATATATATATATACTGTATATTGTATATTATCACAGAGGACATAAAAAGATGCCTGTAATTTAAGCTAAATGCATTCAATTGCATTGTGAATACATTTTCATTCAATGTTAAACTGAAAACATTCAGTTTGTACTTTTGCATATTTTAAACTAAAATATTTATGTAGGTTAATAAGTGTTTTATGTTTTTGCTTTTGTCAAAAGGGCTCACATATATTCAAGTTGTAAGGAAAGTTACACGTACTCCATTTGACATTTTTAGAACCATTAAAATAGCACATTATAAAACTGTTTGAAAGCAGCATTTCTTCTTCATCTCTATTCCTATTAATAACATCACAGTTCTGATCCAGAGCTGGACTCAAATCTCCGTACAGTGACGTCACACTGTCTGTCTCTCACTCCCACAGAAGTCACGGATCAGGGCGGCCGGCGGGATCTGAAAGCGGTCCCGTTCATCAGCTACCTGTCGGGGCTGCTGAAGACGCAGCTGCTGTCTGATGACCTGGTGGCCGGCGTGGAGATCCGCTGCCAGGAGAAGGGCAGCTGCCCGGCCGCCTGTCACCTGTGCAGGCAAGCAGGCCGCGAGACGTCCAGTCCGACACCGGTCCTGCTGGAGGTCAGCCGCGTCGTGCCCCTGTACAGCCTGGTGCAGGACAACGTTACTAAAGAGGTAACTGAGGGATATATCTGATGAAGTCTTTCACTCTTAAACATATTAGAACCAACTTGTTTCCCAACAAATTACATTTTTGAATTTGATAGACATCCATCGTTTATGTCTCTACTGCTCACCAAAGATCAAAAATATTGTGAAATATTTTTACAAATTAAAATAGCTGTTTTCTATGTGAATATATAGTAAAATATAATTTATATCCAGTGATCAAAGCTGAATTTTCATCAGCATCATTACTCCAGTCTTCAGTGTCACATGATCCTGCAGAAATCATTCTGATATGATGATTTGATGCTCAAGAAACATCACTTTTTATTATATCATCACATCACATCATCATTTATTATCGCTTGTCAAATTCGCCTCTATTTGGGTGTGAGCAAAAACACGCTGTTTTTGTGTGTGTCTCTTTAAATGCAAATGAGCAGCTGCTCCAGAAGAGGGCGGAGCTTTAACAGCTCAACAACAACAAAGCTGGAGAATCTCACGCAGACAAAATGAGGAAAGTGTTCAAACTGATGGAGAGACTCAGGAAGAAGTTCAACTTTTAGACGTTTCTGAACGGTTAGTGGATAAATTGATGTATCGCTTTGACAGAAACGCTCCTTTTTTAGCAATCGCTCTTGTCAGGGTCAACATCCAAGCTAACGAGACTCTAAATAGTGTTCAGTGCTCGACTGTGCAGCAACGACAGAATAATTACATGCTTTCCTCAAACTTTTGCCCTGCCGTATTGAAATAATACACCGTTGATGCCTGCAGAAACAAAATGGCGGCGCCGTGGGTGGAAACATGCAGATTAAGGGGCGGTGATATTATAATAAGATCCCAAATCTGAGCAGCTCGTTTTTTCACATGCTTGCAAAGAACGGCTTGCCAAAACAAAGTCACTAGGTTCACGTTTTCTGGTTTAGTAGATGAACCAGAGACCCAATTATAGCACTTAAACACGGAAAAAGTCATGATATGTCTCCTTTAAGATTTTCATGGAACAGCATTTAATTATAAATCCTTTGTTACATTGAAAATATCTTTACTGTCACGTTTCATCAATTTAACACATCCGTTAAGTTCTACTCAGTTGACATTAGTGCCAAGAAAAGGGAATAAAAATAAACTTTGTGAATGTCATTGCCAGCTCAATTCAAATTTATTTATATATTGCTCTTCATAATTGTTACAAATCAGATTTACAGAAAGTAAATCGAATGTGAATAAAATTGGACTTACTTATATATATCCAACTTCATATAAAGAGCTGGGCGATAATATATAGTGTTCATGCCTAAGTGACTGAATTAAATGGAAGATATAGCAATAGTTTTCTGGCTGAATGCTGGAATCAGTGACGTGTTCTGCTGCTCCAGACGCACCAGTAGATGGCAGGAGTGATTCTCATTACGAGCAAGAAGGTTTTGTCTTTCTGGAACGACGTTGAGACTTTGGCATTGACATATTATATATGAAAACCATAATTAAAGTAATGGAAATGTTAACTGTTTCTTGTCCGTATGTAAGCAGATTGCATTAGTAGCCGTGCATCTTCTGAGTCACAGACGTAATGAGGATATTAAATTTACTTTTGGAGCAGATTTGCAAAGGCTTTCTTTTCCGCATCATTCCTCGTCCTGCTGACGTCTTGAAAGGCAAGATGCCATTAACGGTGTCTGTTGTTCTGCAGCGTCGAGAGACTGAGAGTGACTCACTTACCAAATGGCCTGCTTTGGCCCGGTGCGTACCTGACAGGGATCGGACCCGCTTCATAACACCCATTCCCTCAGCTAATTGCTTCTCACACTGTGTGTGTGTGTGTGTGTGTGTGTGCCTTGCTAATAACAGGAGCATCAACAATGACGAAAGGCTCTCAATCGATAGCAGACGGTCCCTCGCGGGTTTCTGTCGATTGGTAAACAAACAGGAGAGAAAAAGGCAGCCGAGTCGGCTCAGACAAGTGCGTAGCTTGCTCTGAAAATACTGCCGATGATGAGGATGATATTGATGTCACGGACTCCTCGCGGTCGCAGGCTCCTGTCAATTAGACACAGAGAGCTGCCGAATGCTCTTCAGACTCGATGCTGTCACGTTCCCTCCATTCTTCTGAACCCGAAACGACGCCTCTTCTGGCACGCCGTCCAACAGAAACGAAAGCGCTTCTCGATCGAGGCACGAGGTGCTGATTCGGTCTGTTTACATTGACTTGAGAGGCAAACATTGACATTCCTGCATAATCTGCCCACAATTAAACACAGCACATTGTGGCCTTTGTTTTCCACTCTAAAAACAACTCAAGTTGGGTTGAAAACGGACAAACCCAGTGATTGGGTTGTTTTAACCCAGCGGATGTTTGCCCAACCTGCTGGGTAAATTTATTTAACTCAACTATTTCTTAAAAGAATACTGTATTGCTTGCTTAAAATTCTATTAATATGTTTAATAAATGAACATTTATTAATAAGTTCAATCAAATTGCTTATTAATAAACGTTCACCTTTTGATTATTATTGTTGCCTCTAATAATTGTGTCTGATTTTTAATCTTTTTTTTCTAAGCTATTTTGGGTTCATTTTAAGTCATTTTTAAACAATAGTTGGGTTAAATAAAACAGACATTTACTCCAATCGCTGGGTTTGTCTATTTTCAACCCAACTTGGGTTGTTTTTGGCCCAGCATGTTTTTAAGAGTGTGGAGTCTCACTACTAACGCAAATTTTAACATCCAAAGTTACTATCAAAACTTTAAATGAGGATGTGGATGTTTTATCGAGGCCATATTATTCTTTTTTACAAAGTCTTGACGGTGTTTTTTGGCTCAACTATGCTTAAATGTGGATTATTTTCCTCATTGTTCAGCTCCTCTCTTCCCAGTCTGTCAGTAACGCTCTGTTTACTTCCTGTCTCTATGAAGCCCCTCCTTCTGAAAGCATTCTGTGCTCTGATTGGCCGGCTGGAGCGGTGCGTTGTGATTGGTGTTTGGGAAATGCCCCGCCCATTACCATCAGTTTCAACACACTACTATCTAACTCCACCAGGCCCCGCCCCTTTATTCTGCTCATGAATAATTCAAATAAGGAATATTGTGAAGAAAACTTAAGGAGGAGGCGTTTCAGGAGTTCAGAGACACTGATATAGAGAAGAACTCTTTCTGGAGGGACTTTAAAAAGTTTTAGAATCTATTTCAACACTTCCGAGCTGCTTTTGTTGCAATGATCAGTATTTTATTCCTTTATAGCAATTAATTTGTCATAGATATAAGGAAAATGAAATGTCTGTATGGAGCAAGGCGACATACGGTGTATATTTTATATCATTATTGGCTGATTGAGTCTCATTTTAATGGAAGGAAACTAGGCTACTGTTATTATCAGTCCATTTTCTTAAAAACACTACCGGAAAACAGGTCTGAAAAGGACAAAAAGTGAAATTCGCAGAGCTTCTCATGTGACCGTTTTGATCCTGTTTTCATCACGGTCCCCCTCCTTCACACACTCGCACACACACACTCGCACATACACACTCGCACATACACACTCGCACATTGTTCTTTATATTTTTGTGCAAGTAGGAAACTCATCAGTCATTTTAAGATTAAGAAGGAACTCTGGGGAAAATGAAGAGATGAAAAAAGTTATTTCTCATACATCAGGCAACACATCTCTAATCTGCAGTCAAAGTCTGCATGAATCATAAATCTAAATGCATGTTATTGATCTTTTTTGTGAATGATTTATAGTGGCTAAAAAGTAATTCAAGGGAACTGTTTCCACAACTTAAATAAATGCATAGTTGCTTTAATTAAACCTTTTAAGTTGCAAACATTATTTTGTAGAGTTCTGTTGACATAACACTGGTGATCATTACATCAACTTAATATCTTCTTTAATTTAAAATCACATTTCTGTGCAAAACGGCTTTTTAAAAATTAAGTTGTAGTAACCGAATGAATTTGTCTCGATAACTTCATTTCTGGTTCCCAGCATGCTTTGCGTAGGACTGGATAAATGTTGAATTTAAGTGTTAATTTATTTGTTTTTAGCGAAGGGAAAGACCTGTAAGTGTTTAATGTTTGACATTTGCACGAGTTTCTGTGATGTTGAGGTTTCTGTGGTGACCTGAAGAGTAGATGAAGGGAAACAATATTAACTCTATAAGCAACGACTGCGCTAATGCCCGTGACGAGTAATATCTTACTTGTTCATTAAATATATAAGTTCTGTTAGCATGTACTATGATCTGGACTGAAATAGATCAGATTAATTGGTTCCAGGATGATAAAATAAAAAAATGTTTATGTTGCAAATTATTAAGTTCCTCTAACTCAATGCAGATTGTTGGTTGAACGTAAATTCACTCAGAGTTGTCGTACCTCGAGAAAACATTTGATGCAAACTGTTGCGTTCATTTTTTTGTTGAGACAACACATTATTGTTGTGTGTTTGACCTTGTATTTGTAATCAAAATGTCATAAGTGGATCTTCCAGTAAAAGTTATATTAGTACGTCAAAATATGGAAGATCTGTCTCTACTCTCGCTTTTATCCTGAACAACTCTCTACGCAAGAAATTGCATGCAGGTGCTCGGCATGCAACGCATTCTCAGCCTTGCCACAAGGGGCACTGCAGTAAAGTGATCCTGGAGGGCCACTGTCCTGAAGAGTTTAGCTCCAACTTGCCTCAACACCGTCCTGGAGGCCTCTTGATCAGCTGCTTCAGGTGTGTTTATTTGGGGTTGGAGCTGAACTCTGCAGGTCAGTGGCCCTTCAGGAGCAGGAATGGACACCCCTGGTGTAAAGTGTTTTTTTATTTTTCTGTCGGGTCACTCAGGACCACCGGCTTATGTCTGGGTACTGTTGTATATTATTTTTTTGGTCTTATTTATGCTTGTTTAATACATTTTGCATACAGTAGTGGTGGTCAAAAGTCAAGCCTAGGAAAACTGACATGTTTTATTCCTCTCTTATTAAAAATGTGTTAAAGATTTTGTAAGTATATTACATAGGATACATAAGATTTTTTTTATTTTTTTTTTTGCATAGTACAAGCTTGTTTCCACCACTAAATAATACAAAATAATAAAAAAAGGAAATTGCAGATTTTTTTCAGAATTGCGAGATATAAAGTTAGAATTGTGATATAAAGTCAGAATTGTGTGATATAAAGTCAGAATTGTGAGATATAGAGTCAGAATTGCGAGATATAGAGTCAGAATTGTGAGATATAAAGTCAGAATTGTGAGATATAAAGTCAGAATTGTGATATATAAAGTCAGAATTGTGAGATATAAAGTCAGAATTGTGAGATATAAAGTCAGAATTGTGAGATATAGAGTCAGAATTGCGAGATATAGAGTCAGAATTGTGAGATATAAAGTCAGAATTGTGAGATATAAAGTCAGAATTGTGAGATATAAAGTCAGAATTGTGATATATAAAGTCAGAATTGTGTGATATAAAGTCAGAATTGTGTGATATAAAGTCAGAATTGTGAGATATAAAGTCAGAATTGTGAGTTATATAGTCAGAATTGTGAGATATAAAGTCAGAATTGAGAGATATAAAGTCAGAATTGAGAGATATAAAGTCAGAATTGTGAGATATAAAGTCAGAATTGCGAGATATAGAGTCAGAATTGTGAGATATAAAGTCAGAATTGTGAGATATAAAGTCAGAATTGTGATATATAAAGTCAGAATTGTGTGATATAAAGTCAGAATTGTGAGATATAAAGTCAGAATTGTGATATATAAAGTCAGAATTGTGTGATATAAAGTCAGAATTGTGTGATATAAAGTCAGAATTGTGTGATATAAAGTCAGAATTGTGATATATAAAGTCAGAATTGTGTGATATAAAGTCAGAATTGTGTGATATAAAGTCAGAATTGTGTGATATAAAGTCAGAATTGTGTGATATAAAGTCAGAATTGTGAGATATAAAGTCAGAATTGCGAGACATAAAGTCAGAATTGTGTGTTATAAAGTCAGAATTGTGTGTTATAAAGTCAGAATTGTGTGTTATAAAGTCAGAATTGTGTGTTATAAAGTCAGAATTGTGTGATATAAAGTCAGAATTGTGTGATAAAGTCAGAATTGTGTGATATAAAGTCAGAATTGTGTGATATAAAGTCAGAATTGCGAGATATAAAGTCAGAATTGTGAGATATAAAGTCAGAATTGTGAGATATAGAGTCAGAATTGCGAGATATAGAGTCAGAATTGTGTGATATAAAGTCAGAATTGTGAGATATAAAGTCAGAATTGTGAGATATAAAGTCAGAATTGAGATATAAAGTCAGAATTGTGAGATATAAAGTCAGAATTGTGAGTTATAAAGTCCGAATTGTGAGATATAAAGTCAGAATTGTGAGTTATAAAGTCCGAATTGTGAGATATAAAGTCAGAATTGTGAGATATAAAGTCAGAATTGTGAGATATAAAGTCAGAATTGTGAGATATAAAGTCAGAATTGTGAGTTATAAAGTCCGAATTGTGAGATATAAAGTCAGAATTGTGAGATATAAAGTCAGAATTGTGAGATATAGAGTCAGAATTGCGAGATATAGAGTCAGAATTGTGTGATATAAAGTCAGAATTGCGAGATATAAAGTCCGAATTGTGAGATATAAAGTCAGAATTGTGAGATATAAAGTCAGAATTGCGAGATATAAAGTCAGAATTGTGAGATATAGAGTCAGAATTGCGAGATATAGAGTCAGAATTGTGAGATCTAAAGTCAGAATTGCGAGATATAAAGTCAGAATTGTGAGATATAAAGTCAGAATTGCGAGATATAAAGTCAGAATTGTGAGATATAAAGTCAGAATTGCGAGATATAAAGTCAGAATTGTGAGATATAAAGTCAGAATTGCGAGATATAAAGTCAGAATTGTGAGATATAAAGTCAGAATTATGAGATATAAAGTCAGAATTATGAGATATAGTCTTTTTTTAATCTTCTGAAACATGCTTCAACTAATATTAAAACGCGACTTTATACAGTGCAATTAAAGTCAAGGAAACTCTTGGATTCATGCTGAATAAGAGAGTTTATTTGTGTAGCACATTTTCAGTTTTACTATAAATAAATGAGTTTAGGCTTGGCTTGTATAATAAATGTTGTTTATAATGAATGAAATAAGTGATTTATACTTACATATAAATCTAAATATGAATCTGTTTTATGAATACACCAATGCAACGTATCGGTTTGGTTTTGTTTTTACTTCTTAGCAATGCAATTTTGTTCCTGTGCGATCTGGAAAATATGGTATTTAAAGTTGGCATGAAATGAAAATTCACCCTATATATTTTATAAATGCGTGTTATAGATCTTATAGACTGTAAATGGTTTTCACTCAAACATAAATCCTAATGAAGACAAAAGGATCCGTCACTCCTTATACTTTGCGAACTTAAGTCTTGATCGTAGGTTTTTTCAATCATTTTAACTCTGGTTAAAGTTTAATTAGCTGCAACCGCACTGACAGACATGAATGAGGTTGTGATTGATCAGTCGGCCTCGACGGAGGCTTGTCAAACAAAGTATTCTGTCACAACAGCAAAACAGCAAGAGTGTTTTCCTCCCAAACTGTCTGACATCATACTAACTCTCACTGCCAAGCATCTTCTATTTGCCCTCCAAGTTTTGCTTACAGTGAAGCTCTGCAGAAAGAAACTTTTTGAAAGCAATTCCCTGGAAACGAGCGACTCAACAGGTGGAGTGTTGTGTTTTGTGCGCGTTGAAGATAGTCTTCGCTGTAATTGAGTATACGGCTGCTTATTGGAATAAAGCTGCTCAGCTGGGGAATTGCCGGCCACACATTCAAAGGTGCGCAAGCAATCCGATCACGGTGCAATCTTCGTTCACCGGAGAAGAAAACGGTGGATGCTGGCCTTATAGTCGGTGTTAAACCCCAGGCAAGATGCTGACTACAATCAATTTTCCCGGGAATGCTACACCCGTGGATTTTGCTGGCCATTTAGTTTGATAGAGAAAGCAAAATCGAATCAGCTTATAGGCACCCTTGAGCCAGTTTGCTGCTTTTCAACGATGTGCACTTTTATTTGCATTCTTCGTGTCCCCTTCTGAACCCCGGATTCAATCGAAGCCATAGCTCCCTTCCTGGAAGATGGTTATAGGCGTTCCTAGAAACAGGGACATTTCCTTCAATACATTAGGCCAAATGATCGGAATGACCTGTTTGCTGAGGTTTTGGGTCATCGGATGAATCAATTCCTCGGGCCAGCTGGCTAATGTTTGCACATATCAGACGCTGATTGGGGACAGTAATAGGGTGAGCTCAGATGAGTTACAGCAGATAATAGCATTTAGACGTCATGGTTGTCTTGTCACTGAGAATGGGTTTCTCTGAGAGCTAAGAGGTTTTGTGGAACTCAGGGGTCATCCACAGTTTCAGGTATTAAAGTTGTTTTTGTTTGGGAAACCTCGGTGTTGTGTGATTCAGACTGACCCGGGGCAGGGTTCTGATTGAGGCGCCGATATCCTTCAAGCTGAATCGAAGACGCGACGTCATTTAGAAACAAGATCAGGACAAAACAAAGTTAGTTTGGAGTTCGTTTCCGGAAACATTGGCTCCGGCTGGTGAACTCCTCTGAGTCCATTGGTCCGTGTCGATGCTGTAATCGGTGGGTGTGGCTCTCAGGCTCCGCCTTCCTTAAAATTGTTTGTGATTGCTGTGCTTCAGAGCAGCTCATCAGTAAAGACTTCTGGAAACCTTTGGATTGGGCTTTGTATGAGATCCAGACTGACCCGGGGCGGTTCTGATTAAGGTGATATACTTCGAATCGTGACGTATTTTAGTTCAGAGCCCCGGACGTGAGATAAGAGTCGGCTAATTTGTTCCCTCGATTTACTAAAACGTGTGCACGATTTATTTTATTTTTTTTTGCGTGTCATGTGAGCCCGTTTCCGTCACTGGATATAAAAAAAAAGATTATTGCGACTATTGATCTCACAATCCTGACTTTTTTTTTCACAGAATTGAGTGATATAAACTCGCAATTGCAAGAAAAAAAGTCAGAATTGTGAGATATAAAGTCAGAATTGTGTGATATAAAGTCAGAATTGTGAGATAAAAAGTCAGAATTGTGAGATATAAAGTCAGAATTGTGAGATATAAAGTCAGAATTGTGAGATAAAGTCAGAATTATGAGATATAAAGTCAGAATTGTGAGATAAAGTCAGAATTGTGTGATATAAAGTCAGAATTGTGATATAAAGTCAGAATTGTGAGATAAAGTCAGAATTTTGAGATATAAAGTCAGAATTGTGAGATATAAAGTCAGAATTGTGAGATATAAAGTCAGAATTGTGAGATAAAGTCAGAATTGTGAGATACAAAGTCAGAATTATGAGATAAAAAGTCAGAATTGTGAGATATAAAGTCAGAATTGTGAGATACAAAGTCAGAATTGTGAGATAAAGTCAGAATTGTCTGATATAAAGTCAGAATTGTGAGTTATAAAGTCAGAATTGTGAGATATAAAGTCAGAATTGTGAGATAAAGTCAGAATTGTGAGATACAAAGTCAGAATTATGAGATATAAAGTCAGAATTGTGAGATATAAAGTCAGAATTGTGAGATATAAAGTCAGAATTGTGAGATATAAAGTCAGAATTGTGAGATAAAGTCAGAATTTTGAGATATAAAGTCAGAATTGTGAGATATAAAGTCAGAATTGTGAGATAAAAAGTCAGAATTGTGAGATATAAAGTCAGGATTGTGAGATAAAGTCAGAATTGTGAGATACAAAGTCAGAATTATGAGATAAAAAGTCAGAATTGTGAGATATAAAGTCAGAATTGTGAGATACAAAGTCAGAATTGTGAGATAAAGTCAGAATTGTGAGATATAAAGTCAGAATTGTGAGATATAAAGTCAGAATTGTGTGATATAAAGTCAGAATTGTGAGAAAAAAGTCAGAATTGTGAGAAAAAAAGTCAGAATTGTGAGATAAAGTCAGAATTGTGAGATATAAAGTCAGAATTGTGAGATATAAAGTCAGAATTGTCAGATATAAAGTCAGAATTGTGAGATATAAAGTCAGAATTGTGAGTTATAAAGTCAGAATTGTGAGAAAAAAAGTCAGAATTGTGAGAAAAAAAGTCAGAATTGTGAGATAAAGTCAGAATTGTGAGATATAAAGTCAGAATTGTGAGATATAAAGTCAGAATTGTGAGATAAAGTCAGAATTGTGAGATATAAAGTCAGAATTGTGAGAAAAAAAGTCAGAATTGTGAGAAAAAAAGTCAGAATTGTGAGATAAAGTCAGAATTGAGAGATATAAAGTCAGAATTGTGAGTTATAAAGTCAGAATTGTGAGATATAAAGTCAGAATTGTGAGATAAAGTCAGAATTGTGAGATACAAAGTCAGAATTATGAGATAAAGTCAGAATTGTGAGATACAAAGTCAGAATTATGAGATAAAAAGTCAGAATTGTGAGATATAAAGTCAGAATTGTGAGATATAAAGTCAGAATTGTGAGATATAAAGTCAGAATTGTGAGATAAAGTCAGAATTTTGAGATATAAAGTCAGAATTGTGAGATATAAAGTCAGAATTGTGAGATAAAAAGTCAGAATTGTGAGATACAAAGTCAGAATTATGAGATAAAAAGTCAGAATTGTGAGATATAAAGTCAGAATTGTGAGAAAAAAAGTCAGAATTGTGAGATAAAGTCAGAATTGTGAGATATAAAGTCAGAATTGTGAGATATAAAGTCAGAATTGTCAGATATAAAGTCAGAATTGTGAGATATAAAGTCAGAATTGTGAGTTATAAAGTCAGAATTGTGAGAAAAAAAGTCAGAATTGTGAGAAAAAAAGTCAGAATTGTGAGATAAAGTCAGAATTGTGAGATATAAAGTCAGAATTGTGAGATATAAAGTCAGAATTGTGAGATAAAGTCAGAATTGTGAGATATAAAGTCAGAATTGTGAGAAAAAAAGTCAGAATTGTGAGAAAAAAAGTCAGAATTGTGAGATAAAGTCAGAATTGAGAGATATAAAGTCAGAATTGTGAGATAAAGTCAGAATTGTGAGATATAAAGTCAGAATTGTGAGATAAAGTCAGAATTGTGATATAAAGTCAGAATTGCGAGATAAAAATTCTGAATTGCGAGATAAAAAGTCAGAATTGCGAGATAAAAATTCAGAATTGCGTACTATAAAGTCAGAATTGCAAGTTCTAAAAAAAAGTCAGAATTGCAATTGCGAGTTTATATCTCACAATTCTGTGAAAAAAAGTATAAAAGTATAAAAAGATAAAATCGGAATAAAAAGCGGAAACGGGCTTCCGTCCGTATGAGGGGCTCTGCAATTTACCTAGAGAGCCCGCCCACACGCTCTTCTGATTGGCTGTGATTTTTGATTGATAGACAAATTGCTTGTCGCTGGAATAATGCTGCATCGCGTCTGGTTAGGACCACGCATGCTACACGAGTGATGAAAAGTGAAGCCAAAGCGTCTCTATCGCCCCCAGGTGGCAGGGTGCAGTACAGCTCATAAACCCCATGTTATGTAATGGGACGTGAGACAAACTAAACATTCAAGTCATTTTAGGCAGTTTTATTATTATTACTATTATTATGCTGATGCTAGTTAAAGGGTTTGTCCTTTAAATAAGTTTGTTTTTAGTTCGTTATTTGATGCTATAAAAACGCGGGTTTTGACATCATGAATGACAGCTGTCAATCTGACCGAAGCTTTAATCTGGAGCTTTAACTTTCATTTCTACATTTCCAGAACTGTTTATTTCACGCCAAGTATTGAGAGTGGGCGGGACCTTGACATCAGCTTCACTTCACGCTCACCTCTGACTCGAGACTCGAGATGTCAGCGCCACATTGGCACACCGGCGGCTTAATTCACTTACTAACAGTGTGCCACTGCTCAGGTATTCTAGACTTATTTTTACCCTTAAGTGAAGAATGATAAGTTTGCCGTGGCCTTTAGGGTTCCCCACAGCACACCCTCTCTGTCTGACCTCCATTAGATCCCCCCTCATTACACACACACACACACACACACACACACAAGTACCTAATTACCCTCGCTGTTTACTCAGTTGAAACTGGCTTAGGTTACTCTGCATACATAAACACAGCCATAATCGGTTTGTCTATTTTTCACATGTGCAGTTGAGCAGTCAAGCGTGATTTTTCTAGGAAACCGCTGGTGGTAAATGTGTGTTCACGTCTGCGGCTCTCTGTTTGTCCACGAGCGGGGCTGCCCTCATCAGCATTGATATTTCATGTTACACTTTTCTGATCATCTGTTTCCCATTTGCAGAAACTTTTTTTTAACCCTTTTCGCAATTGCTGAATGCCACTCTAATGGGCATATTTGTTAAGACTTCAGTGTTCTTTCTTTTAAGCGGCACTTTCATAGTGTTGGCTGGGAATGTATAATTCCACACGAAGGACAGCTGCTTCACGCACGATTCCTAACACATGCACAAACACGAACACACCAACACAATGGTGAAATAAAACCACTAGTTTGCCCTTTTTGGCACATCATTCTGTCAGATAAATACCTTGACCATATCTAAACACTTTCTCATTTTCAAACTTATATGGGCATTAAAAACAAAAATCCCCTCTTAAAATCACTTTCGGCCACTGCAGTAGTTTTTAAAGCTTTGTTAGTAAAATAATAGTAAATAAAACAAATGGTTTGTTCATTTTTATTAGTGAATATTGAAAATTACTATTGACTAAGATTAATAAATGTTGCAAATCTACAGTCTAAAAATGCTGTTTAAAAACAACCCAAGCTGGATTGAAAATGGACAAATCCAGTGATTGGGTTGTTTTAACCCAGCGGTTGGGTTAAATGTTTGCCCAACATGCTGGACAGTTTTATTTAACTCAACTATTGTTTAAAAATGACTTAAAATGAACCCAAAAAAGGTTGGAAATTAAAAATCAGACACAATCACAATAATCATCAAAATGTGAACATTTATTATTAAGCTTTTATTTTATTCAAGCGTTTAATTATTATTCATTAAACTTAATAAATGTTCATTTCTAACATACTTTATTTTAAGCAGTGAGCATTTTTTAAACAATAGTTGGAGTTGAATAAAACTATCCAGCAAATATTTAACCCAACCGCTGGGTTAAAACAACCCAATCACTGTCCATTTTCAACCCAACTTGGGTTGTTTTTAACCCAGCAGTATAGTAATGATAAGTAACATTGCAACTACATGTCAACTTACTCTACACTGTTAAAAAACAGTAAAGGACTGGCAGCACGGTTGCCAGCAAGATACTGTAAAATAACGGTATCTTACTGTTGGTGAAATTTACAGTTGGCTACTGTTGATTAAAAAACAGCAAAGAACTGGCAGCACGGTTGCCAGCAAGATACTGTAAAATAACAGTATCTTACTGTTGGTGAAATTTACAGTAGTATACTGTTGATTAAAAAACAGCAAAGAACTGGCAGCACGGTTGCCAGCAAGATACTGTAAAATAACAGTATCTTACTGTTGGTGAAATATACAGTTGGCTACTGTTTATTAAAAAACAGTAAAGAACTGGCAGCACGGTCGCCAGCAAGATACTGTAAAATAACAGTATCTTACTGTTGGTGAAATATACAGTTGGCTACTGTTTATTAACAAACAGTGAAGAACTGACAGCACAGTTGCCAGCTAGATACTGTAAAATAACAGTATCTTACTGTTGGTGAAATTTACAGTTGGCTACTGTTTATTAAAAAACAGTAAAGAACTGGCAGCACGGTTGCCAGCAAGATACTGTAAAATAACAGTATCTTACTGTTGGTGAAATTTACAGTTGCTACTGTTTATTAAAAAACAGTAAAGAACTGGCAGCACGGTTGCCAGCAAGATACTGTAAAATAACAGTATCTTACTGTTGGTGAAATTTACAGTTGGCTACTGTTTATTAAAAAACAGTAAAGAACTGGCAGCACGGTTGCCAGCAAGATACTCTAAAATAACAGTATCTTACTGTTGGTGAAATTTACAGTTGGCTACTGTTTATTAAAAAACAGTAAAGAACTGGCAGCACGGTTGCCAGCAAGATACTGTAAAATAACAGTATCTTACTGTTGGTGAAATTTACAGTTGGCTACTGTTTTTGCAATTACAGCATAAAACTGTTTTTACAGTTTACAGTAAAATTCTGAGAAACACATTTATAGTTGGTGGATGTTTATTTTCAGCTCTTCACCAAAGGGCATATTTGCAGGTTTTTAGTGTAAATAATACAAATATGGTATTGTATAAGCTACTGAGTCGTGCACTGCTAGCAAAAAGGATTCAGTGTTTAAATGTACCCAATGATAAAAAAATATCAGAAGAAAAACAGTTGAACATCCATGCATGCTAACTGCAGTCTTCTGTTCTGAAAATACTGTAAAGTACTGATTTATTTCCTTCGAGCAGTAAACACGGTAAAATGCTGTTATATTTTGTCTATGTCATTTCACACACAAAAAAAAAAAACGGTAATGTACCACTTTTGAACAGAACAGGATTATACTGTTGAAAATTTGCCGTAAATTAACAGCAATTTCTAACAGTGTACTAACCCGAACCTTGACTTAACAGTCTACTAATACTGTAATGACTGACGTTTAGTAACTTACACTTTAGTTAGCAGAATGTCTATTTTTAACTTTATTGAAATAAAGTATAACCCCTTATTGTAAAGTGTTACCATTATTTTAACTGGTTTGAATGTTTTTATGTCCATAAAATTCTAAATAAGAGTAGCTTTCAGTGTATTATCCCAAAATAGTCTTTATCACATGGTTATTGGATATATAAACCATTTTTTGTAGAGTTTCCAGTAAAACGTAATATATACTGTTTCCGTGATCCCACACACCCCTCTCACACCTCTCCATTCACTCTCTGTTTTGACTTCCACGACTCTGAGCCTCCGCCAGGCATCTCTCATGAAAGTCATTATAGCGCAGTGGATTGCAGTCTTCCCCCTCCATCTCTCTGCCGCTGTAATAACGTCTCATTCATCAAGGCCGTTTAAAGAGAGTTGCCTGTGCGTAAATAAGGGGTGAGGTCTGGCAGCCAGAAACCTGCTGATGCTATCAGGGAGACGGGCGGCTTCCTCATCACTGTACGACAGGAGCTCAACTTTCTGACTACAGTTCACTGGAAAAAATATCCTCTTAACTTCTTGACAGCTGCGACTGCCAGAGAGTCCACTGATGGTTCAATGAAGAGCCTTTAACATCCATGGAACATTTCAATTGCGCAGATTATTCAAATGTTATTAATTCTAAAGTAAATCCTTGATTATGATTATTTCACTCTTTTAACTTTAGTTAGTGTGTTTGAGCAGAAACAACATCTGCAAAGTTACGACGCTCAGAGACATATTTTCTTTTAAAGAACAGCTGGACTACAACGAGCTTTTACCCGGGTTAGTGACATCACAAACCCAAATTTACATAAACCCCACCCCCGAGAACACGCAACAAAGGGGGCGGGGCCATGTCGGGCTGCTTTAGAGAAGAGGAAGAGTTGTTGTAGTCGAGTGTTGTTGATGCCGTCATTTTTCGCCACAAACGAGGGTCGATTCAAGGAAAAAAGATGAACGTGACGACACATGCTAGTGATGAGTTGATCAACTCCACAGCAACTACATCAATTTATCCACTAACCGTTCAGAAACGTCTAAAAGTTGAACTTCTTCCTGAGTCTCTCCATCAGTTTGAACACTTTCCTCATTTTGTCTGCGTGAGATTCTCCAGCTTTGTTGTTGTTGAGCTGTTAAAGCTCCGCCCTCTTCTGGAGCAGCAGCTCATTTGCATTTAAAGGGACAGATTTTAAGCCAGCCATATAGCCTATTAAACTATAGTCGAGTTAGGTTAGTCAAACATTTAACCCAACTGCTTGGTTAAAACAACCAAATCGCTGGGTTTGTCCATTTTCAACCAAACTTGATCTGCTTCCCAAAAGTTGAGATAACTTTCTTTTAATTTGTCAGTTCAAATACATTTATTTTATTCAGTATTGACTAAAAAAGACCAAATATGTTCATATTCTACAGTATCTCTCTCTGAAAATGAACTAGACCGCCGTGAAGTCCTTCAGAATGAGTCACAACCTCACATCTTCCTGCGTGTCCTCCCGTCCCTCCTTCTCTGGCCCTTGCTCGTCTTATTATTGCCCCTGAGATGGAGTCTCTTGACATTCACACATGGGCTGACCTTTTTTGGTACAGTTTCCAATTAAATCTTGACAGGTTCTTGTCTGTACAAAGCGCCCCGAGATGCCCTCGGCCTGCGTAACTTCACAGAGATACACCACTTTTCAGAGTGTGTTGTTGGCGACTCGAGGTGACTCATCGACTGCGCCGGAAGGACGTTTGCTCATGGAGATAATTGCATTTCTCTCACCTGTGCCATTTATTTTGCAGGCCTTCAAAAGTGCCACGATGAGCTCATACTGGTGTGCGGGGAAGGGTGATGTCATCGAGAACTGGTGCCGCTGTGACCTGACTGCGCTTGGCAAAGACGGGCTGCCCAACTGCAGCCCCCTGCGGCGGCCGGTGTAAGTAACCCTGACCCGGCGTTCTGAAAGCCTCCGTGTGCAATTCTCCAATCATGGCAGCCGTTTAAGGCATCCTTGACTGTCCAAAATGCAGGAAAGACAAATGATGCTGCCAAATATGCCTCATCTTCACTGCCAAAATCATAACATGCTGAGTCACACTACTGTTCAGAAAGTTTGTTTGTGTTTGGAGACACTTTGCAAAAGGTTCCATTTGTTAAAATCAGTCAAATGCATCAGTTAACATGAAAAATAATTCTAAAGCATGTATTAAATAAATTTAATAAATGTTAACTAATAATATCTTATTGCAAAGTGCTACCTTTTTTAAAAAATATTTTTGAAAAAAGTCTCTTTTGCTCACCAAGGAAAATTGTGAAATATTATTACAATATAAAATAGCTGTTTTCTATATGAATATGTGTAAAAATGTAATTTATATCCAGTGATCAAAGCTGAATTTTCAGCATCATTACTCCAGTCTTCAGAGTCACATGATCCTTCAGAAATCACTCTGATATGATGATTTGATGAAGAAACATTTATGATTATTATCAGTGTTGAAAACAGTTGTGTTCTTTCAGATTTATTTATTTTTTTCTAGAATTCTTTGATTAATAGAAAGTACAATATTCATTTCAAATAAAAATCTTCTGTAACATTATAAATGTCTTTTTTTGATCAAATGTGCCTTTCCTTTGCATATTAATTTATATTATACAAAAAAAAGTGCATTTTGTGATCCAGACAATGCGTTTCCATGGAAGAAATAAACATGTTTTTAATGTATGTATTTATTTATTTAACGCTCCACACCAATTACTTTCAGCACAGATTTTGTGAGCATGTTTGTGCCGTTGTCTGAAACGAGGGCAGAAACCTTGTGCAAGGTCACAATTCATTCTTACTCAATTCCCCTAGGTGTCTTAAGTGTCCTTCCTTCCTTTTAAAATAGCCTTTGCTTTAAAGTCGCATCTATGATGCCTTAAAGTGGCCGACTTAGGCGGCTCAATGGGTTTTGGAACTGAGCCATTTTGTCAAATCATACATTGGCTGATCTTTATTTTCACAGACTGAGACTGGCTCCACACCTGGAACCCTCCAGCACGATGGTGGCGCTGGAATGGATCGATGTGGAACCTCTGATTGGCTGCAAGGTTTCAGATTACATCATTCAACACAAGCGAGTAGAGGACCCGTCAGAGGCAGAAATCTACACAGGTATATGAACAACACCTACAGAAAATCTGCACAAACACTTCTTACACGGCCGATCAAAAGTTAGTGTTTTTGAAAGAAGTCTATTCTGCTCGCCAAGGTATATTTGGTCAAAAAAATACAGTAAAATCAGAAAATATTATTACATTTAAAATATCTGTTTTCTATGTGAATATGTTTTTAAGTATAATTCATATCCAGTGATCAAAGCTGAATTTCCAGCATCATTTCTCCAGTCTTCAATGATCCTTCAGAAATCATTCTGATATGATGATTGGCTGATCATCAGATGTACTGACGAATAATCCATTTACTTTCCTGGCATCATGTGTTTTTCTACTCAACCTTTTCACCTTTAATTTTCACTGCTACTTTTGGCCTAATGGACCTTGTCCAATCGTACGAGATGCTTCCAATAATTTAGATGTGAATGTTCCATTCTTACGTCTGTGATCAATTTAGAAATCTAATTTCCCAGTGCTGGGAAATTGCAGTTCAGTCGAGGCTCTACAATGATGTTGTTCTCGTAGTCTCACTACATAACTGATTGTCTTGTTGATCTGCTCAAATCTTGTTTAGCCCTGCGATTTCAGGGTTACAGGACCAGAGGAAGATAAAGACGAGGCAAGTAAGACGGGTCACTAACCTGTGAGTCAGAGCTCAGGTGACAGGAATCTAATAAAAGACGAGAGACAAAATGTTCAGGTTGAACAGGCCAGGTTTAGTCATGGCAGCCAATCAATCGAGCGCTGATGAGTGACAGCGGGAGATGAAGATGCCTACTGGCAGATGGTGTGACGTCTGTAAATCTGATCGACAGACCTTCATCGGTTATATCCAACCAGGAGATGACACCGTTCAGTGGTCCAAAATGTTTCCCACTCGCACCCAAGCATGGACAAACACCTTTAGCATCACTGTCTTAGATTAAGATTGAGCCAGGATTAGTTCAACTAGGACATTTAAGTACATTTTATAAGAAAAAACCTAGACAAAAAAAGGGGGACATATAATAAAAATCTCACTTGTTACGTGTTTGAGCGCTACAATCGGGTTCCCGGGGCATCAACTGAACCAGAAAACGTGAAAAAGGACAAGTGACTTTGTTTTGGCAAGCCTTTCTCTGCAAAAACCAGCCGCTCAGATTTCGCTCTTCTTGTGATTTATTATAAAATAACCGCCCCTTAATCTGCACATTTCCACTCACGGAACCGTCATTTTGTGTCGGCAAAAGTGCAAGAAACGTCTAAAGGTTGAACTTCTTCCTGAGTCTCTCCATCAGTTTGAACACTTTCCTCATTTTGTCTGCGTGAGATTCTCCAGCTTTGTTGTTGTTGTTGAGCGACCGAAGAGTGAAATGTAAATTTAAGTGTATGCAACCATCAACAGCATTTTACTTCTACATATTTTGCTTCCACACACCCCCAGACTGCAGCGTAGCGTCGGCCCAGATCCGGGCCAGATCTGGCACAGGTGGATACCAGATGTGGGCCGACAGATGCTGTTGTCTGGGCCCAGAACACTAGTGGACTTTCAGCGTCACACCAAACGAACCAAACTACGAAAGCAGCGCTCCAAAAGCTCTAGCGTATAAAAACCTGGTGATGACAACATGGTTATTTCTATCCTGCGATTACCATCAGACGGTCATCATAATCTAAGGTGAAAGACACGCTAACAGAGGCTCTTTCTGGTTCTGAGATTCGAGCATCATGTATCACATTCTGTAATATTTGAGACAAAAATACTCGCCTTGTTTTACAACAAAGGGATCGACTGTTGTGATATGAAATGAGGATTTATGGAATAATGGCAGATGGATAGTTTGCATTTAAGACAGGATGCTTGGGAAAAGAAATTGGGATCAGTGTCAACAGAATATTTGATAGCTAAAGTCAACTTTCTGAATGCACACGTCTGGTGTTGCTGCGCATGGTTTTCCAATGAAAACTAAACGCAATAACTCACTTTCCCTCTGAAATGACTTTCCCTTTGGGAGGATGTCAAAAGGAAACCCTCGCATTTTCCAGCCTCTTGTTGAATAATGTCGTAATGCACAGAATTAATGTTGCTGCATTATATATATATATATATAGTTTCCCAAAGAGTTAAATGAAAATGTGCAGCATAAATATTTCACTCGGGTTTCATGACTTTGGCCGAGTTCCGATCTGCAGTGAACAATCAGTACAGGTCCGAATGCTGGACTCCAACCGATGCAAAGACTGTAATAATTACAGTATGTTTTAACCATGAGGACTGTACAGTTCACGTAAAGAGTGAAGACAAAAATAATATTTCATCCACACACCCCCCTGCTCTCTTCGGCTCCTCAGACCAACACATGTCGTGATATAGAAAAAAATTCACAACCAACCACTGTGTTCACCTAAGGCGATTGACTCACTGCCCACAAATATGTTTTGCATTTACTAATTAAACTAAATAAAATGTTTAGCTTTGTGCTGACCAATGCTGGGAAGCCAGAATGTTCTTGTCTTGCCATCTATAAACAACTTTATTACATGCTGTTTGCCTCTCAATTTTGTACACATAAAATCAGATTCTCGGCAACAATGTGTCACCATGCGTTACCGTTCGGTTAACATCCCGAGCCCGTCTGACACATATTCACACAGCGGGACGAGAAGGGTTTTATGTGTTCGACACCACAAACCAATTATAATGGGTTCAGACAAGACCAGACCCGCTTTTTGTACTTTTACTGTCTCCGCTTTAACACTTTTCCTATAGATTGAGTGTAGAGGAGAAGGAGTGTGAAGTTAAAGTCGTATTGATCCATGACCGGTGACTGATCACATGCATCTGGATTATGTAATCGGATTCCAAAAATTCTGTACTTGTCAATTTAGATTATATTACATTTTAAAATACTCAAGTAAGAATGTCTGATTGATTTCTTTGCTATATTTTCAATTTTCCTTTCTAAAAAAGCCGACTGCTTATTTACGTCCAGAAGTTCTTCCAGGTTTGTGGAATTGACCCTTCGCCGACAGTTTGATTGACAGGCGATCTGACCAATCATAACCCCGAATCGGCCATTTTGTCCCTCAAAGCGGTCAGGGGAGTTAGTAGATTAACGTTGGTGAACTTGAATCACGTCTTGAAACAACATTCCTTCTGATGTTCATTCATGTTTATTTGATGCTATAAATGAACTAGTATGAAGAGATGATCGCTTCACGAGGAGCTACAGCGATCTGTCACCACACATTAAACACACACTAGACGCTATTTATAGATTTAAAACATTACAATATTTTAAATATGAAACCGTTTCATACATTGTCAGTGTCCTCTTTGCTCCTCGATGTATTTTTCACTGCATGAGAACATGATGTGTGGCATAGAGAGCGCATAGCAACAGTAACTAAAGGGGGCGGGGCTTTGAGAACGGTCAATTGCACACACAGACAAGACACTGGTCATGTGACTATCACTGAAAACTGATCAAAACAGCATTTGATCACTGGATTTACACAAATCGTTTTAGCTCCTGATGAACATTAATTATTATTTGAAATAATAATGTTAATTGGTTAATAATGTTTACCATGTTTTACTGTCTCTGGAAGGCGTTTCAAACACATTATAATGTACAAATTCACATCATTTCATATTTACATTCAATGCAAAGTTGGGATTCCCAAACTTTTCTTGTCAGCTGAATCTCTTTGCCCTAAAAGATTTTAAATTAATAAGTTAGTTCGACAATAAAATAAAATGAAGTTAATTATAATAAAATGAAGTTGGTGGTTCTCTGATGTTGGTTAATGGTAAAATGTAAACAAATATGTGTTTTAATCTTTTTTTAGTAAATATTTTACTTATTTATTTTAAAATGATTTGCTTACATTTTTATGATTTAATTACTTAACAGCTTTTCATGAAACTCACGAACCCCAGTTTGGAAAACTGTGATGTAAAGTAATATTTAATGCACTTCATGATACAAACGAATGGAATATATTTTCTTTCTTTTTGCATTTTTGTATCAATATGCTACTAGATTTGCCTATTCAAATTAATGTGATAAACGAGTTAGGTCAAAAGTCGTCAGAATATATCACCTAAAATAATAGATTACGAAATACAATTCATGTCATTTAGAATCAGTAACTGACTACAAATTGTAAGTAATCCACAGTCCGCTCACTTCCACGCACCAAAGTCGTCTGGTAAATTATTTTCGATGGTTCTTTTTGTTTGGCTGTTGCAGAGAAACTGTCAGTGTTTATTTTTGTACCCAAATCTTGCTTTACACGCTTTTTGGAGTCGCAAGTAATGCAAGGAAAACTAGCTGTCCTGAAAGTCAGAATGAATCCATCATGGACTCAGTCAAAACATTAAACGAGCCAAAATCAACTATTTAGTACACCATTAACGGAGGAAAAAAACACCTCATGTTTCCTGTGCACAAAGCTGCAGAGCAACGGCAACAGATTGACATAATACTAATACTAATAAATGAATACGGACTCTCTCCAGGATGTAGGAGGCATGAATGCGGTAAAATGTCATCTCAAATACAAGGACACGACTCAATTAGAAAACAAATCTCACTTGAGAATGTTGTCCGTTAATAAATCACTTCTCAACTCATATAATTAAAGCAAAAAAGGAAAGAAAAGTGTGCCCAACATCTTCATGTGGAAAATTTGAGCCTATCATGAAACTTTTCAGTGTTTTCAAATATGCATGGTCAAAAACGAGTTTTATTGTGTAGAAATGTGTTGAAAGCATGTCTTGTTGAGTAGATCCCTCATCTGACAGTCCAAAGCCGGTGATTGGAATAGCGTCGGAGTGTTAACTCTCTGAACTTTGAAGGATTTGTTTAAAGCCTCTAGATGGCATCCGTTTGCTGAAGCCCTGCGACCTCACTGACACGGGAAAGAGTGAGGTGTCTCACGGATTCTGCTATTAGCTCTGACCTTGTCAAATTTAAAGGAGATAGTGTAAAGCCAAACCGTAGTCCCTTTCCAAAATCACATTTTGGAAATGGATGCAACACGAACGGATGTGACCTGAGGTTTGTCTCTCTCATCCGACTCCTTCATCGGTTTGGAACAGGATCGACAGCGTATACGAACATATGACATCATGCATTTGCTTTGTTTTCCCAAAATTTCATTGCTCAGAAATGCTTGAGATCGCAGGTGTCTGAGCGCAGACATCAAGAAACTGTAAGAGAGATGATCAGTAGTCCGTCTGCTTAATATTTTGATGCTCCCATCTACTGACTACAAGTAACTACACGTCAACTTGTTCTACTAACCCGAACCCAAACCGAACAGTCACATTAATACTCTAATGAGAATTAGTCGACATGCAATTGCAAAGTTGCTTACAGTTAGTAAAGTGGGCCATTGAAATAAAGTGTAACCCAGAATATTACATTCTTTTGGTGATCGGTGATTTTTCTGATTTAGTGTTTCTGCTCACCAGTTCCAGTCATTTACAACAGCTGCGTTTGACATATGAAGCACACGCAGCATTTGTGAGACGTGAATGATGTAAACCGACATATGACGTCACACTTTTGCCTTTCTTTTAGAAAATTTCACCGGTTTTACAGCTCAAGCGACTTATTTCCACGGCACACGTCTGCGGCGTCACGGCTCCAGCGAGGCTTCGTTTCGTCCTCTAGGTGGTGTGAACTCGGCTGGATTCACCCGTCGGACGTTGTTTTACTTGATTTTAATGGCTTAATGGTTCCATTTTGTCTGGTTTAATTGTGTTTATTGCTAAGTCCTACTTGGCCTTAACTTAAAATATGAGCGCGAGTCTCCACAGTGTGATTGTTTTGACTTTATTTCATGTGCGTCCGTCAAAAATAGACTTGCTGGCTATCTTTAGCACAGCACTGCGATTTAAAAATGTCTGCGATCGAGATCGTGTGCGGTGCAAATGTCCACCTGGTGTGTTTTGGTCAATCAAATCACAAGAAGACGAGGGAGACACATATCCGTTCACACCTCTTCTCTGTTTTTTATTTATTTCGAGGGGAGGGTTAATGGGTTGGTAAATGTATGGGCTAATATATATTTATATTGACTTATGAACGGTGGAAAAACATCTGGAGCGCTTCAGCTGTGATAGACACGAGACCAGCCGAACGCTCCTGTTAGAAATCAGGAATGGCGAGAGAACATTTTTCACTTGTAAACCAAACTTGGGTCGACGAAGTTTAACTCCTGCTTCCCGTAATGGTCAGTAGACGGTCTTTCGAACACACGAGCGTCTACACTATGAAACGAATCCGGTCGAATGCGTTTTCAACTACCTGAGTGATCAAAAACTCAAGCTCAAAACATGTTATACCCCCGTTTACGTCTGCATTTAGAGTCGTCCACGTGTGATCCGATCACCCGAAATGCATCTTAACACCAGGTAGAAACAAGGCCTTATTGGATATCTCAGTTCCTTCATCATTTCTTATGATACTTTAAGATGAATGAAAAGAGATGCTCTGTTCGTTTGAAAATCGGAGCACATGATCGAGATCTCGTTTCTGAAACGGTGAGATGTCTTCTTCGGAGCTCTCGCCGCGGATTCGTCTGCGATAACAGTCGTTTAGACGATTGGCAGCTGCGATGAGATCAGATTTTTTCCGTTTGCGTTATTTTTAAGTGGCTGTTCATTCGGTGATTATCAGTGTTTCTTCCCACCACGAAGGACGCACGACACGCACGATGAATCCCGACACATGACGTAACGCACTTGTCTCACACAGGCCGGCGACGGCAGCGGGACGTCGCAGCCGCAAGACCGCACATGTTGGTCTGGGTTTCTTAATTTGGACGAGCTAGAGCTCCTCTTCAACTGGCAGCCTGGAAGAAGCACGCTTCTTCCAAATCCGCTAATTAACGACGAGAAGGGTGTCAGAGTGTGAGCATCTCTCGCTGTTTCTCGCCACGGACACATAATAGGAGTCTGGGAGATATGAGACGCGAGGGCGGGGGGAAACGCGGAGAGGTACGAATGCGAGAGCGAGAGGGAACCGGCCGCCACATGCCAATGATGTCATCTCACAGCTCCGCTGTCAGACGGCGCGCTGTAGGACATTCGATCTTTGATTCTCATCTCCGTTTCAGCCTCCCGTCACAGCGGGTTTCTTATCGGGAATCCGTCACTGTCCGACACCTCCCGCTCCCCGTCTCCCTCGCCGAGGGTCGAGCCTGCGCTCCGCGGAGGGCTATCCTTTTGTTTACGTAACAATTCCGGCGTCGGCTTTGAGCGGAGCTCTGTCCCAGAGTGCCGATGCTTGTTGATAAGCCAGCTTGTCTGAAGCGAGATTCAATTAAAAGGAGATAAAAGGGTGTCCTTCAGGATGAGTGGAGATAACGAATTGGAGAGCCTCAGCTGACTTGCTTTGTTTGCTTAATTAAGGATGACCTCATCGCTAAAAATGGCTCCCGCTTCCCCTGGCGTCACGAGTGGGGCCATCAGCAGATTGGAGTACAGGCAGGAAGCCAAGTCTGGGTTCTTTATTCAGCAAACACACACACACACACACACACACACACACACACACACTCACACACACACTCACACACACACACACACACACACACTAATGCAAAGTTGAGGCTGAATTCATTTTGATGCATTTTCACAAGGAGCAGATGCACAACATGTCATGCACATGGACAGAAATGCACATGTAGTCAAAACCGACTGTAAAAAATGATTGTTGGCTTAACTTAAAAAAAGTAAGTTACCTGGTTGCCTCATTGAAACGACAGTTTTGAGTTAATACAATGAAGGCGATTGATTTAATAAACAGAAATATTATCTTAGCCGAACCACAATTATCTAAGTTGATTTGAGAAAAGAAAAACAAATGCAGGGTTATAATAGTTAACTAAAACTATATAAAAAAAAACCTGTTACTTGATGTACTAAAATAACAAAAACTTCAACTGGAGTAATAAAAACTGCGTAGACCTATTGTGTTTTTAAACAGCGATGAGTTTTTAGAACAGTCT
Source organism: Zacco platypus (assembly GCA_038088235.1). Taxonomy (NCBI): domain Eukaryota; kingdom Metazoa; phylum Chordata; class Actinopteri; order Cypriniformes; family Xenocyprididae; genus Zacco; species Zacco platypus. The sequence goes on along the minus strand of CM076082.1, from coordinate 695,134 downwards.
GTGGAAGCCAAAATAAAGTTAATTTCGAGTTTATATCTCACAATTCTGAGATATACTCATTTTTTCCTCAGAATTGCACGTTTACATCCGGAAATTTTGATGAATTGTGATATAAACTCCCTATTGTGAGTTATAAAGTCCAAACTGGGAGATATAAACATGCAAGACAAAAAAAGTCAGAATTGTGAGATAAAAATGTTATACTATTTAACAGTTATCTATGTAAAATGTTATACAATTTGCATCGCTATATAAATAAAGGTGACTAAAATCTTATTTCATGCCGCAGATATTCAATATTTCAATATTATTTACACTTGCTGTTTACATTAAATTCATGCTTTAATATGATAATAATCGTCACAGGTTTGGTCAGTCCAGTCTGTGACTTTAAGAATGTCTCTTCAAAGACCGTCTTCAACCACGACGACAAATCAAGACAATATTTTATGCATTCAGATTGTGACATTCAAAGGCACAACAAGACATTTTGTTTCTCATGTTCAAACATTTTCCTCCTCTCTTTACCACTATGTCACGTAACTGTGACGGCTGCTCCAAACTGGACATATTAAAGACACACACAACAAAGGCACGATCTAAATGAAAATGAATGATTAAAAAAATAAAGAATTCAAAATCGTGATTAAAAAAATATCCCAATGATACTAAAATAACACCGGATGCAACAACGCATTTTTATCGTCTGTCACACAAGCAAAGGTTGTTGTTGTCTAGTTTGATGTCGAACGAGTCGCTGTGATTGGTGGTCGAGTGCAGCGTTATGACAGATCATGTGATGCCAATTATCTCGTCTGGCATTTAAATCTAAAGGGCAAAGACCCATTTAAGCCACAAAACGACATGGAACTTTCTCTCGTTATCTAGTTATCTGATATTCTATTTCTTGATTTCACTTTGAAATATATTAAAATTAACATGTTTTTGTTCCATTAGGGCAGGACGGCCTGTCACTCGGGTCAGATCAACCTATAACAGACCACAACCATCCAATCTGATTTATTTTTTCACTTCTTTAATACATTAAGATATGTCAAATGATTTTTAAATATGTTTGTGACATAATACCTGATGGCAGACCATCTATGCGAAATTTAAAATTGCCTATTCACAATCTAGTCAAGAAATCGCAGAAATGATTATACTGACAAATGCATCAAGTTACGGTACTTTTTCTGTACTCTGTTATTACCGTGCTGGCAAAATTTTAATTTTGTGTTGCTATGCATGGTTCAACTCTCTTCTCAAGGATGAAGTAGGCCATCACATTTATTTCCAAGGTTTCCTCTCATTCTTCTCCAGGGAAAGTTTAATCAATGCTTCTGTATCAAGCACACTGGCTCAAATATCGTGGTTAGGGCCATTACAGGGACTGTGTCTCCGCTAATAAATTGAATAGACATAGTGATGTCAGATTAGCAAATGGCCGAGCGGAGTGCAGAGCTGTGATCAGTCTCTCTCCCTCTCTCTCTTTATACATCACTGTCTCTTGGACATAAAAAGGCCATCATGTACTTTTTGACTTTGTCAGACTCGACTCTAATTAGCAGGATGACTAATAGCAGAAACTCCAGCTCTCTATTACCTTTTCAGATGTGTAGTTCATCAGACTGTTGATTGTACAGTATGCAAACACAGCGGCAGTGATGAATTAAACAAGAGTCTACTTTACTTGAAGCCTGTATTTAATGCACCATAAAGGTGCAAACTGTTCCTAAAATGATTGAAAATGGTGGTTATACTTGTTCAATACCTGTATTAATCATCTTAAATTTATGTGTATTTGGATTTCATTTACTAGTAAATAAAGCTGTTATCAAATCTATAATTTAAACAGTCCATACACTTGATTTGCATTATGCATACAGTAAATACATATGTGCGTTTGAATTATGTATTAATTGCATTATGCATACAGTAAACAGATTTGTATATGCATTTGAATTATGTATTAAATGCATAATGCATGCATACAGTTCATGTATATTCATACAGATTATTCGACGAACCTAATCTAGGTATTAACTAATCTGCCTGATACATTAATACAAAGCGCTCTGTAAATAACACGCACCCTGCAGACGTTTGACATCATAATGCAAATCTTCTGATGTTCCTGTCTGATGCAGATGATCTGTCCAGGTTGAGCTGATGGTAGAGAGAGTTTAGCAAGAGCACAGTGGACAACTCTAAGTGTAAAATGCTGTTATAGTGTGTGTGTGTTCAGACAGTGATTTATGGGAGATCTGCAGTGCAGCGCCTGTGGAGGTTGTGGAGTAACGTCTGAAAAACTGACCCCTGCTTTGAAACTGTAGCAAAGAGTTCCCAGACAGAAACACGGTGTCCCACATCTTGTACCTGTGGATTCCACATGTAGACGCTAAAAAATATTGGGTTATTTTTTCGACCCAAGTCCTGGGTTGAGCCTTTTGGGTAATTTATTTATTTATTTATTTATTTATTTATTTATTTATTTTTTTTTTTTTTTGGGGGGGGGGGGGGGTATTTTTCCAGTGTTTGGGTCGTTTTTGTGTTACCCAGATCCTGGGTCAGACGTAACAACCCAGCGTTTGGGTCGTTTTTGTGTTACCCAGAACCTGGGTCAGACGTAACAACCCAGCGTTTGGGTCGTTTTTGTGTCACCCAGATCCTGGGTCAGACGTAACAACCCAGCGTTTGGGTCGTTTTTGTGTTACCCAGAACCTGGGTCAGACGTAACAACCCAGCGTTTGGGTAGTTGTTGTGTTACACTGATCCTGGGTCAGACGTAACAACCCAGTGTTTGGGTAGTTTTTGTGTTACACTGATCCTGGGTCAGACGTAACAACCCAGCGTTTGGGTCGTTTTTGTGTTACCCAGAACCTGGGTCAGACGTAACAACCGAGCGTTTGGGTCGTTTTTGTGTTACCCAGAACCTGGGTCAGACGTAACAACCCAGTGTTTGGGTAGTTTTTGTGTCACCCAGATCCTGGGTCAGACGTAACAACCCAGCGTTTGGGTCGTTTTTGTGTTACCCAGAACCTGGGTCAGACGTAACAACCCAGCGTTTGGGTCGTTTTTGTGTTACCCAGAACCTGGGTCAGACGTAACAACCCAGCGTTTGGGTCGTTTTTGTGTCACCCAGATCCTGGGTCAGACGTAACAACCCAGCGTTTGGGTCGTTTTTGTGTCACCCAGAACCTGGGTCAGACGTAACAACCCAGCGTTTGGGTCGTTTTTGTGTCACCCAGATCCTGGGTCAGACGTAACAACCCAGCGTTTGGGTCGTTTTTGTGTTACCCAGAACCTGGGTCAGACGTAACAACCCAGCGTTTGGGTCGTTTTTGTGTCACCCAGATCCTGGGTCAGACGTAACAACCCAGCGTTTGGGTCGTTTTTGTGTTACCCAGAACCTGGGTCAGACGTAACAACCCAGCGTTTGGGTCGTTTTTGTGTCACCCAGATCCTGGGTCAGACGTAACAACCCAGCGTTTGGGTCGTTTTTGTGTTACCCAGAACCTGGGTCAGACGTAACAACCCAGCGTTTGGGTCGTTTTTGTGTTACCCAGAACCTGGGTCAGACGTAACAACCCAGCGTTTGGGTCGTTTTTGTGTCACCCAGATCCTGGGTCAGACGTAACAACCCAGCGTTTGGGTAGTTGTTGTGTTACTCCGGTCTCGAGTCAGACGTAAGAACCCAGCGTTCTGGTAGTTTTTGTGTTACCCAGAACCACTTCGATTCAAAATGGTACGATTAAAAGTAGATTTTTCAAGCTGTCTTTAGATATATTTCTCATGTCTGTGAAGCAAGTAAACACTAAGTTTCGGTTCCTGTTTGTGACGCGGTGCTGTTCAGGGAGACTGAGGTGGCAGAAAGCAAATCCTGTTTCTTATCTTTATTTTACAAAAGCACAACATTTTGTTGTTATTGTGAGTGCTCACAAATAAAAGTAGACAGTTTTGAATGAGGTATTATCTTATCTGTAGTATAGGGTAGTCGTGGCCTAGTGGTGAGGGAGTCAGGCTTGTAATCTGAAGGTTGTTGGTTCGATTCCCACGCTGGCAGGAATTGAAAGTGGGGATTGTGAATGAACAGTTCTCTCTCCACCTTCGATACCATGATTAAAGTGCCCTTGAGCAAGACACCTGACCCCTAATTGCTCCCCTTGTAAGTCGCTTTGGATAAAAGCGTCTGCTAAATGATGAAAAATGAAAAAAAAAAATGAAATCTGTATGACAAAATATTGAAAAAATTCAAGTGATCGTGTTGTAAAATCTTGGTCGACTAAGCCTCTCCTAGTCGACTAATGTTTAGTCAACTATTAGGGGGCAGCTGTAGTATTTTTATAGCACCTAACTTAATAAAACTGGATGTGTGACTACCTCAAAATGTACATCCGTTTGCAAGTTTATTTGGCAAAATAAATGTATAAACCTCTTTAGTTATTCACACATGTCAGTGATTGTGCCATCGGTTGCCAATCCCTGGTTTAAAGTATCACATAACCTAAAGTATGTGAAATAACACATAATAATATAATAAATATGTGTAGTTTCCACTGCACTGTGACCTTTTGGACTCTTCTGAACTTGCACTGATCTCAAGTGAGCATAAAACCTGCAAATGTCTGTGAACATTAATGAGACAGAGAGCATTGCTTCAGGAGATGAAAGAAAGGCCTGGACTCTGTAGCGGCGTCGTTGAGAACAAACGACCTGTGCTTTGTTTTGATTGTTACAGAAACGCATGTGAGACTCATATCCACTTTGATGCAAGTGCCCTCACTAGTGTTTTATCTGGAATTGTGTTTGCACCATAGCCATTCAACTGAATAGAAACATGAATTTTAGCTCGTCCACCAGAATTATGAAGTTGGCGTTGAACCACATGATTGCAGTTTTTTTTTTTTTTTTTACTTTTATTAGATTGGTGAGTTGTTATGCTTTGGTGAATTGGTGATCAATTCATATGAATTTATACAATCTTAGGGGTAGAGCTTTTTAGATAGTTGTGGCCTAATGGTGAGGGAGTCGGGCTTGTAACCTGAAGGTTGCCGGTTCAATTCCCACGCCGACAGACAGGAATTGAAGGTGGGGATTGTGGATGAACAGCTCTCTTTCGAGTCCTTGACAATACGTTATGACTTAACTAACTTTATCGTTTTCAAAAAATAAAATAAAAATTGCACTGTAAAGCTGAACCCTGAAATTAAATGAAATGAGTTTGTTTCACTCAAATAATAATGAAAGTTCATTGTACTTCAGAGAAAAAAGTTGTGCGAACTCAAAATTTGATTGTTGTTAGCTGAACTTAATATGACTGAGTTGCAGCAGATCTCTTAATTCCCAGCATGTTATTGCTTTTATAAGGAAAATAAAAGTTGATATTAAGTGTTATTTTGTGTGTTTTTGCACAAGGTTAACAAACGTCAGTGTTTAATGTTGCGTTATGTTGGGATTCACAGGGGGTTCTGTTGGCTCTCTCCAGTTTTCACAAAAATTTTAAGTTCTAATAACTTAAATGAGTTAGTTTACTTAAATGTTTTGGATTTAATATCTTGAGTATTCTGAACTTGAGTTTTACAGTGTATGTAATTCATACAAAATCCTCACTTTGTATTATAGTTGTATTTTCTCATGGCAGAGCGTTACGGTGGCACAGACAACACTGCAAAACAGCACGAGATGCTTTGAATGACTTGAATAACTCCCATCACGAGCTGGAGCGGATAAATGAGAAAATGCTTAGCTCCAGCCTCTCTCCTTCAGTTCAGCATGATTTGCTTCCTCCCTGCTTTCTCGAGCAAGAGGTCACCTCACATCTGCGACAAGGTTTTAATCGCTGTGTTAACTCAACATCACGCAATACGTTTCTCCAGTAATAGAACGTCTCCGCTAATCTCAACCGGCTGTTCGCGGTTCCTGTTTATATCGACAGAGCGGTCTGATAGGTACCAGGCACTTCACTGAATCCTGGGAAGATCGCAGGTACTCCCGCGCAAACTCCGATGCCTCGGAGAGACCTCACATGCTGTAATTTGTGTTTAAACCACATCCATCTTTTTTTAAATCCAAACTGACTGAGGTTGGCACTGCCATTACACGTTTTACAGTGTGAAGTACACAAAGCGTGTATAACCTATGTTGCAATCATTGTTTTGTTAGGATACACCCAGAAAAACTGTCAAACTGTAATTCCTCAAGCGAAAGAGTCTCGAGTCAGATGTTTAGCATAAATCACATTACTACCCCCAAGACTCTCAATTTTTTTGACACAGAGTAACCATTTTTTTTTCGAGTAATACTGAAAATGCAATGCTCTCAGAAAGTGCACGAGCCCTTGCTTTATAATAGCATGTGTTGAGCATCAATGACTGTTTGTCCCTCAGTTGGGTGGATCCTGCTGTGGTCGAGAACTCAAATGTCTAGTGAATGCAAAACAACTGAAGAATTTATTTTCCGGAGACTTTTTATCGAGACCAGAGCGCCGACAAACTTTGACAAAAGACTGTCATTGATTCTCAAGAGGCGAATCCTGGTTAGATTGGATACCCAGACTGCAAACATTCGTGTAAAAACAGTTATTATTATTTGTCTTGTGCAAATATCATCCCTTTTAAAGCACGTTAAGCACTTATGCTTAAGTATACTTTTTAGTAGTCGCAGCCTGAGATGGATTGTGGATGGACTGGCAATCGCTGAGTTTTGCATTCAAACACGCAAGCCGCAATATGATTGGTTGGGTTTATGCAACGTCAGAATTATAGGACTTTTTTTCTGAGTTATGCACATTATTATAGACATATTACTTTTAGGTGTTATTTACAAAGTCTACACATCATATATCTTCAGTGATTTTCATAAAGCCAGTTGAGAACTGATTGAGTTGCAACTCAAGCCTAGTGATATTGAAAACACAACTCAGAATTGTCAGATAAAAATTCAGAATTGCATTCGGTATTGTGAAAATATGTAAATTTACTAAATGTGTAAATAACTAAATTTTAAAATATAAACTTGGAAGTGAAAAAAAAGTCAGAATTGGGTTATAAATGATTAATACTGAAAAGAAAAAGAAAAACTCAATTGTGATATATAATTTTATGAGTTCTGACCAAAAAAAATAAAAATAATAATAATAATAATAATTGCAAGATGTTTGCTTAAGACTGTGAGATATTCCTTTTCAGGTGTAAACATACAAAAATGCTACTTTTCACTGTGCACTGTGTTATTTTTTATTTTACCAAAAACTCCAGAGAATGTGTTTCGTCATTAGAACGGCCTCATCTGAGGCAGTAAGTGCATCACATTACATTTTCATCAACTTACAAGTTCTAAAGTTTGCTGTAGATATGAGGAAGCTCATTTTTTTCTGCCATTTGGACAAAAAAGATGTCATTAAAGAAGAAGTGCTACGCACATGCAATATTTAAGACACAATTGGCTGTGACTCAACGGCAGATGCAAGACTAAGACACTTTTCTACGCTCCTCAAATACATAAAACATTAACATATATATATATATAATGTTACTTGAAAATAAAAAAACCCACTGTTCTTTATTTACCGTTGCATTGCAAACAAGCAAAGACGGTCCAAACTATAGGTAGAGGTGGGCGGAGTTATGAGGTTTGACTGACAGTTTGAGGATCCAATAGAGTTACGAGGTTTATTCACAAGCTCTTTTTTTGGTTAAATATTTGCAAAACCCACAGACAGACGTAAAGGGTGATCAATAGTAATGATTTATGACAACAACAAAAAAAAGAAATATATACATGGGTTCAGCGACAATATTTTCAATAATCAGAGCTGGGTGGGTTACTTTTAAAATGTATTTCACTACAGATTACAAAATACATGCTTTAAAAAGTCATTTGTAACGTATTTTGTTACATTACTCAAGTTTAGTAACTTAATCTAAATACTTTAGAATACTTTGGAATACTAATAAGTGTGAAACAAACACAAAAAAGGTCATTGCAAGTTTTTATCTCACAATTCTGACTTTTTCCCTCAGAATTGTGTGATATAAAGTTGCAATTGTGAGTTATAAAGTCAGAATTATGAGATATAAACTCACAATATTGAGAAAAGTCAGAATTATGAGATATAAACTCACAATATTGAGAAAAGTCAGAATTATGAGATATAAACTCACAATATTGAGAAAAGTCAGAATTATGAGATATAAACTCACAATATTGAGAAAAATCAAAAATATAAGAAATAAACTCGCAATATTTAGAAAAGTCAGAATTATGAGATATAAACTCACAATATTGAGAAAAATCAAAAATATAAGAAATAAACTCGCAATATTTAGAAAAGTCAGAATTATGAGATATAAACTCACATACTAAATTCACAATTGCAAGAAAAAAAGTCAGTATTGCAAGTTTTTATCTCCCAATTCTGACTTTATAACTTGCAATTGTGAGTTTAAATCTCGCAATTCTGAGAAAAAGAAGTCAGAATTGTGAAATGCAAACTCACAATTGTGATGGAAAAAAAAAACAAATAGTGAGAAAAAGTTGCAGTGACGAGTGAATTATAAAATGACTCACAAAACATGAAAACAGTCGTGGATCATCAGGTCATGACAGGACAGTTCAGTTGACAGTTGGGCAATAAATTCAGTCATTTTGTCTTGTTCAGGACAGAACTAAATAAAAATAACAACATTTTTATGATCCTCTTAAAAGTATTAAAATATTGATGAAACTTAACTCCTCTTTTTCAGACGGTCAGAGTCAGAGAATCACCAATCGCTGTTTAAATGACATTAAAACTCAAAGTAATCACTTTGGTAATCTAAAACACTTTTCAGATGTAACTGTAATCTGATTACCACCCATTTAAAATGAAACTGTAATGAAACACAGTTACTCACATTTTGTATTTTAAATACGTCACTAAGTTACTTGTATTTCGTTACTCCCCAACCCTGACAATAATGAACCGTTGTATGTCGTTGATTGTGTCTGTAGCATAGAGTCTTGATTCTGAATCGACAAAGGTTGTGCATCAACCTCAGACCTGATTTGCTTGATCCTTCCTTCACTAGTTTATCTCAAACGTTCTCTCTGGCGATTTTCAGTGCTAGCACACCTCAAGCTCTGTGGCTGACGCAGCACTGATTCATACAGACACTTCAGATATAGCATGTGTAGCAGTGTACTCGCAGTTCTCACAGCCTGGTGATAAAGTTGTGCCTCCTCTGCTCTAATGAATGAAAGCAGACGGCTAGCATGGACATGGTGTTCCTGCCTGCAGAACCCCTGGCAAGGAGAGCGTGTTAACCAATAGGGGTTAGCTGAGGTAATGTCTGTCCTGCCAGGCTGTAGTCTAGCACAGCTGGGGTATCGGTTTGGCTGTGAATACAGAGAGAAAGATGCACATGCTCATACTGTATGTGGAGCACACAAAGACCTGTAAATGATCGCATCAGAAGGTCAGATGTGTCTTCTCTGGCTGGAGGTTCATTAGTGTTCCGCAAAATCCATCAGCAAAGATGTGGAGCGTGTCGAGCATCGGTTACAAACATGTTAATAAATGTGTAAATATACGGTAACAGAAAGTTTGTCATTGGACACTTTTGTTCATATTCTGTTGTGTTAAAGGACACAGATAGAAACTTTCCAAAGACATTCTAGTTTGGATAAATTACATTGTTGGCTAAAACCAATCGATAATTGCAGTTGAATAATCACTGTAAATATATCTACATTTCTACAAAAACTGTACCAAGTATAGAAATATTTCACACTAGAGACAGTAAAACGTTTCCTTTTCACACAAATCATGGGAAGATTATTGATTAATAAAGGCTTATTTTGATGCACAATGAATGTTACGAGCTCAAAACACTTATCAATCTCTCGTGATGTGAAGCTCTCAGAAGCTAAAACCGCTCGGTAGCTTCAGCAGATGTGTTTTATCTCTCGTCTGCTTTTGAACCTCTAACCCGTTAATCTTTAATCAGTTTATGATATGGGCGTCCAAGCAACAACCCAGAACACCCTAGAAACACCTTAGCAATCACAGAGCAACACTCCTGCACCAACATTAACCCTTTCCCTGCCACGGACAGAATTTCCTGTCATTTACGCTTCTCCACTATTGACAGAATCTTTCCATGTTTTATTTTGTTTGTATTTCAAACCTGTATATGACTTTTTTTCTATCAATTACAAAAGAAGAATATCTTCGTAGATTTTTTTCAATACAATGACTATATCACCGCCGTTGATGGAATTTTCCAGCAATGGATGTTTTCACCTTTATATGGTAGGGGGCGCTGTTACGCATCTTCTGAAAGAGTCCAGAATCTCCAGATCAAAACACAGGAAAAAAGAAGCAGAAACAAGCGATAAAAGCATTGCTAATGAGCGCTGTAGTGTTAAAAAACAACCTTACACACATTCAAGTGTTGATAAAAAAAGAATGTATGATGGTAGAATAAAACATTTTGTTTTTGTTTAAAAGCAGAGGCTCTGTTTCTTCATTTTATATGTTGCAAAATATTCTGGAGGCCATGAAAGAAAATGATCAAAAATCTGGAAGATTGAAAATGAGATATATATATATATATATATATATATATAAAACTTCAAGCTGGCAGGGGAAGAGTTAAATAAAACCATAAAATAAAAAAAATCGTAACTTAAAATAAACAGAAATAAAACATTTTATTATATAAACTGAATTAAAATGTATTTTTAAAAAATAATCTACCAACATTTTTTCATTTTCATTTAATGTACGAGACATTTTTTTTTAAAATAAATAAATAAATAAATATTTATATTAACATTAGCATTACAAATCTAGTATTTTTGTATTGTCTGAGCAGCCTCAAGCATAACCTTATGAAATACATTTGGGTTTGATTTTATTTATTTTTGTTACATTATTTTTATATTTATTTAAACATTCTCATGTCACGCTGTTAAGTGCAATTTTACCATGTTTAATTGCCGTCTGATTCAATGAAATACTTTTTAAGAATAAAAATAAAACATCTTTCAAAACGGTTAAAAATATAAGTGATTGAGCAAGCACTTTAATGCGTAGGTAACTATAAATTTAATTTATAGGGGGAAATAAAATACGTTCGTTTTACACATGGAAACACAAATCATATGATTACAACGGCGATCTTTAGAAATCTTGGCAGGGATTATTCCACAACTCTATAAATCTGACAGAACGACACCGGACATGTACTCATATTCGGCTAGAAAAAAAAACAAAACAACAACAACACAAACCCGTGGTCTTTGTTCGCGAGCAGCCGGCTCTGTCTTCAGGCTCTTAAACTGTGTAAACACGAGCTGTTATGATTTTACCGTATGTGTGGCCCTGGCTTGAATTATATGGAGACTTGGGAAGAATTTATGGAACATATCTGCAGTTATGTTTCGTTTGTTTGAACCCGTGCACCCAGAAGAGGCCACCTGTTTTGCGTTAAATGTACCGAAAACGTTGTGTGGCGATGCCATACACACTCCCCCGAAAGTGTACAAAAATACATACACTCTAATTCAAAATATTAACAAAAATGACAAAATAATCATTTTGTGCAACTGGTAGCGAGCGTCTGGGAACCGCGTGAGACCCGTTCAGTTCGTTTCCTCGCACTATTAGCAGTGACAAGAGGTCAAGAAGTGCTCGCGATTGACTATCTATATTACACCGCCCGGCCCTCGGTCCGTTTCCCTCACATTGACACAAATATGCACGGAATGCACGAGCGGAGCCAGATTTCGCAGGCCCCCTGACAGCTCCGAGCCCAGAGAATGCGCAAAAGAGAAGGGAATAGAAGGCTTTGATAGGTACGGGGGAAAGAAAACTCGGTTTGATGTTTGATGTTTCTGCATGAGGTTTGGCTGGAAACGCTATCTTTGTATGTTTTGATAATCAGAATAAATCAATAGGCCGGTCCGTGACTGGGAAGCAGGAAAGCGGCCACCCGTGGGCTGTTTCAGGGGTTTGCTAGTAATTATCACATACTCCGGCAATCCTAAAGGGGAAAAACAGTCAAAAGAAGTCAACAAGCCTCGGAAAGGAAATCTACGTGCACGTCCAAAATGATCACCCACATCTGCTTTCGTACTCAAGACCTGGACGGATTACTGTAGAACTGAGACGCTCGTGCTGTATCTGACACGACTTGTATTTATACAGTGGAGCGATTACTGTTTCGGCTCCGCGAGGAGATCTGCCAAGCTCGATGTAAAGCCGAGGTCCACGACGCACGTGTTCGGCATGCAAACCTCTCTGCGCCGCTCTTCCGTTCACTGCACACGGCTCGCACGGATCCCATGGGCTGGAGTGCGTGGACATCAAAGTTGCATGGGTTGCATGTTTTTGGATGCGAGGTGGGCCGGTGTCAGGGGGGTTGACACAAGCCTTCCTCCATATGGTGCCAACTGCAAAGGCCTCGCATTTTAAAAGACTTGCGTTACTTGACTTGACACTCCTGTGACTTCATGCCCCTCTGCTGAAGTATTGCTCGCTGCCGTGTGGCTCTGCGCTCAAAAAAAGCGCAATCCGGTTGGCAATCTTAATTTTGTCCAAAACTGTTACATTTAATTATCCTAAAATTATTCATTTTTTTAAAAAAAAGCAATCCAGTCTAATTGATTCAAGAACAATTTTTACAACCTTTACAAATGTCATCTAACAAGAAAACCTGTTATGGACTCTATAAAGAGTTTTTTTTTATTATTATTTAAACAACTTTAATTGTTGTTAGCAGGTCCTCTACCCAAGCAAATGATCTACACATCACAACACCAGAAACTCTTTTAAATATAAACATAAAAAGAACATTAAACATCTCCCAGTTTTTTCATCAAGACGCATTAACATTTGCTCTCCTGTGCCGAGCATGATGATCCTGTTCCTAGTTTAAGGGTATGATGTTATTTTAACACTAAAATTGATGTAATCTCAACTCAAATGTATTAAGTAAAGTGGATAAAAAGAATTGTGTTGGATTAACCTCATTACTTCAGTAAACTGAACAAGCATCAAATGTTATTTTTGGCCTACTTAATTGAAACATGTTCTTTCAAAATGAAAATATTGAGTTGAGCCAAAAAGTCAGTTTAACACAATCCAATTGTGCTTGAATGAGAAACCAAATACAGTGATGTTAAATGAAAATGATTCTTTAAATAAACTAAAATATTTTTTTCAGTGTGTGTAAATTGACTAAAACTACATGTTTTTAAAGGAATAGTTGACGCTAAAATGAAGTCAAAATAAAACCCTCCTTTCTTGGTCAGACGACCAACGGAGAATATTTTTAAAATGTTCCGCTCGCGCTCGTCATCAAAACTACGCAAAAGTATCACAGAATTTTCCTGCGATGTGTGTCGTATATTCCATGTGTATTTGGGGTAAAAACGGTAAACCAAAATTTAATGTATTATTTAACGTAAATCTCTTGGCCATCGACTCGACTCGACGTGTTCATGAGACTCAGTTCACTCTGAAAAACACACGAGTGAAATCAAGATGAACAAAAACACCATATGAAATTCAATCAATGTACCTTCTTCTCTGAGGTGGATATGTCCGAATGTCTGTTGAGTTCGTGCGTTCACATCTGTCATCAGATAACCGGAGTTCCGGTCCGGAGATATTCGACTTTTTTGGGATTTATAGGCATTCCATTCCACGTCGCAAACACACAGGGCCGTCGCCAGATCATATAGAATAGAGGGCATTTCGTTTTCATAGAGTGAACATATTTTTATCATACGAAAAAAACTTTCACTCGTTTAAACACAAAAGCTTTTCAATTCTTCTGACAACACAATGATAAAAATGTGTATTTATGCATAACAAAGACCATTACAATCGTTGACGGCATTGGGTCTGAGTGATTGTCATTTATAAATATAGTCTAATCATGTTTCAAGTTCCTTTTTGTGTAATATGTGTTGAATATGAATTTTCTGATCATATGCCGAGGCTGAACCAACTCCAGGGTCTGAGGAGATGTGCTTCCCTTTAAAAACAATTTAAATAGATTTCCTTGAAATAGTTTCAAGTTACTTGTCACCGCACAGCCCAACATGAACACTGCTCAAATATTATCTGTTAATAAAGCATCTACGTTCACAAACCACCAGGGTTGGGAGTAACGAAATACAAGTAACTTTGTTACGTATTTAAAATAGAAAATGTGAGTCACTGTGTTTCATTACAGTTACATTTTAAATGGGTGGTAATCAGATTACAGTTACATCTGAAAAGTGTTTTAGATTACCAAAGTGATTACTTTGAGTTTTAATGTCATTTAAACAGCGATTGGTGATTCTCTGACTCTGACCGTCTGAAAAAGAGTTAAGTTTCATGTTTTCCACTGTTTTCATGTTTTGTGAGTCATTTTATAATTCACTCGTCACTGCAACTTTTTCTCACAATTTGTTTTTTTGTGTTTCACAATTCTGACTCCTTTTTCTCAGAATTGCGAGATTTAAACTCACAATTGCAAGTTATAAAGTCAGAATTGGGAGATATAAACTTGCAATACTGACTTTTTTCTTGCAATTGTGAATTTAGTATGTGAGTTTATATCTCATAATTCTGACTTTTCTCAATATTGTGAGTTTATATCTCATAATTCTGACTTTTCTCAATATTGTGAGTTTATATCTCATAATTCTGACTTTTCTCAATATTGTGAGTTTATATCTCATAATTCTGACTTTTCTCAATATTGCGAGTTTATATCTCATAATTCTGACTTTTCTCAATATTGCGAGTTTATATCTCATAATTCTGACTTTTCTCAATATTGTGAGTTTATATCTCATAATTCTGACTTTTCTCAATATTGCGAGTTTATATCTCATAATTCTGACTTTTCTCAATATTGTGAGTTTATATCTCATAATTCTGACTTTTCTCAATATTGTGAGTTTATATCTCATAATTCTGACTTTTCTCAATATTGCGAGTTTATATCTCATAATTCTGACTTTTCTCAATATTGCGAGTTTATATCTCATAATTCTGACTTTTCTCAATATTGCGAGTTTATATCTCATAATTCTGACTTTTCTTAATATTGCGAGTTTATATCTCATAATTCTGGCTTTTCTCAATATTGCGAGTTTATATCTCATAATTCTGACTTTTCTCAATATTGCGAATTTATATCTCATAATTCTGGCTTTTCTCAATATTGCGAGTTTATATCTCATAATTCTGACTTTTCTCAGCATTGTGAGTTTATATCTCATAATTCTGTCTTTTCTCAATATTGCGAATTTATATCTCATAATTCTGTCTTTTCTCAATATTGCGAGTTTATATCTCATAATTCTGACTTTTCTCAATATGGCGAATTTATATCTCATAATTCTGGCTTTTCTCAATATGGCGAGTTTATATCTCATAATTCTGACTTTTCTCAATATGGCGAGTTTATATCTCATAATTCTGACTTTTCTCAATATTGCGAGTTTATATCTCATAATTCTGGCTTTTCTCAATATGGCGAGTTTATATCTCATAATTCTGACTTTTCTCAATATTGCGAGTTTATATCTCATAATTCTGGCTTTTCTCAATATGGCGAGTTTATATCTCATAATTCTGACTTTTCTCAATATTGCGAGTTTATATCTCATAATTCTGGCTTTTCTCAATATTGTGAGTTTATATCTCATAATTCTGACTTTTCTCAATATTGCGAGTTTATATCTCATAATTCTGGCTTTTCTCAATATTGCGAGTTTATATCTCATAATTCTGAATTTTCTCAATATTTTGAGTTTATATCTCATAATTATGACTTTTCTCAATATTGCGAGTTTATATCTCATAATTCTGAATTTTCTCAATATTTTGAGTTTATATCTCATAATTCTGACTTTTCTCAATATTGCGAGTTTATATCTCATAATTCTGACTTTTCTCAATATTTTGAGTTTATATCTCATAATTCTGACTTTTCTCAATATGGCGAGTTTATATCTCATAATTCTGAATTTTCTCAATATTGTGAGTTTATATCTCATAATTCTGGCTTTTCTCAATATGGCGAGTTTATATCTCATAATTCTGACTTTTCTCAATATGGCGAGTTTATATCTCATAATTCTGACTTTTCTCAATATTGCGAGTTTATATCTCATAATTCTGGCTTTTCTCAATATGGCGAGTTTATATCTCATAATTCTGACTTTTCTCAATATTGCGAGTTTATATCTCATAATTCTGGCTTTTCTCAATATGGCGAGTTTATATCTCATAATTCTGGCTTTTCTCAATATTGCGAGTTTATATCTCATAATTCTGGCTTTTCTCAATATTGTGAGTTTATATCTCATAATTCTGGCTTTTCTCAATATTGCGAGTTTATATCTCATAATTCTGGCTTTTCTCAATATTGCGAGTTTATATCTCATAATTCTGGCTTTTCTCAATATTGCGAGTTTATATCTCATAATTCTGGCTTTTCTCAATATTGTGAGTTTATATCTCATAATTCTGGCTTTTCTCAATATTGCGAGTTTATATCTCATAATTCTGGCTTTTCTCAATATTGCGAGTTTATATCTCATAATTCTGACTTTTCTCAATATTGCGAGTTTATATCTCATAATTCTGACTTTTCTCAATATTGCGAGTTTATATCTCATAATTCTGAATTTTCTCAATATTTTGAGTTTATATCTCATAATTATGACTTTTCTCAATATTGCGAGTTTATATCTCATAATTCTGAATTTTCTCAATATTGCGAGTTTATATCTCATAATTCTGAATTTTCTCAATATTTTGAGTTTATATCTCATAATTCTGACTTTTCTCAATATTGCGAGTTTATATCTCATAATTCTGAATTTTCTCAATATTGTGAGTTTATATCTCATAATTCTGACTTTTCTCAATTTGCGAGTTTATATCTCATAATTCTGAATTTTCTCAATATTGTGAGTTTATATCTCATAATTCTGAATTTTCTCAATATTGTGAGTTTATATCTCATAATTTTGACTTTTCTCAATATTGCGAGTTTATATCATTCAATTCTGAGGGAAAAGTCAGAATTGTGAGATAAAAACTTGCAATGACCTTTTTTGTGTTTGTTCCACACTTATTAGTATTCCAAAGTATTCTAAAGTATTTAGATTAAGTTACTAAACTTGAGTAATGTAACAAAATACGTTACAAATGACTTTTTAAAGCATATATTTTGTAATCTGTAGTGAAATACATTTTAAAAGTAACTTACCCAGCCCTGCAAACCACTGTTAATTTGAGCAGATTATTGTACGCAGAATTTGGTGAGCGAGCACTAAAATCACTAAAAAGAAGTCACGAAGCGCTAAACACACTGCTTCACGTTACACAAAGCTCAATCCTGCAATCCTTACTGTAATCACTTGATTCACTCCACCACATGCGTCTCCAGAGCAAAATAAAAAGTTATGCTAACTACCGGGATTTTCCCCAATACTGAGGAAGGATCCCGGACGAGCCCCCAAATTATGTTATGTCTCTTGTTGGCATTGAGGTATGAGGAAGAAAATACATAGTAAAATTTATCATTTTCAGTCTCTGGGGAGTACAATGAGTGAACGTGAAAGTGGCTCGCTTTATTTACTAATGAAATATAATTTACACAAACACAACATTGACAAAAAGTAACTAAAAACAAAACCAGAAAATAAAAAAAAATCTAACACGCCATCACTAAAGCTTTACTAACTAACAAATCGAAACGTACACAAGGTTGCACCCGCTGCCTCCATAAGGTGTTTAACAGAGATAATTCTGCTTGTGTTTGTAAAATGTAAGTCAACAAGCGAGCGAACCACGACTGAACCAGCAGCTTCACACAAATACCACAGCAACTTCATCACGATCTCAAGCAGTTCTGTTACAATAAATGAAGCTGACTGGAATTGTTCGTTATAATGAGAGGATATTTGTAAGCGTGCAGAACTCCGAATCCACTCAAAACGCCAGTGCTGACTTAAACACTTCTGATTGGTCATTGCATTCAGGAAATCAACAGATTTGTTTGTGATTGGCTACAATGCTCAACGCTGCATGTTATTAATTCATATTACTCGGTACTTAAATGTGTAAAAGTGTAACCCTCTTTTGTATGTAATATATAGCATAATCTACACAGATAGATTCACAACAATCTGCATTCGGAGCAGTTTTGAGCTTCAAAGTTTTTGGATTCCAGCAGATTCCAGAACCCTTTTGTTTTCTAAAAAGCATCCCAAAACTTTTTTAAAAAGATGCAAATAAGTTGTCACAGAATGTGTGAATAAATCTAATGTCTGATAATAATTCCAAGGTGATGATTTGCTTTCTCAAACCTTCCATTTTGTTATTCCATCATGTTATTTAATGAAAACATTAGGCAGGATGTGGAATTCTTGTCCAGGTAATCAATGATGAACAATAGTCGTCGCTTCCAGAGAACATTTTGAGATGTGTTTCTGCACAGAGACTATTTCTAGATCTGATCCATGTGGCTTTGTTTAAGAAACATTTTATTTTGTTTAATGTTTTCTTTTGTTTTGGGTTTTTTCCCGTCAGATGAGTTTATAGCTGTAGTTTCTGCCCTGCAGCAGTCCATATTTCCCTGTCATTATGACCTCCCACGACCTTTTGGCATGTGCCGCTGGAATATTTTCTACACTTTGTTTTGATGGTCAACTTCAAGGGAAGCGTGTTGTATCATGTTGAACATGAGCAGCGTGGGCCTCCTGGACGAGAGGAAACTATGCATGCATTTCAGGGCATTCCATCACCGGGATTATTCAACACGGACCTTCTGCGGTCTTCTGTGGAGTTGCCATGCCATTGTTTTCCATTTCATGAATGTCAAGTTTGCAAAATATACAGAAGTTCCTTCCGCGGGGGCCACGATGTGAAAGCAATGGGTTTGGAGACCTTATAAAAAGACGTCTTGGCTTGGGCACTCTCGAGGTGTTGGAATGCGAGCGGGAAGCTTCCCTTATATATTGTGTGTTTTCTGGGAAAATGGCTAAATCATTTGTTCGTTCAGTCCCCCTTTTCTAGACCTTCCCTCTGTTGCCCGTTTTTTACGGTTCCCTCAGGACGCACAACCCAGACACGTTCTGCCGTTTTGATATGTATTTTGGAACGTGTTAAAAACTGATGTGAGCCTACGACTCATGTTCGTCTAGCTCCAGAGTTGCTAAAATTGGAGGTGTCAAATGTTGTTTTTACTGCTTGCTCTTTTTGTCTGCTTTTAGGTTGTGCGGGAACTGGGTTTAGCAACTGTCTGTGTGTTATTTCCCTAAAAGCTGACTTGAATAGTTTCTTATTTGTTAAACTGTCTTTTCCTTTCAGGTTTACACATGATTTGATTTCCCGCAGGATTATCAAAAAATGAACATTTTGTCATCATTTAGTCAGCAAATATTTTGTTGAATGAATATCTAAACATGCAATTTATTAAAAAATAAGGAACAGTGCTTCTGCTTTTAAATAAAACATCATAAGGGTCCATTTTAAAATTGAGATTTATATATCATCTGAAAGATGATAAATAAATAATCGTTCCATTGTTGTATGGTTTGTTAGGATACAATTATTTGAAAATCTGGAATCTGAGAGTGCAAAAAAATCTAAATATTAAGAAAATTATCTTTAAAGTCCAAATGAAGTCCTTAGTAATGCATTTCCACTCACAAAAATACATTTCTGATATATTTACGGTTGAAAATTTACAAAATATCTTCATGGAACATGATCTTTACTTGATATCCTAATGATTATCCTAATGAAAATCTATCATTTTAAGCCATATAATGTATTGTTGGTTATTTACATTCAAATTTTATAAAAAAAAGCAACTTTTTGAACAAAAAGCTGAGAAAAGACTTCGTCCGGATCGTGTTCAGAACGACGATCAAAACATATTGAGTAGATTGAGTCCATCAACACCTCGAAGCTCGTATCTGGGTTCAAGATTTCATTGGGAGTTTTGATTTATATGACGTTGAATGTTTGATGCGTGCGTTATTTCACGTGCGCGTCAACAATCTTGTTTCTGCTTCTCTTTGGCTTGTTTCTGGAGATTCTGGACTTCAGAAGATGCATAATAATTCCCCTGCCGTATAACAGTGAAAACATGCATTACTGGAAAATTCGGTCAGTGGCGGTGAAAGAGTTAACTTACTATATTGAAAATATATACGAGGATTTTCTTCTTCTGTGATCAATTGGGAAAAAAACAGCTTCTCACGGGTGCAGAACCCTTACAACAACTTATCAACCCCAAAAAAGTGTGTTTTAGTACCATAGAGTCATATATCCTCAACCTTTTAGGGGTGAAAAAGGTACAACACAATCTCACAGCAATTTGTAAACATTTGAAGTCGAACTGGTGGATAATTGGCTCATTTTCATGACTTTCACTTTACCTTCATGTCTCTTCAGCATCACAGAAACTCTTTAAATGCATTAAACACGAACAGGCCAGGTCACTAAAAACAAATAAATCCACACTTAATTTCCACATTTATTCTCCTTATTCTGTATAAAGTATACTGGGAACTAAAAATCCACTGCCTAATTTCCAATGTTATCAACACAATTTCATTAAGTTACTTCAATTTAATGACAATGTAACATTAGTATGTCAACACAACTCAATAAAGTAATATTTGCTACTTAAAAGGTTTAATTAAATAATTAATTGCAAGTTGTGGGAACAGATCCCCTGAATTACTTACTTCGTCGCTGAATTTTACTTTGTAGATGAGTGTCCCGCTCTCATCCCGTATGTCTGTGTTTTTCAGGAGAGATTCTAAGCCTCATGGAAGATCTGTTCTCGGGTCTGGGCTCGTCGTGTGTGGTGGCAGGACGGAGAAGTGGAGAACATCCTCACAGTATGATCTACTCCCTCGTCTTCAAGTGCCTGGAGCCCGACAGCCTTTACAAGTAAGGTTGAAAAAGTCATCAGATCTTCATCTCATCCAGTACTTTGCTGCAGGATATTGTGAATATACACTATATGTCTTTGGCTAAGGACAACAGTAACACCCTTTAGCTGTGATAATTATGAGTGGATCAAATGAGGCTTTGAAAGTAAGTAGCAGAATTTTAAAATTGATACCTATAGAGATGATACAATAGGGCTGATGTAATCTTGGTTCTGGTATGCTTTTTTAACTTTTCCCCCACCGTTGATGGACTTTTCTGTGCTTCACCGGTGCTATGATGCGTCTTCTGAAAGAAAAACACAGACAAAAAAGAAGCATGAACAAGTGATTAAAGCATCGCTTATGCTGTATGTTGTAGTCTTTGTCAGGTTTTTGTTCAAAATGTTGCTTTTTTTATGAAGCACATTCAAGTTTTTTAAACAAATGCATGTAAACGATCAAAAACAATGGCGATGACTGACAACTTAAAAAAAAAAAAATAATTACGGGGAAAGAGTTCACCAGCTGGAGTTAATTTATGGAGCCAGCTAATCTATTCTGAACCACAAAACTGGATTTCGTTTATTAAAAGGATTTTATTAAAAGACCAAGAGGAAGAAAAGTGATATTGACAACAGATTAGGGATTAAAACTATATTCCAAAAACATCCTGTTTGGTTTTAAAGATTTTGAGTCGTGAAAGAAAAAATAATAATAATGTAAACGACAATATGAAGAAGGGACATTCAGTGCACTGCAGCTGCAGAATAATGTAAGTGAGGAATCAGCACAAATCCGATATATCCAGTCTGGATTCTTTGGAAGGACAAATCCTTCCAATGCCGACTTAATGGTCCAAAGACCACCGGAAAGTAAATTGATGTGGTTTGGATTTGGTAATTTAAGTTTGCTAAGTGTGGTATTACTCGTTGTTATTTCTGTAAGTTGTGTTTTTAGAGCTCTTTCTGGAGAGGATCCAGAGAGGTAATAAATGGCTTTTTCTTTGTTGGTTGTTTAGGCCTCTCGTGACGAGACGTGTCAGAACACGGTTTAGTTATGAACAGGATGAACCTCATCAGTGTCAAATTTAACTGTGCTGCCTACTTCTATTGAGGGGGTTAAAGAACATTGTGTGCACTTTCATAAATATTGTGTGATTTATCATCTCATTGCCACCTTGGTTCCACATCAATCTTTCCCAGGCCTTTGGTTTTCATTTTAAGGAATCATTTGACCAGAAATTTGTATTTTTGTCATCGTTTAGTCACCCTCAACAATAGATTTATTGTTTTTTTGTTTTTTTTCTTCATGTTTTCCACACCACGAAGTGGATGGAAACTTGTGCACTGTGTTCCTGAAGCACATCACAATTTGAATTTATTTATTTTATCCAAAGCAACATGGACTTCTTTTTCTGCACAGAGACGGCATAGATGCATTTACAAAACATGACAAGTTGTGCAATTAAAGATTAAATTTTAAGATAAAGAATCAATATAGATTGTACATAAAAATAATGTATAAACTAGAAAATATACGGATGCTGCATTAGTTTGCACAGAAGCCTCATCAAACCCAATCATCTTTTCTTGTGGAGAGATTCAGATTAGTGGAGTATAGCACTCCATCATAACACCTCCACCGCATCTCTCTGTCCTTTGATAAGACCTCAGCTTTACGCTGTGTTCTGTCTATAATTGATGCCAAATTGGCTCATTTGCAGTTCATTTAATCTGAAGATGATAACGGTGCTAAAGACGCTGGCTTTTCAGACGGTATTTGTAATATGCAGAGTCATAGCTCGACACTTTTTACAAGGGTCACGTTTGTAGCTAGATTAAATTGCAGCCATTTTTGGCTCGCAAAGTGCATGCAATTTCGTCAGCATTCCGTTTGTTAATAAGGAGAATCATCTCTAAGTCTCAAAAAATGACTTAACAATCAACCTAAATGAGCAGCGTAGCATAGCTGACTCTCGGGAGAAAGGTTAGTGGTGAAACTTTGTGAACAGACCCTGAAAGAGCGATCCTTTGAGAGCAGAATAAATCACGGCCACTGACACAGCGAAGCATGATAAACCTGGTGTGACCCATACCGTGGCGTGAATTATGAGATGCCTGAATTATGCATATGCTCTCCAAGGTTCATGGTCCAAATCTCTGTTTAGCTGTAGACTTGCTATATCTTAGGCACATCCATCTTCTCCTCAATCACGTCTGATTGCTGCTCTGGTATATTTCACCGTTTGTGGGAAGAGTTGAAAACAAACCCTTCAAACTGAAGGAAATATCTGTTGTTTTAGCTACTAATGCTTTTGATGCCTGGAAGGCAAGCCATTACGAGAATATTGACTACAAGATCGTTAAATGCTTCCATTAAACCTGATTTCTGTTTCCTAAATAGCTGATATTAAGATTAGCATACAAATGAGCATTTTACTTCCAAAAGTATTTTCTTAAATGTGTCTGTGCTTCAGAATAGCCACATGTTTGGCCAACAAGAGCAGTCCAGATGCATGTTTTCAAGCCACAAAGAAAGTCCTAAATGCAGGGATTTAGCAGAGCGTCCCTGTTAAAATATCATCTTGGAGTTCATTATTTTTGGTGGAGGAAAGCTTTAAGGTTTGGATTAAAACGCTTCCCCAGAAACACGGTAATACTCAGTAAAATTTTGGATTTACCTGCACTGACAACAACAGTTTAAATGAATAATGACACTAGCTTTGCAACATCGACACTGTTATTGGACTAAACTGAATCAACATTGAAGCTTGAATAATCACACAACTGTCTTCTGAGAGAGCTGGATGTTACAACCTTAACACTGTTGTGTTCCTGTTTACTGCTGTGAAGCTGCTGTGAAACCAGCTGTATTTTATAAAGCGCTATAGAAATAAATGCGACCTGACTTGGCGCACCAGAATTCTCATGACATCTTGTTTGTTCTCGAGATTAAATTGTGAGTAAATGGCGATTTTTGCTGAAGTCTACGGAAAACAGCTATTCATCTATCTTACTTGTCTTAGAAAAAAATCGCAACAGTGCTCAGATTTGCCAAAAGCAACTCATTTAACGGCTAAACTATAGGTGCCAGAAATCAAAACAGCCACGAGCTGAGAAAAGCCAAACATACAGGAGTAACCAGAGAATGGTGAAACTGAAGTGAGAAAAAGAGGGATGCAGAATGTGTCAGAAGAGAGAGACAGAGAGAGAGGGATCGTTCCTGGGGGCCGAAGGGGAATGTGTGTTTCGCCGTCGTGTTTTGACATTCCCAGCGATGAGCCAGACCACTTCGCCTTTGTTCTCCTGGGTGATCTTTATCACTGCCAATTGTTCGCAGAGTTCCTCAGACTTGGAGTTGGATTTAAATGGCATGTGACATTCAGAGAGAGAAGCAAAGATAAGAAACATGCAGTATTCTGAAGAAAACTACAGAACCAAAGAAAAAGTCGTTTGAAAGTCTAAAGAGCTGCACGCCATTTGGATAAAGGTTCTCGAGAACCTTTTTCATCCATGGAATAAAAGTTTCTTTATAGTTGAAAATGATTCTTTAAGACCCATTCAGAGCTATAATGATAACAATATTATACTGTCCACACCAGCATACTGTTGAGCCAGATGTTGAGCCACAGGCCAGCCAGGACGAGATCCCAGGGCGGAGTAGAAGGCGGGAGGAGCCACTGATGGAACTGGAGGTACTGGAGACTGAAGAAGTATATAGTATGGTGTATGGTATATAGTATAGTATGGCCGATGGATTCCGGTGGAGCCATGGAAGGGAGGAGCCAAGGCGGAGCCGAATGTGTCAACAGGCTGAGGTGGAGGCGAAGACAGGGGATCCTCTGTGGTGGAACTGGAGGTACTGGAGACTGAAGAAGTATAGCCACAGCGACGAGTGTCTAAGGTGTAGCCATGGAACCAGAGGACAGGTGCGCAGCCGGTGGGACGGAGGATTAAGGCGGTGCCAGGGATGGGCGGAGCCAGATGGAGCCAAAGGCACAGGCAGGACGATGTCCGACCAATCGCAGCCAGAGGGACGATGGAGCCCTGTAAAGATGTATAGCTGATGGATTCCGGTGGAGCCATGGAAGGGAGGAGCCAAGGCGGAGCCAATATGTCGACAGGCTGAGGTGGAGTGATGGTCACAGAGGGTGGAGGCGAAGACAGGGTGGAACTCCACTGGGCAGGTCCTTACAGTGTGTCTGAGGGACACAAGCGAACGCGAGGCAGTTTGAGGAGGTTGGGCGGGCAAACTGGAGAAAAAGGAAATGTTGGAGATACAGGGGCAGCTTGAGAAACAGGAAACCCTGGGGAAACGAAAAGATTTTTCCAAGAAAGCCAGTTCAATTTTCTTCAAAAATGTTCTTTAGTTCCTCAACATATCCCCCAGAGGGCAGATCGTACGCACACATAGTGGCAGGAGTGTGTGCGGGGCGAGCTTCAATCAATCTCCAATAACACTCCCTTGGCTCACACACATGTTCAGACACATGTTATGGAACGGGACTCCTTACGACGTCTTCATCGGTTCGGGCTTGTCCATCGCAACAGGCCCGTCTCCACGGTTTGTGGTGGGCCCATGCAACTTCCGTCACGCCACTCGCAGGTGGTGCTGGAGTGGGGCTGGTGACAATGTCATCCTCTGCAGGGCCGACGGTGGACAGTGAGTGTTGTAAATGTAACGGGAAGACCTGGATAGTCCCAAAAAATCCCTGCTGTGAGACTCCAGAAAGCAGTCCCTCTGCTCCAGACATAAAAGATGTATTGGTGGGTGGATTCTAAAGGATAAAGGATGGATTCTGATTGGCTCTTGCTCTGATTGAAAGTGATATTGTTCCTTTGTGTCGTTATCATTATAGCTGTGGTGTGTCATCATACAATTGGTGAAGTATACACAAGCCTTTACACTATTAAGATATTCTTCACACTATAAAAAAAAGGTTATTTTGGTTCTCTGGGGAACCAAAAATGTTTCTTCACAGTCGTTGCTGCAAAACCCTCTTTTGAAACCATTATTTTCAAGGGAGTGAGAGCTAATTCAGCACAAAAAGTACCTTCTGACATTTTTGCACCACCTTCAACAACCCAAAACAGCAACTCGTCCAGCGTTTCCCTTCTGAAGCCTTCTGAAGCAAACTACAAATTGTCTGATGAAAAAAAAAAACGAAATCACTCCAATAGGCGACCACGCAACCACATAATTCAAACAATGTGATGGTTCGAGCCAGTGTTGTTCTGATGAGATTGGCAGCGGATGGTGGCTGGCCTGCATTTGGAGTGATGTCTTTTGGTGAGGTTTAGTAAAGGAATGCCACACTCCTTCGATGAATAACAAGATCAGGCAAACTATGCGAGCCATGTATAAACAGACCGTATTACAAACAAAACAATCAGCTGGTGGTTATTGAAATATGGATTTCCAAACAAAGGAAGAGTCAAAGTGTCGAAACCTTGCCGTGTAAAGAAACGTCTCCTTGGAATCGGGGAACAGACATCTCTGGCATCCTCCCGTTGTCTTATGTGTAGTCAGAAAGCGTATCCATTTCATCGGATTCATCAGATGGCAGCGATGACTGTTATACAACAAAGCTGGAATGAACAAATGTCTGCAACTGGCGTCTCGGCTCGTGATGCCGGTTCACGGTATGACTGCATTTCTGGTAATGAAGGAATTTTAATAAATATATAACATGTGCTTTGCAATTTAATCTGATGCTGGCACATTGCATTTAAACGTGGAGAGTCTTCTGAATTTGCTTAATGTATGTTTACAGTGCACTCGACGTTCTGTACAATACCGAGATTCGATGCCAGCCACATTTACACACAGAATATAAGCAACGATGAAGAGCATTGCTTTTGTCGCAGCTCGGACTGTGCATTTACAAAACAGAATGATATGACACAATGCAAAACGTTGATTTAAGTCATTTTTGTTCCGGATATATTTTGTGTTTAAGTGCTGCAGTGACTCAGGTACACATATGAGAGGTCATATTCTGACCTTTTACAAAGTTTTGATGTTGTTTTCATGCTTTTTACTTTTCATTGTTCAGCGCCTCTCTTCTCAGTCTGTCAGCATCACAGAGCAGTGCAAGTATAAAAAGTATATAATGTTTATTTTTTGTATAAAATGTGCGATGGTTTCTCTAGATCAGACTCTTATTCCTAGTCTGGATCGTGTAGATCTTTGAAGCTGCACTGAAACTGACATTTGGACCCGTTGAACCCCAGTGAAGTCCACTATATGGAGAAAAGCCCTGGAATGTTTTCCCCAAAAACCTTCCCTGAAGAAAGAAATGATGACATGGGGTGATAAAAATGATCAGGGAATTGCAATTCTGAAGTCAACTAATGAGTGATAATTGGACTCTAAACTGAAGAGTGACACATATGGGTCAATTAAAATGATATTTGTATACTTTCTCAGGTGAGGCGTCTGATGCTTGGCCACACGCCAAACAGCATCTAACTACACTTGTGGTGCAAAGAAAAAAACAACAACCTAAAAACAATCATTAGACATAGTCAGTCAGCTAGTCGTCAGTGACCTGCGTGTCATTAGAGCCGGGCCTGTTCTGTTCAGGGTGGTCTGAGAAAACGCTGAGCAGCAGCTTTAATGTGTTTTGTATTTGCCAAACGGAACTCCGTCATTAGAGGAAGTGGGAGTCCCATTTAAGCTGCTATTAGTCGTAATGACTGTTTTTTTGTTTTTTTTTTTGCTCGTCATGCACGCAATTTCCTAACGTAACAGAATCCACTGGAATCCCTGCCTGCATGTTTTTAGTGGTCTGAGGCTCATAAACTAGAAACACTCTTTCAGGGACACCTTTCTGTTTTAATGATTTTGTCGTAAGATTCCGTGTGTTTATTTTGCCTGAGCCCAAAGTTATTTGGGCTGCTTTGCTCTGTTTGTTTATTTGTGTAAATGTTCCATGTAAATGTTTCAGTTACACGGAGCTTAAAAACAGAGATTAGGAAACAGACTTTTCCTCACGTCCACCCCATCCTCTCTTCCAGGTTCACCCTTTACGCCGTGGACAGCCGCGGTAGTCGGTCGGACGCGAGTTTCGTGACCGTCCGAACGTCCTGTCCGATGGTGGATGACGGGAAAGCGGAAGGTACAGAGCCGTTCTCCTTCACTCCATTCGCACGTGTGAATCCAGTGACATGTCATCATCGCACCCATCTGAGGTGGCGGCTGTCTGTTTACAATTACGTCATCCGTAGTGGCTAGAAGATTTTACTCCGACAGAATTCACAGGTCACAGCAGTATGAATCACAGGGAAGTAAATCGATAGCAAAGTAAAAATGGGATTACAGAAAGTTCACTCAAAGAAAAGGAAAAGTTGGCAAGTCATAAAGGGATAACATTTAGTTCGGATTCTCTTGTGAAAAAGAAGTGCGCTTGCAATGTACTTAAAGTATATTAAAACATGTACTTGTAGATATGATATGAAATATAAGGCCACTTAAAGAGAATACACTTTCATGACAGACGAGAACCTGAACACCAGTCATAAGGTCCATTTTTTGGAAATTGAGATCTTTTGAAAGCTGAATAAATTGTTTGTTAGGATATGACAATATTTGTTCGAGATGCAACTAAAAATCTAGAAAAATCGCCTTTAAAGTCCAAATGAAGCCCTTAGCAATGCAAAAAAAAATGTTGGAAATTTACAAAATATCTTCATGAAACATGACTTACCTGATGATTTTTTTGCATAAAAGAAAATTTGATCATTTTGACCCATACAATGTATTGTTGGCTGTAAATATACTGGTTTTGTGCTCCACATATGATGTTTAGAACACACTTAAGTGCATTTGGTAATAACGCTAAAGTTTTACTATTATTATGATTTTGTATTGCTTTAAAGAAATATTCTTGTTTTGATGTAACATTCTAAAGCGCATGCAACGGACTTGACTCTAAATTTAAGTGTAGATGAAGTTCTTTTAAAAGATTTTAAAAGCAATAGAAGTATTAATGAATTTGTCATTTAATTGCAATTGTCTGAAAGCATTACATTCAGTTTGCACAAGGAAAACACCACAAGATTTTGTTACAATGTGTATTTTTTGAATACTATGGAAGCTTTTTTCCGCTATGGAATGAAAAAATATAAAAGGTAATCTCGCAGTTCTGCCCTTTTTTCTCCGAATTGCGATTGTGAGGTAAAAAGTCATAATTGCAAGACGAAAAATATGAGATACGAACTCGCAATTATGAGAAAAGTCGCAATTACCTTTTTGATTTTTTTTATTCAGTGGCGAAAACACGTTTCCATAGAATACAGACAGCTCAGATTTTAGATGTCAGACTTTCTTTCCCCTCGAACAGAGATCGCAGACAAAGTGTACAACCTGTACAACGGCTACACCAGCGGGAAGGAGCAGCAGACGGCCTACAACACCCTGATGGAGATTTCCCCTCCGCTGCTGTATCGGGTACAGCATCACTACAATTCCCACTACGAGAAGTTCGGAGACTTTGTGTGGAGAAGTGAGGATGAGCTTGGACCCAGGTGAGGAAGACTTCTCTCAGAGCCTCTTTACGAAGAGCAATCTAATCTGTTTTAATCACATCTTTATCATTTTTTTAAAAAGACGAGACATTTTAAACCACTTTTCAAACATTTCACAGCAAGAAAGTAGATTCAGGCTGTCATACGATTAACAAAACCTCATCACATTCAGCTGCAGTGCGAGCGGTCAGTGGATCATGCTGACGCTGATGACCCTTGAAAAATAAGTGCACTAATATACTTTAGAAAGAAGTGAATGAAATGTTTTCGGACGCTTAATCGCATGTAATTGCAATTTAAAAAAAAAAAAAGTATTATATTTTAAATGTTTATTAAATGCATTTAGCTGAACTTTAGTGTTTCATCCATTTAAGTAGGACTTTATATATTTAAAATGTATAGTGCATTTAAGGTAAACTAAAATATACTTCATATACTTACAGTATATGTCATCCATTCTTATATATTCATAATTACACATTTGTAATGAAATTGCAATTTAGTACATTTAAATATATGAATCTATATATATATATATATATATATATATATATATATAATGCTTTAAAGTGTACAACTTTTAATTTGACTATATTACAGAATGCACTTTTTAAAGCGTGTTAAAAATCTTTAATGAAAATGTACACTTGAGTCGGCTTTTATTATATTTTATGCAAGTATGTGTACATAATATTTTAATATTTTTTGAAGTTAAGAAGTGTGCATCACTTACTGTAAGTGCACTTATTCAGAAGGGGGACTACACCTGTGGGCACTTTTTTTAAAATTACTTTTAAAATGACGACAATCACTTCAAATGTTTTGGACTGAAGACATTCTCAATTCTTGATACACAAATGACTTAGAGCAATGCCGTTTGTTCTGAGTGTAGTTTGAGAATCAGTAGGTTTTTATGGAACAGCCGTGTATTTTCAAGCAGACACGAGGAGGAAGTGTGCGCGTCCCTCGCACCGGCCCCTGGTTCGGCTCTGCTGGGCTGGGGCCGTCACGAGGCTGCCATCCTAAACTCTCTGTGAATGTTTGTGTAATCTGTGCTCTGGCAGAACTAGTCGGGGAATGAAACAGAGACCACCAATTACACTTCATTTTCCCTTTTCGTAAGAATCCAATCATCTTTATGAATATCAACACAGGCGTCGCATTAGGATTACATATTGTTGGAGCAGTAAGTAATGCTTGTCCTAAAACAGGCCAAATCACATTTAGATTATATTGTGAGTTAAAGATACTATATGTGTGTGTGTGAGTGTGTGTGTGTGTGTATTCCCTACATTATGGGTACCCAAATGTCCCCACAAGTATAGTAATGCTAGTAAATGTTGATCTTGTGGGGACATTTTGTTGGTCCCCATGAGGAAATAAGCTTATAAATCATACAGAATTATCTTTTTTGAACATTTTGTGTGATGGTTTAGGGGTGGGGGTAGTGTAGGGGGACAGAATATACAGTTTGTACAGTAGAAAAACCATTACGCCTATTGAATGTCCCCATAAACCATGAAAACACAACGTGTGTGTGTGTGTATTTGCTGAGCAGACAAAATTTTATAATGGACTGGAGTAAAGAGTACCTAAAAACTATATTTGAGTAAAAGTACAGATACCTTTCAGCGAAAAATGACTCCATTACAAGTTAAAAGTCACCAATTTCAAAATAACTTGAGTACTTAAGTATTTTTCACAAATGTATTGGAGTAAAATGTACATTTACTTGTTCACAAATGAAGTCAAGCAGAGAGTAAATGTTGCTTTGATACTAAAGAAAGATACTTAAGTGTAGTAACTAATTACATTTTTTTACCATTGCGTTTCTTTTTTCACCACTAAGCCCTTTGTTTTCATTATAAGAAATAAAAAAACATTTTATAAGGTATTGGACGTCTTCGATATATATAGTATAAATGAAAAGATAAATACATTTTAATGATGTCAAGATGGTACTTTTCACAGAAAACCGTGTTCATATTTATATTTTCAAATAAGATTTCATACCTTTTTAAAGTTAAAATATGTTTATCTTGAATCGTATCTGCATTTGATTCTGTTTTCCATTTGAAAACCTAAAATTCTCAAGTCATAAAAAGACTCACCGCCCTCATCTGCGTTCCTTTTTCATAGCTTTCCTGTCGCATCCCAAACAAATTGTTTTCTGCATGTTTTAAAATCTTCTAGGCCTGGTTCCACAGAGAGGGCTTAGATTAAGCCAGGATTAATCCTCAGTTCAATTAAGTAGCTTTTGTAAACATGCCTTAGAAAATAAAATAAAACATTACTGGTGTCCATCTTGAGACAAAACAATGACACTGATGCATTTTAAAATTTCTCAGTGCGAGTTAAAACAGCTCAAACATGCATTTTACAATTACACCACCCTGACAAAATAAAAAAATGAACCGATCAAATGATAAAAACCTGACTCTCTCTCTCTCTCTGGCCACCACAGGAAGGCCCATCTGATCCTGCGCCGAATGGATCGGATCAGTCTGTTCTGCCGCTCGCTGCTCCGCAGTGGCTTCATCCAGAGCCGGACGGAGAACGTGCCGTACATGCTGTGTCGCAGTGACGACACGAGACCCGGCGGCACTCCGTGGCACAGTTCGCTTCACGAAACCCGGCTCGCCTGTCTGGAGAAAGTCATATCAGTGCAACGCAACATATACGGAAAGTCAAAATTACGATGAGACTCGACCTTCTCTCTTATGGTCTCCAGCTTGTTCTTTTTTCTAAACCCGAATGACTTTGAGACTGTGAGAGGAGGTTTTGTTGTTGCTTTCCTTTTCTTTTCATTTTGGAGTTTTCCAGATGCTGACAGCCTCGGATAGGAAGGATTGATTTATTATCCTTTTCTTTCCTTTTTTTTTTTATCATTGTTTCTCTTGCAAGGACGTCACTCCTGAAGGACTGTTTACGAATGTAAGAATTTAACTGCATGGTGCTGCAGATCTCCAAACCAGGTTCCCTGATCCTCATTTTGCAAACATATCTCTTGGAATACCTAGCCAAGCAAGACGAGAACACGATCTCTCGGTGGTTTTCCTTCTTTTTTATTCAACCCTTTTTGACATCGAGTCTATTAATCTTTTTTATAGTTTTGCCACAATTAATTGAGAAAACTGTATGAGAATATCGTCAGAACAAGTATAGTCCTGTCACACATATTATATTTAGCCGAAGGAATGTTCCTTTACAGTGTCCAAAGAAATGAATGGGGTTCTGCTGGCCAATGAGACCAATAGATTTCATCAAAGTCAATCATCTAATGTATTTGGCAAAGGGTTGTGGTACAAAAGAAAGCATTGTGCAGAACTATTCTGTAAATGATTGCCTGGGAACAATGCGTGTTTGTTGAAGGAATGGCCTCGACACATTTTCAGTAAGTAAGTTGTTATATTCCATGCTATATTCATTGTGATAGTTAATTATGCTCTTGTACATACAATTGTAAATGCAGTATGTAATAAGTGAATATGATTTTTTGTGTGGGGGGTGGGGGGTGGGGTCTATTAAATATGTATATAGAATCTCGAGAGGTTTTCTCGGTTTTATCTAAAATATGCGAAGAATCGATTAAATATTAAAAAAATAAAAACCTGTTACTCTCATCTCTAAGACGGCCCTGAAGAACATCTGCAGCAGAATCTGGTCATAAGGGACAATGTCTCATTATCTGATGACTGTTTGGGATCGTTGCAAATGAGTTCCTCGATTAAATTGGTTCTTATGCCACTGGGTTATTGAGAGAGAAATGTGCAAAGCATGCAAGACAGTCAAATGTTTTCTCCAAAATGAAAATGATCCCATGATTTCCTCACCCTCGAGCCATCCAAGGTGTATATAACATCTTCTTTCAGACGAACACAATCGGATATTTAAAAATATCCCAGCTTTATAATGGAGGTTGTCCACAGGTCATTCTGAAGGCCTGGTAAAGGTCATCTTGTTTCAGTGTCACTGACTGGACAAACACAGCAGGTTTCTTTTTAAATCAGATATTCATCAAGTTTTTTTCTGAACTATAAGGTGAGAATGACGGTCTCTTCTTCACTGCAACTGTGCAGAATAAGCGATTCTTCCGGGCGCCGAGATCCGCTTTGATCCGGTCATGTTGGAGTCTCCGGAACAGCAGCGAACACTAAATGAAATCTACAACTCGTTCACATTTGCGTATTTCAGGCGCAATGCAGCAACATGGAAAAATGCAGTTTGAATACTAGTCGTGGCCTAATGGTGAGGGAGTCGGGCTTGTAACCTGAAGGTTGCTGGTTCGATTCCCACACCGGTGGGGATTGTGAATGAACAGCACTCTCTCCACCTCCACCGTGACTAAAGTTCCCTTGAGCGTTCACTCATCATTGCTCCCCTTTTATCAATTTGGATAAAAAGCATCTGCCAAATGAATAAATGTAAGTGTTTTGAGACTTGAGTTTTCCATCGCCGTTTGACATTTTTCCAATCATTCGCAGAAACGACGGCCTATACATCATGCTGTTTCTGTGACCGCCCAAAGCCGCCCAGTTTTTGTTGGTCAGGGCAACTTTGGAGCCAGAAGCTGCCGACGTGAGCCGACCCGCAGTCTGCTTTCATCATCACTAGTGCGTCGGTTTGGTGTGTTCCCGGCTTGAGGCGATTGGTTGTCATTTGCCAAGCATCTAACATTCTAATAACTCATCATTTCACACTGTTAACCCCGCAACAGGGTTTCATAACCCTGGGTAAAAAGCGGCGCTAACCCCGCAGCTAAACTGAGAATCAAAGTGATGAACGCGAGCAAACGAGACTGTGACCCGAGCATACGTGAATATTTTCGTAACAACATGAGTCGTCTGTAGCATGATTGATTCTCCAAAGCGCTGCTTTACGGCTTGTTTATGTGCAGTCCTGGTTTCAGTTCCCTTCTTGAATGCCGAATATAGAGTATTGATCCCTGCTGATGAAGACCGTCACTTCCTCACACACAGGTTAGTTGGCAGTCGGATGTTTTTGCAGTGCGTTCAATCAGATTTTTGGCCGAGACGCTTCTGACGCGAGGCGAAAACGGTCAGCTTTCGTCAGCCTTAAGTCTGAAAATATACACATATACACAACTTAACATGCTAAACATAATGTTCTGTGTGATTTTCACATCATTTGATTGATACAATGGTCTCATTCCCAGACAAATATCTGAGAGTTCAGGGATATTTTGCTTTACTGTAGATGGTCGTCCATGACCTTCTGACCCTGCGTGAACCCGTAGGGTCCTGGTTATTTCCAGTTGTCTCCATTTGAAGGATGTATTCTGAATTTGGTACTTGAGGAAACCAAAGACCCGCCACACATCATGTTCTTACGCAGTGAAAAATACATCCTGGAGCAAAGAGGACACTGACAACGTATGAAACAGTTTCATATTTAATATATCGTAATGTTTTAAAGCAGTTGAATCAATAAATAGCGTGTAGTGTGTGTTTAATGTGTGGTGACAGATCGCTGTAGCTCCTCGTGAAGCGATCATCTCTTCATACTAGTTCATTTATAGCATCAAATAAACATGAAGATTTGTCACAGAATAGAGCGTTGTGATTGATCAGTGAACTGATCTGGATGCAGTTCAATATGCTGACAGAATTTTGTGGGAGATCCATGTTTTTAAGCATCTTCTGAAATGGTTCATAATCTGTGGATCAAAACAGGGAAAGAAGAAGCAGAAACAAGCAATAGAAGCATCGCAGTCACAATTTTCTCAGCGTTTTGTTCAAAATGTTGCATTTCTTATGAATCTTAGCCACATTCAAGAGTTGATAAAAAAAAGATTGCATCGAATAAAATGTCATTGTGTGTTTGTTTGTTTAACAGCATTATATCTTTCGAATACGAGAAAATATTCTATGGAGGTTTTTTGTAAATGCTGATGGTTCCCTGTCAGGGAAAGAGTTAATTCTGTGTCCTTTTCTTTCTTTGTATGGAGAGACCCATCTTAAACTTGAGACCTCTCTGTCTGTCATTATAAAGTGAGCGAGGCCTCATAAATTAAAGGCTTTTTAAACGGCTCAAGAGTAATTTATAGGCTCAGTTTTTCGCTCTCATTCAGAGATTGGCTGGGGAAGTTGCTAACAGAACCTGAAGGAAACACAAAAGGGTTATTATGACTGAAAAAAGGTGAGTGATCAAAGTTCTTGCTTCCACAGCGATGCCAAGCCCGCGTGTTAAAAGATGAAAAATCCACGGTCTGTTTCTCATTGTGCAGCATCTCAGCGACCAAAGCCGTGAAATCAGTGTTCCTGAATCAGAGTTTAAAACATGTCTGGTGATAAATGTTCACTCGCGAGTAACCTAAGATTCGCTGCTCTGCCAGTGTTTTCAGCGGTGATCCTGGAGCACAATCCTTTAACATTGATCACATGTTTTAGCAAGTTTTAGCACTTTGTTAACGATCCTGACGTTCATTGCTAACCTGTTTTAACATTTTAAAACATTGCTAACATGTTTCTGACATGTATTAGCATGTTCACATTGCTTACATGTTTCTGGCATTTTACAACGTTAGAATGTTTTAGCACATTGCTAGCATGTTTTAAAATGATAGCATGTTTTCACACATTGCTAGCATGTTTTTAACTAGTTATTTTAGAACTTCGTTGATGTTTCTGACCTGTTTTAACGTGTTAGCATTTGTTGTATCACATTTGCTAACCTGTTTGAACACATTGCTAACTTTTTAAAACCCTCTGATATTTTACAATGTTAGCATGTTTTAACAAAATAACATATTTTAGCACATTGATAACATGTTTTAACTGGCCATTTTACAACGTTAGCATGTTTTAGCACACAGTGTGCATGTTTTAGCAAAATTATAACATGTTTTTAGCAAGTTTCTAGCATGCTTTAGCACTTTGTTAATGATTCTGATGTTTAACCCATTGCTAACCTGTTTTAACACATTTGTAATATTTAAAACATTGCTAACATGTTTCTGACATGTATTAGCATGTTCACATTCCTTACATGTTTCTGTCATTTTACAATGTTAGCATGTTTTAGCACATTGCTAGAATGTTTTAAAATTATTACATGTTTTCACACATTGCTAGCATGTTTTTAACTAGTTGTTTTAGAACTTCGTTGATGTTTCTGACCTGTTTTAACGTGTTAGCATTTGTTGTATCACATTTGCTAACCTGTTTAAACACATTGCTAACTTTTTAAAACCCTCTGATATTTTACAATGTTAGCATGTTTTAACAAAATAACATATTTTAGCACATTGATAACATGTTTTAACTGGCCATTTTACAACGTTAGCATGTTTTAGCACACAGTGTGCATGTTTTAGCAAAATTATAACATGTTTTTAGCAAGTTTCTAGCATGCTTTAGCACTTTGTTAATGATTCTGACGTTTAACCCACTGCTAACCTGTTTTAACACATTTGTAATATTTAAAACATTGCTAACATGTTTCTGACATGTATTAGCATGTTCATGTTTTCACACATCGCTAACATATTTTTAACAAGTTACTAGTAAGTTTTACAAGCCTGTTTTAACAAAATAACATTTTAACACATTGATAAAACGTTTTAATAGGCCATTTTGCAACGTTAGCATGTTTTAGCACATTGCTAGCATGTTTTGAAATTATAACATGTTTTCACAAATTGCTAGCATGTTTTTAACTAGTTATTTTAGAACTTCGCTAGTGTTTCTGACCTGTTTTAGCATGTTAGCATTTGTTGTATCACATTCGCTAACCTAGCACATTTGTAACATTTTAAAACCCTCTGATATTTTACAATGTTAACATGTTTTAACAAAATAACATATGTAAAATGTGGCCATTTTACAACGTTAGCATGTTTTAGCAAAATTATAACCTGTTTTAACACATAATTTTAAAACCTTACTAACAGTTTTCTGATATTTTACAATGTTATCCTGTTTTAGTACATTATTAACATGTTTTTAGCAAGTTTCTAGCATGTTTTAGCACTTTGTTAATGATCCTGACGTTCATTGCTAACCTGTTTTAACACATTTGTAACATTTTTCTGACATGTATTAGCATGTTCACATTGCTTACATGTTTCTGGCATTTTACAACGTTAGCAACGTTCTGACCTGTTTTAGCGTGTTAGCATTTGTTGTATCACATTCGCTAACCTGTTTGAACACATTGCGAACATTTTAAAACCTTCACTAACATATTTCTAATATTTTACAATGTTAGCATGTTTTAACAAAATTATAACATGTTTAACTACATTATTAACATGTTTTTAGCAAGTTTATAGCATGTTTTAACACTTTGTTAACCAATGCTAACCTGTTTTAACACATTTGTAACATTTTAAAACCCTCTGATATTTTACAATGTTAGCATGTTTTAGCAAAATTATAACCTGTTTTAACACGTCACTACCATTTTAAAACCTTGCTAACAGTTTTCTGATATTTTTACAATGTTTTTAACATGTTTCTAGCATGATTTAGCACCGTTTCTGACCGGTTTTAGCATGTTTGAACACATTGTCATCCAGATTTAGCACGTTGTTAGCATGTTTCTGGTGTTTTAGAACGTTATCAGGTTTTAGCGTGTTATTAAAGTAAAGTTTTGACCCACTCAATGAAACTTTGTGGGATTGTTCATAGATTTGATTGTCAAATTGTAAAAACAAAAAACAAATCTGACCGTTCAGGTGTAGTTTGGTGGGAACTGTAATAAATTTGGTCTCAGAAGAAGAAAAAGAGTCAGCAGATGAAATAGTCGATCGGCCAACATAATAAATGTAAACATGCTCTGAATTGCTGATGTTCCATTAGGCACAAAAAAATCCCAATCATTAACAATAATGTTTGCTAACATGAATTTCTTCAGGGAATGTTTCTTTAGTGTTCAGTATTTACTTCCAAGTTGGATGAAACCTAAATGTTTTATTAATTATTCTGTTTATTTTGAATGCATTTCAACATTTACATGCTATCTAAATTCCACAAGCATCGCAAAAAAACTGAATCCAAACCTCAAAGAGTGGACGATACCTCTGAGTTTACCTGTGTTATTTATACACAATACATGATGAAGAAATAAAGTTGTTCAGTCAGCATTTTAATTCAAATAGTGATATGTATGCAATAATCCAGAGCACCAAAGTATAACCTTACAAAAAGATTCCAATAGTTAACATTAGTGCATCATACAACAGCATTCAATAATCTAAGGTATTGTGAATGTATAAATATTAATCAATGCTTGTTCATAATGTATATTATAATTATAAACCTAAACTCAAAGAAATATTTCAGTCTAAACATAAGTTTTATGTAATTTAATTACATAGCAATTTTCCATCCATTTGGATTACATAGTTTTAACATAAACAAACTAATAAACTTAATGTGATTCATATTTGTCAGTCATACGTAAATGAAATAGGTAAGATTTATGTAATAGTTGAGTATATGAATAAATGTCTTTTATCTTCAGTTGATTTCATTTGTAGTTCTTGTGTTTCTCTGTCCTTCAGTGATTCTGCTTGTTAACAGCAGGTGTTCATCATTAATGCTCAATCATCACTTAATGATCTCATTAACTCTGACACTGCTTCAATGGTTCTTTAACCTGGGCATTTTTCTGTGAACATAAATCTTATCTATTTCATTTACATATGACTGAAAAATGTGAATCACATTACGTTTATTAGTTTGTTTATGTTAAAACGATGTAACCCAAATGGATGGAAAATTGCTATGTAATTAAATTACATAAAACTTATGTTTAGACAGAAATATTTTTTTTGAGTGTATA
Organism: Zacco platypus; assembly: GCA_038088235.1. NCBI lineage: Eukaryota > Metazoa > Chordata > Actinopteri > Cypriniformes > Xenocyprididae > Zacco > Zacco platypus. The sequence continues at coordinate 655,850 of CM076082.1, read as the reverse complement.
GATTAAAACGCATCCTGTAAAACTATTAGTCATGGTTGTTTGGTGTTATCTTAAACTAATGTTAACATACATAGTAAATGTCACCCCCCAAAAACACGGCATATAATCGCAGGAAATGTGCCATCTCGTTTCTTGAGTGTGTGAAATATGAATAAAACATCACCTGAATTGGGAATCCCCTCATATGAATCAAGCAAAGATCAAAATATTGACAGAATTTTGGTCATAATTTATTAGCAATATGAGGTCAAGAGCAGACATGGCCAGCATCACCAAACACAGATGGGTTTAAACAGGCACAATCACGTCTGTTTCAAGAGAATTTAGAACACTGGCGGAAATTAAAGGACACTTGAAGTACAAGACTTGATGCTGATGTAACTATGGCGCATTTTCAAGTTTAAATAACTGTCATAAATGTATCGTTGTGTCTATTGAATCTCTTTAAATATACAAGGCAATTTACGTCCACATCACTATTTACATCTTCATAATTGAGACATTCATATAAAACTCAGTTTGTTTTCTTAAGATTTTTTCTTTCTTCCCACACCAACATCTCAAAGAAATAGATGCCAACTTTGAGGACTCGCAATAGTCAGGGAAGAAACGTTTTCTTCACCTGTTCAAAGCTTTTGGGTTTAAAGAGACATTTGTTTTTCTTGTTTTTTTTTTTTAAAACTCCCATTCTCCATAGAATAAATGTACTGTATTAACAAACAATTACATACATATATTACAACATTGTAGTTACAATCATGTCCCGACTGCATTAACGGCAGTATTTCCAGAGTGACTGAATGACATTCTGTGACATTTTGTTTTCTTGCAAAAAAAAAAAAAAGAGAGAGATTATTGAATTTATATTTCTGAGTATTTGTTCTTCGACTTCAGCAATGGATAAAAGAATAAACGAAAGAAAAATAATACATGAGCCCCTATAACTAAATTTGACATTTATAAGACCATTGTACAAATAACTTACATAATAAAAAATATAACTTACAAAAGTATAACACTCTCAATAAATAGTTCTACTATGTACACTACTATATGTCGCTAATAGACGCAAATCACTAAAATATGGAAGCAGCAAACATTACAGGCATGAGGTACAGCAAGAAATCCTGTGGTGCGTACAGTAGTGTGTGTGTCAAACATCCCACTGAAAACTCCCTCAGTCAAGCCAACGGACACTTCCAGACCTGTATGAACATGAGGATTTGGTGTCATTCCACTCCGGAATCTGATTTGCACGCAGTGATGAAGAAACATGAGTGTGAGAAGAGTGTGAAAACGACTAAAAAAAGGAACATTAAAATCAAACAAAGCATCGTCTGACAGGCCCGTCCGTCTCGAGCGCCGTTTCTCCATGTTCGTGCTAATTTGGCAACTGATCAGTTTTGCTGTCCATCTCGGCAATAAATGATTGAGTACAGTTACATAATATCAGGTATTTGTTCTCGCAAGAATATAAACAAAGAAAATCTTCAATACACTATGACTATTTTTGTGTCTCTCAGTGAAATTTTCCAACACTTACTTCATCTTTGGGTGCTGTCCTTAATAATCGTAATAATAATAATAATAATAATAAATCCTTTAACCGAACTCATGAGATGGCTGATAAACAAACAAACAAACATCACGACACACATATAGACACGTATATACAATGACCCAATTAAAGACTGAATTTTCACACTTTCAATAACATAAATATTAAAGCCAGTTTTCCGTGATCCCAAAGGCTTGAATATAAATCCAATAAAATCTACACGTCACATTGCTCGATAAAACCAGACGTGAAGCAGGTGGAACCACAATAATCAATCACAGAGGCATGTGATAATATCATACAGTAAAAAGGAAGATAAAACATTACTGTTTCCACTACAAACAAATTTTCCTGCCTTACAATAGCAGCCATTTTAGACGCCTTTAATTCAGTGGGCGACGCAAAAGTGCAGCGCCGATCAGGTCGATGATACAAATACTGACTACTGGTACATACGATTACTAATTCATTAATTATTATCACGTTCTTTCTTTCTTTCTTTCTTTTTTTTGTCTTTTTCATTTTACCGTTTCTTTAGAAATATAAATAACTGCACCTACAAGCACAATAAAAAGAAACTACTGACTTCAGCATCTCATGATGAAGTCTTTATGCCGTACATATGAGGACTCGATATTAAATGCATAAAAAATGATATGGTTGTCCGACTTTCTACTAAGTGTTGTTTCCGTTTTCTTTTTTTCTTACTTATAAATGTCATAAAGTTATTATACTTTACCTACGATATCTACAATTGCACAAAGTGATGCCCGTTATTAAAACATTAGGCAAAATAATGCTTTAGCATGTTTTCCACGCCGATAAAAAGTGTTTTCAGGAGCCGTTTTCTTCAGACGTGTGGCCTCAATATTACACCTTGTGGCATTTCGAACGAACGGCCAATGCAAGGGGCATCAGTTTAGATCAGTGGGGTCAAATTCAGCTCCTGGACGGCCACTTTCCAGCTACGATCGTTATTAAACACACTAGAACCAGCCAATCAGGAGTTTCTATACACTATAGAAAATGGTGGGTTTAAAAAAAAATAAAAATCGACAAACCCAGTGATTGGGTTTTATTTAACTTACCATTGTTTAAAAATTGCATAAAATGGACCATGTTTAATAAATGAACACTTATTAATACGTTTAAACTATAAACATGTATCAAATTGCTTATTAATAAATGTTCCGCTTTTGATTATTTTTGTTGTTTGTGTGTCTGATTTTTAATTTACAACCTATTTTGGGTTCATTTTAATCCAGACATTTTTAAACAACAGTTTAAGTTAAATAAAAATATGTCCATTTCCAACCCAACTTGGGTTGTTTTTAACCCAGAATGTTAGTATTCACCAGTCAAACATGGAGATTCACAGACGGGGAGGAACTAGTGAAACAGTTTAAGGCCATGAGGGGAAGAGGTCTGAACTTCACAGTTAGAAGCCAAATATTGAAGGAAAAGGTGTGTGTGTGTGTGTGTGTGTGTTATATACGCCGCTGAAGTATATTTTCCTATACATTTTCCTATATGCAATAATAATAATTAGTATGTTTTTTTATGATTTTGTGTATATCAATTCATTCTGAATATGTTGAGTATTTTCAGGTTTTTGGCAGTTCATCCATGGCACCCATTGCATTTTAACCTCACTTTCAAAGGGGCTAAAAACACTTACAAGTGTTTAAAAAGTTGGCACATGTGTTAAAAAGTGGTTTTGACTGGCAACGTTCAGTGTCTCAGGGTGAATTTAATAATGAAAAGTACCACAATAGCGCTCGCGTGGTCTTCTGAAGCTGCTGCGCTGGAGGAACGGGCCAAAGGTCGGGGTTGTTTTTAGTTCCCCATCTTCACAAATCTCCTGCGGTCAGATTTAAGTACGGCACCTTCGGATGTCATTGGTTCCCGTGGGTGCTGTGACCGGAGAACGAGACATTTGAGAGCTCCAGCTTCAGAAGACTACTTCAGACTCATTCTATGGATATGTTTAGTGTTTTTACACACAGAAATCTAGCAAACGATGATGGAATTGTCCGTTTTTGGGTGAACTAACCATTTATATGAAATAAAAGGTGGCCTCTACATTCAGTATGTTGTGTCTATTATGCAGTTAAATTGGCTGTAGCGGGAGGTCTCAGGTCATTGGCGGGTATATTGATCAGAGGTAAGTGTTAAGGCAGACTGACGACACACTGGATCATGGCCTCGTCTTCATGTTGTCTGTTGTTTGACTAATTAGCAGCAATCGTAGCAGCAACAACAGCGGCAGCCATGCCAAAGAAACCAATTCATTCTCACCGCATCTGTGCGCCGTGTGCATTTTAAATAAACCTCAAATTATTTCACAAACAGTGAGCGACGACCCGCAGCCGTTGCGCTTTTATATTTGATGGATTTCTCGTTGCATCAAAATAATCGGCGGATAGAAATGGAGCCAACCGTGCCATCCTCGTTTCGGGACCAACTGAGGTCATGACAGAGACAAAGTAAAGCCCACTAAACTGTGTCCGTTCTTCTTTCGAGATGACGCTTTTTTCAAATCACTTCAGTTTCGTTTCGCTTTATTTTGGGGGGAAATTCTTCACAAACCCACTTTGGTCCTTTTTTGGGGTCATGGCATTGGGGTCCGTTTCCAAACGTATTGTGAGAGAGAGCAGGTAGACTTGGAAAGGACGAACAGCTCTAAGAGGAGAGGTACAACTGTGAAGCAGCAGCATTTCTGGGAAGAATATCTCGTCCCGTCCCAGTCGGTTTAACCGAGCGAGTGCAAGTGCTCGCCCTTCCGGTTCTCCGAGGCGTTGGGGTCCCGGCAAGCGCACTCCCTTCGGATGTCACAAGACATGGGGAACGGAATCACCTTGAAGGAGAAAAAGAAACACAAGTTAAGACGCCGGTCAAGACTTAGAGAGATTGAAAATAGAACGTGAATGGCGTTTGACGTCACGACTGAATGTGGGCAGTGCGTCACGGACACCAGCTGCTGCGCCGCGGCTCCCTCGAGGCAGGCCTCAGCTGCTTTTCAGGAGAAAATGCGTCTCCAGTCGCTCAAAACTAGGACCATATGTGCGGTCCACATTTGCGCATTCGCTTAACGATTTGTCTTAGCTGCAGCGGCTGAACGTACTGATTTGTTCATGATGTGAATTCATATGCCCATTTATCTTGGTGCACAACAAAGTGGAGTTTCTATTTCATAGCATCGATTATGGAGTCGTGTCCTGTCTGTCTGTACCAGCGAACAATGGCCCAAAAAAACTGGATATTAACCATTCGCAGGTTGAATCTTAATGTGATATGTGGAGAACTGCAATTTTAATCAGGTTATACAGGTAAAGAAAAACTAAGTTCTTCACCTTCACACAAGCTGAAAACTGTACCAACATTAGAGTAATATCAATACTTCAGTTCTCAGAGGTCTTCAAGACAATTAATGTTTGTATGAAAGCAGTGTATGAAAGTCAGTCTTGATTAAATGCCATTTAGTTTTAGTCATATTTTAGACATCCGAAATGTGACCCTGGAAAACTGGTCATAAACGGAAAAAACAAAATGGAGATGTATACATCATCTGAAATAAATAAGCGATTGATGTATGGTTTGTTAAGATAGGACAATATTTGCCCGAGAAACAACTAGTTGAAAATCTGGAATCTGTGCAAGAAAAAATCTAAATATTGAGAAAATCACCTTTGAAGTCCTTAGCAACGCATGTCCACTCAGGGGGAAATTTACTGAATATCTTCATGGAAACATGATCTTAACTTAATATCTTAATGATTTTTTACTGTATGTATGATGTATTGTTGGCTGTTGCTATAAATTTACTCGTGCGACTTGTGACTGGTTTTGTGGTCCAGGACATCATGAGGTTTTACAGTAGATTTAGCCGACTAAAACCGACTAAAAAATGGACAGGGTTGCCAGTTTTCCCAACAAAACCTGCCCAATTGCATTCAGAGGGTAAAATCTGCGTTTAAATATCTAAATATCATGTTATTTGGGGTCGCTTCAAGCCACGGACATGAAAAACAAGCAGCCCAATTCCATGGGTTTAGTTAAATTTTAATGCATTAATCAAGAATTTCTCTTAAATCTCATTGGGAGTATATAATGAGATAATAATTTGTGTTAATATAAATGATATTAAAATGTGAACATACACAGATTTAACTGCTGTGACAAAAAAAAAAATATTATCTTAAAAATAAATAAACTACTTCTAAAAAACACATCATTTAGAACAAATTGCATACATTATTCTTTCAATCAGACATGTTTATTTGTTTAAATTAAATATAATGAATCCTTATTAAAGCTATTAAAGAGCTGTGTGTGTCTTTTGTTGTGTGATGAATATTAAGAACGCAGGTTTATTAGGCTGCTGTCACTTTAAGACCGAATGCACTGAAGCACATCCGATGTTCTCACAACTGTTTCTGTTTTCATAACTGATCGTGTTTACATGAAGACTCTCCAAAACGATGTTGTGTGTATTTGTCCGTTCAGGTGCCAAAAGACATAAAAGAACTCAATTCAGAACGTCACGCTTGTTCAGATCCTTTTCACATCCATGGATCTCTTCCCAAATCCTCCCTTCCTAACATTTCCGCCTCATTTTTATACATTGACGTATTTAGTTTTCGTCAGTGAAAAAAAATGTTGATGACAAAAAATTACTCATCAATGAAAGTACTAATAATATTCTAGTGTTTAACAAACTATTTACTGTTAATACGTTATCAAAGTATAAAAACAGCCTCTAACTCTTTACATTTCAACTAATTAAACAATAATTTAGTTAATTACAGCGACAATGAATGAACTCAATATTTGTTGTCAATCTATTTATACATTAAGAATGTAGAAACTATGAATTAGCTAATAGTTTGCAAATTATTTTATTACTGTGTATTTATTATAAAGTATACTTTTATTTTAGTACTTCAATCTAAACTAATTTCTCAAGTTTAGTTTTTTCTTCTAATACTCATATATGTTTAGCTTTATTTACTGTATGTACTGTTTTCGTATTATCTCACACACTTGTGCTCCACAAAGACGTAGTGGCTAAGAAAAAGATGTTTGCAGTGTGAGAGTGCAGAGATCCAGACGGAAATGGCACGAATGACTGAGAAAAGAAAACGTGTTTGTGTGAGCAGAACTTCCAGAGCCTCTTACCTGAGAAGCTTTTACAAGCACGAACCGGACACATATCAAAACCAGCCGTCATTGCCCTGCACGGCATTTCCTGTTCGAACACATTCAGATTGGCTTCTGCTAACCTTGCTGAAAAAACACCCTGAGGTCATTTACTGGCCAGTGCCCTCCAAAACCCTCCTGACCAGTTTAATCAGGGGATCGCTATCAACCAGCCTACTTTCATTTTTTAATGTTTGTTCCCAGATCTCGTTTAGCACCCTCTCTTTATTTCAGCGTCAGACTAAGATGTGGGTGGCACATTTGACATGCTTTCCTCTGCCCTTGACCCTAGGGTGGCTGGACCAGCTGCCACATCTGGGGCTCATCGATGGACGCTGGGAATGTCAGCATGGAGCAGAGGCCAGTCCAGAACACACACACACACACACACACACACACACACACACAGACACGTACGTCACGGCGCAGACCCCCCACCTCCGCAGGAGCCTGGCAGGACGCACGTATGTGTCAGACTGCGGTTTAGGGGGCTGGGGAGAGCTTCACAAGAGCCGAGGCTCAGCTGCTCGAGACTCACTGAGAGTTTGAAGGACATGTGTTCACTGTTTGAGACGCAACAACAACAATTTGTTTTACTCGTGCTGTTTTAAGATTATAGAAAGTTGCACTCGGCTTCCACTGTGAGCTCAGAGAGGGATTATTATCGTTAACGAAAACCATTAAAAAAGTTTCTTAATAAACTGAAATTGTGTTTTTTTTTTTAACTTAAGACTTCAAACTTTACAGTAAAGTACAATAAAGCTAATTGACCGTTCTCAAAGACGTCCGACAACCCATGCGCCACACATCATGTTCTCACGAAGAGCAAAGATAACTGATAACGTATGAAACAGTTTCATATTCAATATATTGTAATGTTTTAAAGTAGTTTAATCAATAAATAGCGTCTAGTGTGTGTTTAATGTGTGGTGACAGATCGCTGTAGCTCCTCGTGAAGCGATCATCTCTTCATACTAGTTCATTTATAGCATCAAATAAACATGTTTTAACCATGTCTTTACTTCCTTTCTGGAGCTTGAAAGTGTTGATTATATTGCTCAGTCATAAACCTCATCAAAAATATCTTCATTTGTGTCTGAAGATGAACGAACGTCATGCGGGAGAGGAACTAACTCTTTAAGATTTACTGACCAGTGAGCAGAACAGGTCAGATCAGAACTGGATTTATTTTACAGTATGTGAATTTACAGTGTACTTACCCCAAAAAAAAAAAAAAAAATTACTAAGTAATGTTAATGGTGACTTAAAATGGACTAAGATTACTTTCAGGGTAAGTACCTAGTAACTACTACATTCTTGTAATTACATTGTATGAAACAAGATGTGCTACCGTTTATTTTACAATCCTGTTCCACATGCAAATACTACATACTTAATTACAATAACTGGGTAATAACCAGGTACAAACCCTGAACCCATCCATAAACCTAAACCTAACCCACGTTTGTACTTTGCAGGTAAGTACACTTAAATAAGTGCATATATTCATAATGTTCATATTATGTCCCTTCCTCTAGTTTTCAGATAGTTCTTACATCAATTAACTGATATTAAACGACCAACATATTCACGTGTCGAACATAAATAGGTCACAAGCTGATGAACTTTGTGGCAAATTTGTATATTCTGATTATTAATATTAACTATGGCTTGTTTACAACACTCTTTCCTCCGGTTCTCCCTGGCACTCGCGCGCTCAGGCCGTTAAACGTGGAAAGAGTCACGGGAGGCTCGGCCTCGATAGGGAACACTTGTTGTGAAAGTCTCGGAAAGTCTCTCTCTCACCCTCATTTCTGCTGCAGAAACAGCAATCTTGCCCCAATCTTGCACGGTTGGCACTTCATTGACACTTTTCCCTAAAACAGCCTAGATTAAAGGAAAGAATTTGGAAAACTGAAAAGCTCATTTGGAGATGTGGTTTTATAGCCATAAACTTTGTGGGGCAAAAACCAACATGCGTTGATAATTACGTCTTATAAAAAGGTAGGAGACACACATTTGCGAGCGCCACGACTGCAGGCCGGCCCCTGGAGGAGTTCCCCTCCTTCCATTTATTACCTTGGCACAGTTTTGGGTGTTGGGAATGCAAACAAGAACCTACTGAATTCGGGTTGTCCCTCATTCATCTCACAGGCCACTGATGGTGGTTCAGAATTGTTTCTTTTATTATTTTAATGACACCGGCTGCATTATAGACTGTAAACAGTTATTTTTGTAAATGTTATTGTTGCTCATTTTTTGTACTTCGAAATGTCATGTTTAATTCAATGTGTTTCGTGCTGTTTCTTCAGAACCACTGGTAAATTTCACAAGTGATTACAGAGTAAAAACGGTTTCAAGGTAAATCCTACATCAGATTTTATTCAGTGTAGGTGCGCGGCGAGATACGGGTCAAAACACAATGTTTAGGGATTCGGTGACATTTCTAAACCCTCATTTCTAAACTGATTCACTGATCTTGTAAGCTATAACATTACCAGGTTGTCTTTCTACTTTATCAGCGTTGCGAGCTTAAAGGGTTAGTTCACCCAAAAATGAAATTTCTATCATTAGTTGCCCTCATGTCGTTCCAAAGTCACGTGATTTCAGGCTTCGTGACGTCATAAGTGTTTCGCAGTTTGTCAGTGAATCACGCTCCGAACCACTGATTCGAAACAAAAGATTCGTAAAGCTTCATGAATCAGTGTTTTGAAATCACACGTCATTAGATATTGTTGAATAAAGGCGTCATTTTGGGTTTTTTTGGTTCACAAAAAGTGTTCTCGTCGCTTATAACATTAAGGTTGAACCACTGTAGTCACATGACCTGTTTTAAATATGTTTTAGTGTCTTTCTGTTCATCTGAAAGTGTTCATGATCTTGCTGTCAATAGAGACTCACTGAACCATCAGATTTCATCAAACATATCTTCATTTTTGTTCTGAAGATGAGCGAAGGTGTTACGGGTGTAGAACCACAAGAGGGAGAGGAATTAATGACAGAAATTCTATTTTGGGGTGAACTAACACTTTAAAAGATGCAATATGTAATATTGACAGCAAGTGGCTGATATGAGTACTGCAGTCCAAACTGAAAATATTGGAGAGAGTTGTTTACCCCACCCCCTCCACCTACTCCACCCCCTCCACCCCCTCCACCCCCTCCACCTACTCCACACACTCCACCCCCTCCTCCTACTCCACCCCCTCCACCCCCTCCACCTACTCCACCTACTCCACCTACTCCACCCCCTCCACCTACTCCACACACTCCACCCCCTCCTCCTACTCCACCTACTCCACCCCCTCCACCCCCTCCACCTACTCCACCTACTCCACCTACTCCACACACTCCACCCCCTCCACCTACTCCACACACTCCACCCCCTCCTCCTACTCCACCTACTCCCCCCTCCACCTACTCCACTTACTCCACTTACTCAACACACTCCACCTACTCCACCTACTCGACCAACTCCACTTACTCCACCTACTCCACCCCCTCCACCTACTCCACACACTCCACCCCCTCCTCCTACTCCACCTACTCCCCCCTCCACCTACTCCACTTACTCCACTTACTCAACACACTCCACCTACTCCACCTACTCGACCAACTCCACTTACTCCACCTACTCCACCCCCTCCACCTACTCCACACACTCCACCCCCTCCACCTACTCCACCTACTCCACTTACTCCACTTACTCCACCTACTCCACCTACTCAACACACTCCACCCCCTCCACCTACTTGACCAACTCCACCCCCTCCACCTACTCCACTTACTCCACACACTTCACCCCCTCCACCTACACCACCCCCTCCACCTCCTCCACACACTCCACCCCCTCCCCCCCTCCACCTACTCCACACTCACACGGGTGGCCAGATTAAGGACACGCAACAGGAACAAGCGCTATTGGCAATCTAAGTTGATGAGTTGATTTATCCGTGTTTTCATATGCCTCTGGACAGAGAGATTTTAGATGGAAGCTGAGACTTTTTAGGTCGGGTAGAATCGGCAATCTCTGACCCAGATTGTTTTCTGCCTTCAGTGACAGTAAAACACGGTTTTCCACCAACTGGCAACCCGGGGTGTCGAAATACTATTGGATAAATTGACAGTGGGCGGGATCACACAAACCTAAACAAAAACAGACATTCCTAGCTGGCGGTAGAATTGTTTTTCGGAGAAACAAAAACGTAAACTTAGCATGTTTACTCTATACTGCAAACATATTGTGGTACTTTTATGCTTGAGAACATTAAATATATATATACATAACCTAACTTTTGACTCAGCCTCAGCCAGAAAGGAAAACTGACGGCTCTCTCTCTCTTTGCCCTAATATGCCCACTGGCCTCCTTCCTCATGCCAGCAGCTTGTAGTGATTAGTAAAGCATCCTGCAGTGACCTTAGATGCTGTTTGTCTCGCACCTTCAAAGTCCCTGAGAGGAATAATACACAGCCAGCCATCCAGAACATCTTAATACGCAAACCTTTCAGAGAACACGACGAGAGACGGGATAAAGTGAGCAGGGCAGGGTGAGATAAGGAAGAGAAACAAACACACACGCAGCAGGGAAGTGCCTCAGCTTCCTTTGCTTCAGGGTCATCATGGCCAAAGAGAGGATCGCCAAAAGAGAGACATGCCTCGTTGCTGGCAATGCTTCATTTTTAATGCACTTTCTATATGGCCAAGTGGCTATTAATCTCTGCGTTATGCGGCTGTAGGAGCTGGACAGATGTGGTCACTATGAAATGTCACTATAAGAAAAGAATCAGACTTGCAGAAAAGACTAAAAATAATAGCATACACGTTTAGAATGACACGAGGATGAGAAGATGGAGAAATTTCTGAAGTATCGTTTCTTTTGCAATTATCCTATTAGGAGTCATTTGCATCTTTGACTCATTTTCACTCACATCACTGCTTTGAATCAGTCTGACGAATCCTTTCCTCACTGAATCAACTCACAGAAGCTCCTGAATCTGCACAATGATGTTGATCTCGAAATGCACTTGAACTTATACTGTCGAAAACAAGCCAGAAATGATCACACTGGGTGAATTACCACAAGAAAGGACGTGTATATCTAGATTAACCATGCATTTACCAAACGGGCTATCCAAAGTGCCAAAGTTGGCGGAGAGGCTTCGGAAGCAAAAAGAGAGGAAAAAAAGTTCATTGTTTGCATGTGTTATGCTATTAACTTCATGAGCGTTTTTTTGAAAGCATTGTTAGTCATCTGTGGTCGCAAGATCCCGTCACTAACTAATGATTTGGCGTTTCCCAAAACAAGCTGTGGTTAGAAGGATAGTTTCTTGTTAAAATGACGTGGACTCTTGAGCACGATAAGCAGGCCAACACTCAGTTCCTCCCATTTAAATATATGTCCATTTTTTAGCGTTTTTGAACGTGCAAAACTTCACATCGCTGCCAGTGAGAGTGACATGATGTCAGACTGTTTTCAATGAATGGCGGCACGCTCCGGTGAGCGGTGTGGGCGTCGGTCAGGTCAACTTTATGGTAATGAGCTGTGACGTTGTTTGGTGGCAGCCAATCGGAATGTAGAGATCCTCCGCTTGAGAGGATTCCAGAGAATGCAATCAAATAAACGATGCTTTACGGCCCCTTTAAGTAAAGTTTGCAATACCAAGCGCGTCCACGAACCCACGAACCAGGGCGAATTTTGACGCTCTCGTCGGCAGCGGTTTCAACACACAATGAATCAATGATCAAAAATGCTGGCGCTGATGTGTAAATGAACTATAATAGCATGTCATTAATTGTGATATCGAATCAATTGTTCAGCACCACCTGCACATGATTTTGCCCTATTTTGTTGAACCAACTGGATCGAACGATGAAGTTGCGACCATGTTTTTGGGGATACGGTCATGACTAGCTAGTTCTACAAAGATGCATGTACTATGATGGTTAAGCAGTGAGTTGTGTTGTTACAGCTTGGTGTTCACATGGACTTTCACGCAGATAGTCTTGAACCTGCTGATTTATTGCCCAGCGTTTCACCTCCTGAGTCACTGTTGGCATCTAAAGCTAGGGTTTCCAAGTAACATGAAAAGTAGACGAAATGCTAAAGATAAAGCATTCTTCCCGAACACAGATTTGAAATAACCCAACAATGTAGATTGGCTCCATTTTAAAGGAGCTGTTGTTTTAACCCAGCATATGTGAAGATTGTGGTTAAATGGCTAAATAAACACCTTTGACATCTCTGCTAATGCCTTTTCCTATGAAATTTCCCTAATTCGGTCAATTCTTCCGAACCTCAGATTGTGTCGTACAGGAAGTTCCTCTATAAACATATTGGTCTTCCCAATTTCAGTCGCTCTTTAACTGTTTTTTTCCCCCTCACAACTCTCAAGAAGTCCTCATCTGTTCTTGAGATAAATGGAAATCAAGTGTTGAGGTCACAAAAGTTCTCGGTTAGGATGACTAGGAGCTAATTTCAAGGGACAACAAACAGTCGCGCTCTATCTTGAGTGATTATCTCATCAAAATACTCCAGGAATGGCGCAGAGAAGTTAAGAGCAGTTTGAAATCAGAGGCTCATAAGAAAGCAGACCGCCGCTTATCTGTGCACCAACGCGTGAACTCCATTGATCTGCACTTGTGTTTGTGGCTCTGACCAGGAAATGTATGAATGAGTTTGGGAATTTAAACAGATAAAGCTAAAGTGGTGCAAATATAGGACACATGGGGGTGGATGTGGTGAAACTCCACGATGATATTTGTTGAATTCATCCAACTCCATCACAATATGATTGCTTCTTTCCGTCATTTTCCACAGCTCTTCCCTAAACCCTGGCTATTTCCAGGGACAGGATGTTTTGCAAAGCCCTGCTGATATAATTTGCTTCAAGGACTGCCAGGACGCTGAACAAGGCTCAGGATTCCAGGTGATTCTCCTATCAGCTTTCCCAACATCCGAGACAGATTCAATCTTTTGAGTCCAGAATTTTGTTTATAAGTGGCTTTCAAGTTCCCAAAAGCCACTGGATTATCTAAAATGAGAAATATTTACAACAAAGTTTCTATCTAACAAGATTTCAACTACGTGCGCGGCATCAAGAGTGAGTGACTAACTGAAGACTACGCAAAGCGAGCCGATACTGTTACAACGCAATACAACGCAACCAAAAAGCTCTAGCTCATCAAAAGATGACTTTAGCGCATCCCATCCTGCTGTCGTTCGCCTGCCAAGAGTGTGACATAGTATCAGAAGGAAGGAGGCACCAGCAGTCTGGCTTATAGCTGCAGAACAATTTAACCTTCTATCAACACTGGCGCACGGTCAACTCCCGCTGAGATCCCTGTCTGCTCAATGACGTAGACTGAAACTCCCAAAAAGCATCCTCTTATAGATCGGATTCAATGAATCATCGCCGTCCGTGCAAATGCCAATTATTTCAGACGATGACATGCACAGACAGCGCAACGGTGACCAGGCAAAATGGAAATTATCCTGAGTGAGGAGTGACAATAAAAACAAATGCATTTCCATCAGCCTCGTACCGAATAAAACACCATCCGCACAAACAGCCACGTCACGTGGGTTTAATGTTCACAAATGCATTTCCATCTCCCATTATTGGCATTCGAACTTTTTCACAAAAGTCAAAAAACACTTTATTTTGCAAATTAAGGAATTTTTTTTTTCCGTTTCCATCACTCGTTTCTGATGCGAAACTTCAAAATACGCCTAAAAACGTAGCTTTTTTATCTTTGATTTGAACTAGGTAAAGCCCAAGTAAACACAAATAATAAATAAATAAATAAATAAATACTGTAATTATATTCCTGTAATACTTGTATTTATACTAAATGAGTTGTAATTGTAATTTATAGAAACCATATAGTTTGAAACCAATGGGCTGCATGATATTGAAAAAAAAACTTTCATTGCGAGATTTTGTTTTGCATATTTCATATTGCAATATGAAAAAATAAATAAATCACCAAATTTGTAAAGAATGAATCATTCTAGGATGATTTTGTAGGGGAGTGAAAAAGCATAGAAAATAATGAACAAATTAGATAAATAATAAAACAAACATACAAATGAAATAAATCGTGTTTGAATTGAATAATCAAATGTAAAATAACACTGCATGTTCTTCACTGAATAAATTAAACATGATTAATCGGTGTTGAAAATACAAATATGATTTTTCTCTTTGTCTTTTGTTGTTTGATTGACATTCATGTCAGCAGGAATATTAGGCTGCTGTCACTTTAAGACCGAACGCGCGGATCCAAAATACCCTTCCAGTTTTCTTTCTCAATTGTTTAGTTCGTGTAAACCATAAGCAACAGTGTTTACAAGGACACTCAGTGTTTTACGTACATTTTGGCAAGTTTTTGCATGTATAATTTTTCCATAAATATTCACATGCACGAAAACATGTGCTCAAATTGTTTAAAATCGCTTGAATGTTTAAACTGACTGGACCTACATGTTCATTGTAAAACTTTGCAGTTAATCCGAGAATCGTGTGTGTTTTTGTGGTGTCTGGTCTGTCGGATTATCAGCGCACATTTGCGATGTGACTATCGTGGATGCGCACATGCTAAAACGATATATCCTGTAGCCCTGAAATGTATAGAAAGAACAAGAGCAAATTTCACTGAAAATTGGTTGATCTGTCTCAGAATATTCCAATTTTACGCTTTAAAAATGTTGTTAATGAAAGTCATTTACATCTGCGCCGCTACTCCAGCTCAGCGCTTTACTGACAAGTGTGCAAGTGTGAAATAACGTGTAATAACTGTGTTTATCAGTGATTTTATGATTATAAAAAACCCCCGTGAACTTCATGGCATTGCTCTGCTTAGTGTTTGAACTGAAAGTGCAATTGTCTGATATTTAATATACAGCTGTGTGGAAGTGAAACCAGAAACCAAGCAATTGTTAAAATGTGCTGTCAGTTGTTGTGGCTTGCTAAGACAAAAAAATATACGGATGAGATGGGATTTGTCTCTTGTCACTTCCATCATTTTAAGTATTAAATGAATGCGTCGTCACTTTATAAGTACAGGAATTCCAGCGTGTGGGATCTTGGCGTTCACACTTTATTTTAGTGACACTGGCAAATCTCAGGCTTGTACAAAAGCCAGTGTCGGAGAAGGAAGCAAACGTGTCAGCAGAAGCTTATCAAACACTGTGAATCAACTATTTACTCAATGTTTTAACAGGATTGCATGATATATGTTCTGTCCTTTAAAAAAAACATTTAAAAAATATTGTTTTGCCTGTTAAACATGACTGATCACAGATTATTTAAGTGGTTTAGAGGCGGTTTTATCTTATGATAGCACAATAACAGACAAAAACTCATTCAACTGCTATGCAGTTCATGTGGGAAAAATGTGAAAAAGAGTATCAAACAAAACTCTGAGCAGCTTTTGAAGATTGCAGGCAGACATGGGTGAATCCAGGGATTAGTTTCTCAGAAGTGGTCATCGTAACAACATGATACTTTGTAAACACAACGACGCTTCCAGCAGCACTGATAAACACCAGTCCAAGAACGTACGTATAGGCAGCCAATCAGATTAGAGCTTGCCAGAACGCGTTTGCCGTTTTTGTGTGCAATAAGTGTCAGACGGTTAGTGGGTAACATCTGGCATCTCATACTTGTCAGTAGCTGTTTCCATTCAAATTTGTGAATTTATCTGAACGCAAAATTGGAATGTCACGTAAAACATTTACGAATAAAGCGGTTTCCATCTAGCGATTCGAAGATAACAAAATTGCCATCTGCTGGTTAGGCCAGGTATGTCATCCAATTTCGTGTGACTTTTTGGGTGCACATGGAGGAATTTATTCAGCATGTTTTCTTATCGGATAAAAAATTTATCCGTATTTTATGTATACACTTTTTTTATGCGCATTTTGGCGTTTCTGTGCGTTTTTACGCATTAGGCGCATAAAGATAGGTGGATGGAAACATAGCTAGCGACTTCCGTCTCTAAATTGAGTGAGGTTTTGTGAAACTCCAGAGAGAAATTGGTCACCTTCTTAGTCTTGACAGTGGAATGGCAGCAGTCGCCTCCGTCGTAGTTGCAGTAGGCTCTGTTGTTGATGGCGTCACAGTAATTGTCACCCATGAAAGGCTGAGATAAAAACAGAGAGAGAAACTCAGAGCACCACTAACATGAGGAACACAGACACACTGACCTACTGTAGGTCTAGATGTTTGTAAAACAAGAAAGAAGGAAACAAATCTACAAAGGAAGAAAGGATTTGTGCAGTGTTTAGTTGAAGAGAGTCTTGTTTCCATTCATGTCAAATAAAACAAATCTAAGCTGATCATGTTTTAAAGCCTAGTTGAAATGATTTTGTGATTCAAATATTCTGTTAGTCGACAGCATGCAAACATATTTTATCTAAGTTGTAGTTAATGTTATAGCTGAAGTTGTAGGTAATATTTCTTTAAAATGGGATGTCTTCACACATTGTTATAATATGTATGTATATATTTCATGACAAGCTCACACACACTTGTCCTAATAATGCATTTGTGAATGATAAGAATCAGATTATTTCTTCTTATTATAGAAAAGTTTATCAGTTTGGGCTAATCTGTGATTGGCTAGTTCTTCACAGGCTGGAATGTAAGACAATTTCTGACACATAAGAGAAAAATTCATAATTATAACATAAATCACAATTATTAAAAAGTCAAAATTATGAGATACTAAATATAAATGATGAGATACTGTCATAATGAGATCAAAATAAAAAAAAACATCTGTGATAAGTCATAATTATGACATTAAAAGTCAAAATTCTGAGCTAGAAAGTCAAAATGATGATACTAAATCAAAATTAGTACATACAGTAGTGTTGAAATAAAGACAAGAAGGCAAAATTATGATACTAAATCAAAAGTGTGAGATACAAAGTAACAATTTTGTCAAAAGAAGTCAAAATTTAGAATTTTTCATCAAAATAATGAGATACTATGTCAGACTAATGTCCAAAATGATGAGACACTGTAAATTACAAGATTATGAGTCAAAAGTCAAAATTCTGTCATAAGTCACAATTATAACATAAAAATTGAAATTGAGATACTAAGTCATAATTATGATATTATGAGATATTAAGTCAAAGTGATGACTGTGTCAATTACGAGATAAAGTCAAAATTATGAAGTCAAAATGATGAGATGAAGTCAGAATTATGCGATAAAAAGTAAAAACTTATTACATACTGTAGTGTCAAAATTATGATACTAAATAAAAATTATGAAATAAAAACCAAAAATTCTGTCCTAGGATATAATTATGAAGAAAGTCAAAATGATGAGATACTGTCAATTACGAGAGCCAAATTTATGACGTAAAAATCAACAAGTCAAAATTATGAGATACTTAGTCAGAATTATGAGTTAAAGAGTCAAAATGATGAGATACTGTCAATTATGAGATAAAATCAAAATTATGACACATGTCAAAATTATGAGATACTAAGTCAGTATTAGGCGATGAAAAGTCAAAAAAATAAATGAAATACTGTAGTGTCAAAATTATGACACTAAATCAAAATTAGGAGATAAATAGCAAAAAAAAAATCTGTCATAAGTCATAATTAAGAAAAAGTCGCAATTATGAGCTAGAAAGTCAAAATGGGATGCAAAGTCAATTGTGGAATAAAAATTATGATATAAAAAGTAAAATTACTACAGTAAGTCATAATAATTACAACTTAGTATCTGAGTGTTAGTATCTCATAAAGTCAGAATTATGACAAAAATTCAAAATGATGCAAGTCATAATTGAGATAAAAAGTCAAAATTAAGACACAGTAAGTCAATTTTGCGGTTGAATTGGCTTCCATAATCTAATGGACTCCTTCCAAAGTCATTGGCAGATGCGTTCTCATCAAACAAGAAAGAGCACGTATGGTGCAGGTGAGAATCACTTAAACATTTGTAGAGATCCGCACTACAAACAGACTGCACCAGGTGACAGGTTTCGACAAGCACAGAGGGGGAAACAAAGACAAGAAGAGCACCGTACATCACAGTCACAATACTGACTTTAGTGTAGAGATCCTCTACATCTTCATCTTCATAAATCTTCTTGGGCCTCTGCAAATGGAGGTCAAGGCAAGAGTGTCGCCAGTGAGGGAGGGAAGACACAGGATAGAGAGCCATTTGAGAGGATTTGGAGGGACGTCTTACCTCGCATCCTTTAATGCAGCGCAGGACTTCCGGATGGGGGTACCACTTCAGGCCCATGGTGCAGACTATGAGCTGAAAAGAGAGACGAGAAGAACATCAGCAGAGATGCTTCACTGAACTCAATGGAGCTCCATATCTTGCTGCAGCTGAATTTGAAGTTTGCATCCTGAAACGGATAGTTCACCCTAAAAATGAACTCATTTACTCTCCTCGAGTTGTTCCACACCTGTAGGAATTTCTTTAAAAGATATTTTGAATTGATTTCCATTCACTTCTATGGAAGTCCTATGGTGAGGGTGATTAAATGATGATTTTTTGGGTGGACTATCCCTTTAATTCTGTTACTCTCCTGTGCATTTCTGTGAAGCCGCTTTGAAACACTTTCCATTGAATAAAGCGCTATAAAAATAAAGACGACTTGATCAATCCCAGGAAATTGACACACAATGGTGCTCAGTTACTGTAAGCATTCTGTTCCCCTCGTACGCCAACCACAAAAAAAGCCAAAACAAGAATGTTTACCTTTACAAGTCTCTCAGCTCGGGCCAACTTGAAGAAAAAAACAATAAAAAAAAATCAGGAACCCATCCAAATTCAACAACTTGTGAAACGTTACCAGTTTCGAAACATGTATAATTCCGCGAACTCGTAAGAGCGACTGTTTCCAGCATGTTTGTCATCAAGTTTAGGAGAGATATTACAGAGAGAGATATATGTGTTCATTAGCACATGCTCTCATGAAGTAAACCTCGAGGGTCCAGTCAGGCTGACATGACCTCTACCGCTGCTAATCATTCCCTGTCCCGGCATCACACGCGCACACAACGCGCCGGCTCTTCTCACGCCGTACCCTCCACTGCAAACTAAGGTGTTTCTCATTTCATGCCAGTCAGCAAATCAATGCAATAAAAAAGAGAGACGTAATGCTAGTGAAGGAGAAGGAACAGAAAACAGTTTTCAGGACAGTTGGGGAAGAGTTTTCTTGCTCGAACATGGGGTTGAACATGCCAACAAAAGGAAACCGTCAAACACAAGTGCACTTATTTTTCACCCGTTCAATCAACCGATTGACAATCCAAATCAATTCTGCCCACTATATTCTTTCTTGAAAAACATCAGACTGTATGAAAATAGACTTGAAATGTGCCGTACACTCCAGACAGATTCAGTCCCTCTGCGGTAACTTGAGTTTCTGGCTCAAGAGGACGGTGGCGAATAATGAAGTCCACGATTAAACCTGCGGTCTGACGGGTGACCAGCACAAAATATCATACGATTCTGCACTTAGCAGACTTTAGTCGCCACATTACGAGCAGGATTGAGGAGTAACGAAATACAAGTAACTTAGTTACGTATTTAAAATATAAAATTTGAGTAACTGTGTTTCATTACAGTTTCATTTTAAATGGGTGGTAATCAGATTACAGTTACATCTGAAAAGTGTTTTAGATTACCAAAGTGATTACTTTGAGTTTTAATGTCATTTAAACAGCGATTGGTGATTCTCTGACTCTGACCGTCTGAAAAAGCGGAGTGTTATGAATCTGTACTGTTGTTCTCCATCCACCTGCCACTAGATGTCGCCCTCCCATTTCAAGGACTCCATCTTCCACACTACATTTCCCATAAGTCCCTTACCCTCATGTTAATTACTGCCCAGCTGTAGCCAATCTGTGTCACTATTTAAGTCTGTTCTGTAGCCCAGGTTATTTGTGAAGTCTTGTCTTGTTTTGCCTGTTTTTTGGATCCTGCCTGTGTCATCGTTCTGTTGTTTATCTGCCTGCCTTTTTGACCTTAGCCTGGATTATTTACTACGAGTTTGCCTTTTCTCTGTTATTACTGTTTGCTGTTGAGTTGACCATTGCCTGTCTGACTACGTTTTGGAAATAAAGCTGCACTTGGATTTCAACCCGCTGACTACGTGTTACATGGGGTTAAGTTTCATCAACATTTTAATACTTTTAAGAGGATCATAAAAATGTTGTTATTTTTATTTAGTTCTGAACAAGACAAAATAAATGAATTTATTAAAAAAAATTGCCAAACTGTCAACTGAACTGTCCTGTCATGACCTGATGATCCACGACTGTTTTCATGTTTTGTGAGTCATTTTATAATTCACTCGTCACTGTGACTTTTTCTCACAATTTGTTTTTTTTTCCCTCACAATTGTGAGTTTGTGTTTCACAATTCTGACTTCTTTTTCTCAGAATTGCGAGATTTAAACTCACAATTGCAAGTTATAAAGTCAGAATTGGGAGATATAAACTTCTCATAATTCTGACTTTTCTCAATATTGTGAGTTTATATCTCATAATT
This sequence comes from Zacco platypus, assembly GCA_038088235.1. Classification (NCBI taxonomy): domain Eukaryota; kingdom Metazoa; phylum Chordata; class Actinopteri; order Cypriniformes; family Xenocyprididae; genus Zacco; species Zacco platypus. The sequence goes on along the minus strand of CM076082.1, from coordinate 634,555 downwards.
CTGACTTTTCTCAATATTGTGAGTTTATATCTCATAATTCTGACTTTTCTCAATATTGCGAGTTTAAATCTCATAATTCTGACTTTTCTCAATATTGCGAGTTTATATCTCATAATTCTGACTTTTCTCAATATTGTGAGTTTATATCTCATAATTCTGACTTTTCTCAATATTGTGAGTTTATATCTCATAATTCTGACTTTTCTCAATATTGCGAGTTTATATCTCATAATTCTGACTTTTCTCAATATTGCGAGTTTATATCTCATAATTCTGACTTTTCTCAATATTGTGAGTTTATATCTCATAATTCTGACTTTTCTCAATATTGCGAGTTTAAATCTCATAATTCTGACTTTTCTCAATATTGCGAGTTTATATCTCATAATTCTGACTTTTCTCAATATTGTGAGTTTATATCTCATAATTCTGACTTTTCTCAATATTGTGAGTTTATATCTCATAATTCTGACTTTTCTCAATATTGCGAGTTTATATCTCATAATTCTGACTTTTCTCAATATTGCGAGTTTATATCTCATAATTCTGACTTTTCTCAATATTGTGAGTTTATATCTCATAATTCTGACTTTTCTCAATATTGCGAGTTTATATCTCATAATTCTGACTTTTCTCAATATTGTGAGTTTATATCTCATAATTCTGACTTTTCTCAATATTGTGAGTTTATATCTCCTAATTCTGACTTTTCTCAATATTGCGAGTTTATATCTCATAATTTTGACTTTTCTCAATATTGTGAGTTTATATCTCATAATTTTGACTTTTCTCAATATTGTGAGTTTATATCTCATAATTCTGACTTTATAACTCACAATTGCAACTTTATATCACACAATTCTGAGGGAAAAAGTCAGAATTGTGAGATAAAAACTTGCAATGACCTTTTTTGTGTTTGTTTCACACTTATTAGTATTCCAAAGTATTCTAAAGTATTTAGATTAAGTTACTAAACTTGAGTAATGTAACGAAATACGTTACAAATGACTTTTTAAAGCATGTATTTTGTAATCTGTAGTGAAACACATTTTAAACTAACCGACCCAGCCCTGATTATGTTCTGTTAGCCTCGCACTGATAAAATGCAGATCGCTTTGTTTCCCTCAGACCAGCATCCCATCTATATCGCATTAGATAGCCTCGCTTTGTTCCCTCGGAGCTCCTGAGATCACATTTAGCTCTCAGGCCTTTAATAAAGGTTTGGTTTATTAATTAGAGGTTAATATTAGTACTCCCCTCAGCGGACCCAACATGAACAATCGACTCTCCATAGAGACGCCGACATCACGTAAAGGCCGAGGCAGCCTAATGCATCAGCGATGTGCGCCGTCATTTTACTGATGTCAGCAAATAAGAGCTTCTTAGTAGGGCAGCGGTGAAACCCGAAACGAATCGCTCTCGAGGACCGATTCGTCACAATAAGTGATTCGACCGACTCAGCAGGAAACGTAAACCAAAGAAAGTGAGACTCTGGATTTGTACGGCCACCAGAGCTTCAGAGAGCCAGCTTTCTTTTCCACTTCTCCTCGATGCTTTGGCTGGTGTGGATTTATGGGACGTTCTCGCAGCACCGGCCAAAAAACACAGCGTGACCATTAGCATTAGTGCAGGTGTCAATCAGGGCGGCCCCGGGACAGATCGTGCCCTTGCGCGGCGAGCGGGAGGGAACAGGTGCTGTGGAATTCAAACAGCATCGATTGACACAGGCTGCTGAGAGAACAGTTATTGATCTGACCTCAGTCAACCCCCCTGGAACATTTCAGCCGCATCGATTCGGCCTCCTCTTCCCCTCACACTCTGTCTCCAGACTCGAATTACCACCCAGGGAAGATCATATCAATTACACAAATCAATCAGAAACGTGTTGTTTCATTTCTCTGCCGAAAACCACCTGACTAGACACAAACGCCCATCTAAACACAACAGCAGTGGGGGACGCCGTTCAGTTAGTTTGTTTTCAACGTTCTAGCGTCTTCGATCAATCCCGAAATTCACACTTGTAGTTTGGTTCTCTTTGGCTACTCATCAGAACCGATGTGTGTCCATGCCGTGTGATGGACAACATGACAAGAAAACCCAAGTATGCTTGAACATTCGGCCCTTTCAGGGTGGCATCTTGTGACATCACGTCCTGTTTTCAGTGAGTGTGCAGGTCTTTGGCGCTCACACTGAATCAAATGAACCGCACTCACAGAGCGATCGTTTACAGGAACAGTTCACCCAAAAATGAAAATGATCCCATTATTTCCTCAGCCTCAAACCATCCGAGGTGTATATGAGGATCTTCTTTCAGACGAACACAATCGGAGATATATAGCTACCAGACGACCAGATACTGCGCAAGTCGAACAAATGTTTCGTTTGGCTCCATCCTCTGATCTTCTGTGTTTGTCATTGTGTCATGCGTCGGGTGTCCGGCGGAAGTTATTATAGTTAATAAAGTTTTAAATTTGGACATTTTTCCCATCGTGTCGCATCAGAAGGCCTTCATTAACCTCTGGAGCCGTATGGATTCAATCTATGGTGGATGGACGTGTTTTTTTCACTGCCATCATGAAGCTTGGATATTTTTAAATAAACCTCTGAATGTGTTCGTCTGAAAGAAGATCGTCATATACACCTAGGATGGCATGAGGGTGAGGAAATCATGGGATCGTTTTCATTTTTGGGTGAACTATCCCTTTAAGGCAAGAATAAACTACACAAAAGAATCTTTTAGATGCTACAGTTGCATATTATTTCCACTCATTAAAGTATTGTACTGTCAAATGTATTATTTATGTGTTTATTGTATGTTATAATATTAATAATTTCATTAATAATTAATCTAATTATTAATAATTGTGTTAATAAATATTATAAAAATAAATTATGAATAATTTTTATTTATAATAAAATTTTACTTTCATGTTATTTTTCAAATCAAATCTTAGAGGGCAATGCCCCATTTTGCCCCCTTTTGCCCCATCATGGCACCGGGCCATATATATATAATATATATAAATAAATATATATATATATATATAATTTAATTAATTAGATTCAAATGTATTAAAATAAAATATTTTTTGATAAATATAAATAAATTTAAATTCTATAAATATATATATATATAGAATTTAAATTTATTTATATTTATCAAAAAATATTTTATTTTAATACATGGAAATTAATAAAAATATTTATTAATTCATTAATTCATTTGTTTATTTCAGTTTTTCTCTAAACTTTCCCGTGGACGTGAAAACTCTTGACCTGATTCACAGTCTGGAGGAGTCGACATCAGCTGTTCACAGATCATGGGCTGCTGGAGTTGACAGATTTCACAGAAAATGGGCACAGACTGATTTTAGGCTTCAGACTACAAATCCATCCAGTCGCTGGAAATCAAACACATATTGTTTTTATTTGTCTGAGCGCATATTTCTGCATGAGATCCTCGGCCGTTTCGATTATTTCTCTGTAGCCATTTATAAAGTCGGCGCTGGTGTTTTAAAATGCGTTCAGACTTTTAAAGTCGTGTAGTGACTTTATCGAAGATGGAATGTTCCTGACAGGTGCTCAGCCTGAAGAACCAGCAGTCACAATACTTCTGACAGGTAAATTTATATAAAGTCTTTCTACTAATGCCTGTAACAGGGTCATTGTTGAAATTATAGTGATTACAGATGGCTTTTTAACTTTTATGACTTGGCCTCAGCCTCGTTGCGGTTCAGATGAGTTCAGAGATTACTGTAATCATACCCTGTTTTACCAATGCCAGGTAATTGGGAAAGCCATGCATGCCTGAGCCTGCGGCTAATGAGCAGAATCTGGAGGACCGCGACGTTAGCGAGAAGTTACAATCGCCGCATGTGTTCGCGAGCAGAACCCGACGTTCACTTTTTCCAAAGGACGTGAAAAAAATGTAATGCTGAACGTTTAATGTTGCCCTAGTGCTTCCTTTATCCTGTGTGTGTGTGTGTGTGTGTGTGTGTGTGTGTGTGTGTGTGTGAGTGTGAGTGTGAGTGTGTGTGTCTATACTGTATATATACATATACATATATATATATATATATAGTACATTTTGGTGAATTGGTGGGTAATTCATATGAATTTGCTCAAGCATCCTCATATTATATTTTGCCGACTGTACTACCAAGTTTATCCTGAATGGACTTTCTGCGAGATCTGCTTGGTTATAAACATTCTTCCAAATATCTTCCTTTGTGTCCAGCAGAACAAAGACATTTATACATGTTTGGAACAACTTGAGAAGAAGTAAATGGGTGAACTATCCCTTTAAGAAATCTGATCACAGTGATGTGGATGTTTGCATCAGATCTTCAATTCGGCGCCTCGGTAAAATCACGTCACGCTTATTTATGACTAAAAGCATCCAAATTTACAGAATTAAACTTGAAAAACAGTGTGAGTGTCTTTTTCAATTAGAATTGCAACTTCATTTTCTACTGTAAAGCGGTTCATGTTTTTACTCGTGGACGTCTGACCTCGACGGACTCAACAGAGGAAATAAACTGGAGAAGATTTCCACGTCAAAGAAGGCGGAGCCTCAGAGCCACACCCACCTATTATGTAATCGCCACTGACCAATGGTGTTTACCAGCTAGAGCGAACTTTGCCGATAAGTATTGAACTCCCAAATGAACTTCACTTTGGCCTGATTTTGTTCGAGATGACGTCACATCTGTTCGCTCTTTGATTTGGCTTGAAGTACATCAGGGCCTTTAGAACTTTTTAGTATATTCTTGTAATAAACAGAACATTATTGTTTGTTAGCATGGCCGTTTTTTCAGATTTTCTTTTATTCAAATTGAATGTTTTGCCACAATTTTACACAATGTCACCAAACGTTACAATTAGACATGTTGATAATTCAGCAGTGATAACCGTTAAGATGTTTGCGCGCCTGATTACGCGTGACATGTCACTAGTCTTAAGCGGCCGATCGCTCAGAAATGTGTTATTGTGTTGATAAAAACGAGATGTGGGCAGTGGAATGGGAAAAACACAAAGTTATTAGACACAAATTTAACATTTTAACTTGAGCTGCACATTTTAAAATGCCGTTTCATGTGTGAGACGCTGCAAAAGACACGAGTTCAACAGCCAAACACTTCCACCAAACATTAAAACTATGGAAAAATAGCGCAATAATAATAATAATACTGTATGTTTGATATTTCATGTTTGTATGAGGGTGACAGCCTGAAACCTGCTGTTATTTTCTGTTTTGAAGTAATTAATTAACTGTAATTAACTGTGTTATTTACTTTCAATATTTAGCATTTTTCTTGTTTTATATTATTTCTGAGTATATTGGATATGTTTAGGATAAGTTCATATTTCATGCATATTTTCTAGAAAAATATTTAAGTCATTCGTTTTACATTTACACCATGTTGATCACTTTGTGGAACCAGATTGTTAATAAAGAGAAAGTTACCTGAATCATATTGCAGTTACGTTTTTAAGTTTACTAGTTAAACATTAAAGTGGACCTATAAAGCCCCTTTAAAAGCTGTAATATCAGTCTCTGGTGTCTCCAGTGAAGTTTCAGCTCAAAATCCTCCACAGATCATTTATTATCGCTTGTCAAATTTGCCTCTATTTGGGTGTGAGAAAAAACACACTGTTTTTGTGTGTGTCCCTTTAAATGCAAATGAGCTGCTGCTCCCGCCCCCTTTCCAGAAGAAGGCGGAGCTTTAAAAGCTTATGGTTGATGTAAATTTTGTGATGTCACCACCCCGGGAGGAAGCTCGCTGTAGTCAGAGATTTCTGCAAAAGAAAATATCTCCTTTCACAACTTTGAGCGTCGTAACTCCAGATGTTGTTTCTGCTCAAACAGCAACGTTTCACAATAACTAATTTTCAATGTAATAAATTGCATTCTAGAGGTGAATTCTTCACGGACAATGCCGCCGTCTAACCCGAAAGCCCCGAGCCCAGACGCTGATGAATCACCAGGCACAATCCAATATCTGCTGTAACCCGCGTCCCCTCAAACACTGAGTCACGCTCAGGATCACGTCCCGCCGCAACATTCCCTGCCAGGAAGCCGAGAGGCGGCACACCAACCTTGACTTTGGGAGGGTTCATCCAGTGATGTCTCATGATGCTGCTGGACGTCATGTTACTCGGCAGAATGACCACATCATTGCTGCTGTCCCTGCAGGACAACTCGCACTCCTCTCCTGAGGGAAACAGACGGAGGAAATCAGCTCATGTCATCTGAAGAAAGATGTGGTTCTAGACCTGATTAACATGCAGTTTGTCTGCTTCATCTGCTCTTCAGGAAACTGAGAGAACGTCACGTGATGACATTCTATAAAGCGTCTACTTCACTGTGTTATAAAGGCGATTATTTATGGACAGATATATTGTAAGGTTGTTGTGGATGGATATCACATCACATTTTACGGCAAAACACCAAAAAAAATCTATTATGCATAGCGCCTGTTTCAAGGTATCATAACAGTTATTTTCATGACTATTAACTGTATTTAAATCAGCATTAACTGTACATCAAACACTATGATAATATGGAAATATTACACATTTGCAAATGCGACACATTTTTTTCAAGACATTGCGATGAATAGAAAAGTTCAAAAGAACAGCATTTATTTGAAAATTATAGCATTAAAAATGTCCTTACTGTGACTTTTGGTTTTGACTTTTTGGTGTGATTTATAAGTTATTATTAACGCTGGGCAAATGATTAATCATAATAAATCGCATCCAAAATAAAAGTTTGTGTTTATTATTTATATTTAAATACACACACATACATGTATATATTTAAGAAATATTTGCATGTATATACTGTACATATTTATATAATTCATATTATACATAAATATATTTTTTTATATACAAACATAAAACATTTTTCTTAAATATAAACATGCATGTGTGTGTATTTAAATAAACATAATAATTACACACAGCACACGCAAACTTATTTTGGATGCAATTAATCGTGTATATATATATATATAAAATATATATTTATATATATATATATATTTTTTTTTTTTATTTTTTTTTATATATATATATATATATATATATATATATATATATATATAATTTTTTAATTTATTTTTAATTCATTTATTTTATTTATTTAAACTTCACAATAATGACTTTCTTTAAAATAGTATGCTATAATTGACGGCAGCAACAACTAATCTTGTGATGATGTTAAAAGTTTTCTTTAAGAAAAATATCATTCCTTTGATTTAAAATATATATATCAACCCAGGGTTTTGTTATGATTTTATGATACATTAAATATCAATATTAATGTTCTGATGGTACACTTTTATGAATTTCCTGAATTCGGATGGTGTCATCAGGCTGAACACAACTAAAATCTGCGTCATACATCCCATTCCCAACATGAAAAGCACGCTCTGAATGGATCGGGTGTTTCGCACCTATGCCGTGGCCCTTCTTGCAGCCGATGCGGATGCTGGGATGCAGGTTCTGAGGTAGAGAGCATTGGCCCTTCAGCTGAGGGCATAACCGGAAGCTTCCAGTCCAGTTCCCGTCCTTTCTGCAGCGGATGACATTGGTGCCAACAACCTGTGGAGACGGCACACATCACCGCCACATTATAATCCCACAGCCGACGGAAATATCAGATACGCAACGCAACAACAGAACAAACAAATCAAGACGGACCTGTTTGCATGGCGGCGTTTGCCTCAGAGTGTGGTTGGTGCCACCGCAGTGGATCCAGCAGGTGCTGTCGAACCTGAAGCCGTCTGTGCACTGGTACATGCCATAGAAGACCGATGGAGGAGGTGGACAGGTCACCGGCTCACACGAGCCCTCCAGCCAGCGGCCGTCTTCTGTGCACTGCCGCTTGAAGGCTCTCCTGCGGGAACAGAGAACGTTTCGATGATAAAAGACTCACGGTGGATGAGTGCGTCACTCAGTTTCTTTGCACACCTCTTTGGCTTGTTGGCCACATGGTATCCAGGTTTGCACTTGTATTTGCAGAGGGTTCCCACTTTAAGGCCCGTTTCATTGCAGCGTTTGGTCTGCAGCATGGCGTTGGGCACGGGAGGCGGCGCTGGACAGCGCAGCTCGCACAAAGCCTCCGGGAACGACCACAGACCGTCCTCCAAACAGGTCAGAGTGTTATTAGTGCCTGCAGATGACCGACAGAATACAAGGGTTCGTTAAATTAAAAAAAAATACTCTTTTCAACATTGATAATAATAATAGGATAACACTGTGGTCTTAGTTTGCATATTGACTGTACACATATGAATGCCTTATTCTGCATGACCAGTATCCTTTAATCCTAAACTTAATTACTACCTTACTAACTATTTATAAGCAGTAATTAGGAGTTTATTGAGGAGCAGAAAATGTTTCTTGAGCATCAAATCATCATCAGAATGATTTCTGAGATCATGTGACACTGAAGACTGGAGTAATGATGCTGGAAATTCAGCTTTGATCACTGGATATAAATTACACTGTACTATATATTCACATAGAAAACAGATGATTTGCATTTTAATAATATTTCACAATTTTTTACTGTATTTTTGATCAAATAAATGCAGCCTTGATGAGCAGAAAACTTTTAAAATGTAATATTCTAGAAATATGTAATCATTCTTAAGTATTTATACATTTACATGATGACACAATATATTAATTATTTACTAAAAATATCTAAATTAAGTGAGTAAGCTTCAAATAACAACAACAAAAACAGCAATAAATGTGAGCAGCAATGTTCAGGGTTCAAGCTCTTACAGCACACGCTTCAAAGAGGTATGATGTTTTAATTAGGAAGCCTGTAACCATCTCAATCATTGATGGAAGAGACCATTTACAGCAAATACAGGCAATTTATCATTGGAAATATATGGTTTCTAAAGCTTTTTAAAAGTTATCAAAGACTAGTTTGCCAAAGTTCGTTTTTTTTAAAATAATCTCCAATCTTTAACGATTCGATGGTCCTGGAGCCAAAGCTGATCAGAACGAGGAGATCTGCCATGTGGTACAAATGTCACGGGCGTGGGTGAAAAATCACACAATGCACAATCATTTACACACATGAAAAAACACGAAGGCGCCCCGCGGTGGCCGATTTCTTTGAAACTGTCAAACAGGCCTGGCGAGTTTTGTTCTGATCAGCCTCCGTTAACCTCCTCCACCCACCTCCAACCTTTTGGTGGCCCTTAGAGAATCAGAATTTCAACTTTTATTTTTTTTTGATAACTACTAACAATCAGACTTCAGAGAATCTCGCCGTTCTGACCGCTGTAGCGCCCCCGTCAGGCTGATTGGGGTGAGCTTTGGTGACATGGTAGACGGTGAGAGCACTACCAACCCTCAAAGTTTCAAGTCTCTACGACTTACGGTTTGGTCTGTCAGATCACTTTTAGAGGAGAATGCTGGAAAATGTTTCAGTGCTTGAACCCCTAATAAAATCTGCCCAAAAGTTTATTTTTCTTTCTTTATTTCTTTTTTTTTTTTTTTTTTGGATGGTTTAAACAAGCTCACTTACTTTTGATGTAATGTTGTGACATCACTTCTTAAAAACGACATAAATCCCAGTGCAAATGTTAGCAGGTAACAGGTGTTACTGAGAAGACTTCAGTCAGTAAATCAACAGCTCCTCTAAATTCTGCATGAGTCACGTATCAAACCTCTGAGAAATACCTGCGGCCGCACATGACTCAACTCCATATTAATGCGCTACAGTTGCAATTGCAAACAGCTGCAAGTCACAATTTACTTGCTCATTTTGACTATTACAATCAGAGTTTCTGTTTTACGTTTCTTAATTTAGTTCTCTTGTTGCAATGAGCCATTTATCCTCCTTCATACTGGGGAGGTTCACATGGAAATTAAAAATGGTCAAGAGGACCCAGGTAATTTTCTTCAAAGGTTTCGCAGCGATTCTCACCCACAAGCTGCGCAGGCTCCTTGCACTGGAACGTGCTCTTCTTGCCGTAGGTGGTGCCTTCTGGGAAATCAAAGTGGGCCGGGTGCACATGGTACTTATCTGGCAGCCCACAGTCGACCGGCTCACACGAGACTTGCTTGTTCCATTTCCTATCGGCACAGGTGATGGTCACGGTCGAGTCCGTCTGCAGAGAAAAGACGTCAGATTTTCACCTAGTTGAGGAGAGTTCACTATGTCCTGCTGACCACACAGTGCACTTGGCTGATACCAAACTAGGGAGCTGCAAAAGGACACATTTCTCCTCTCATGCTTTGGGCCTGAAAGCTTTTGCATGAGCTTTGAAGTGCCGTTTAGTCATGCATCATGTCGTTTGATGATAAAATAATGCACCAAATCATCTACTCTGAAATCATCATTTCATTCATATCATTTACTCTGAAATGTCCTGCAGATAACAACATGGCAGTAGACCAAAAACATACCAAATTAGATGACATTTTATCCATTTATGGGCTATTCCACAGAATTGAAGCAAACTGCCGTCCCACAACCCAAAACACATTAAAAAAGGACTCAAATTTTAGATATTTACTAAGATGCTTCCATTATCCATGCAATATTTAAATTATTAGTAAACTTAATATATATAAAATCATCATTGACTGGGTACTTTCAGTCTGGAGGTGGCTGTCCTGAACCCTGACCCCTAAAATTCAACTTGGGAAAATTATATATATAGTTTTTTCGTTGTTGTTTTTTTTAAAATATATTTTTTATTTATTTATTTATTTTAAAGTGAAGTTAAAAAAAATTAATTATATATATATATATATATATATATATATATATATATATATATATATATATATATAAAATATAAAATATAAAAAATATATATATAAAAAAAAAAAATATATATATATATATATATATATATATATATATATAAAATTTATATATATTTTTTATATTTTAGCTTTAAATCATGAAACTTTATGCATTTGCATGTCAACACATGATCACGTCAATTCATTGAAAAACATGTTCAACAAACATGAATCCAATGCAAAATCTGCAAGGGGATTTTTTTTTCAGTACTCTCAGAGTTGAGTCACGTCAAGAGTTTCCTCCTGTTCGCTGGTGCGAGGAGCTGCTGATCCAAATCAGTCACTGACGGGTCCCGTTTCAGTTCGGATGCTGCCTATGTAAAGACTAGACAGCAAAGCCACTACAATCCGATGACAATATATATTCACCGTCCTTTAAAGATCCACGTGATGCACAAAGTTGTGATAATGTGTGTAGTTTGGACACTGCTGTGCAAAAATGTTGGCACTTACTCTTGACCAAAACTCTGTTATTCCAAAAATGCCCCAAAACAGCCGGACATCTGGTTACAGCGCTTGAAACATCCCAGACCCAGGCTTTTGTTGTTATGCCTCATCTCGTAACTTCACCATATAATGTGCTTTTGAAATACCTTCAGAGACTATCTTCATCTGACTTCAATAACATAAAAAGGGGATAATATCCCTCCTGGTAGTTTTCAGTTGGAAAGAAGAAAATATGACAAAAATGTGACGAAAATCATGCGTTATTTTGATTAGGTGCACCAGGATAAACCTATATGAGAAAATACAATACTAATATGCACTGTACTGTAAACGGGAAACCGGTTTGATCATGCGTACACTGTAAAAAAAATCTCACGTTCATGTAAATCTTTGCAACATTTAAGCAATTTAGTAATAATCATTACTTGCAAATGTTGTTCTATCCCATTATACTTTCATCATAAAGCACTAAAGAGTCGTTTGCTTGAGTTGGCGTCCACTAAACACACAAGTTATTGATAATCTCAGGCAGATAATCTTTCTTTCTCATATATTTCAGCTTTTTCTTTGATTATTTGATACACCACAACAATATCTTCTTACCCAGACATTATTCACTTTTGTATTTCTCCACAAAAAACATATGCTTTCCACACGATAAACTCAATCAATATGTTTAGAATATCTGCAGAGAATTCCCGAAAGTGGCTGAACTGAGAGCGAGTGCTAAATTATCACACCAGACAAGGTCATTTATACTCTTGTGACGGACCGTGCGCAGGTAACCGCTGACCTTTAGGCATGAGTGAATCAGAGCGCGGCTGAAAACAACTCACCAGCGGAAAAAAACCCGCTTTATCAGCATCACGTAACATCCTGCCCTGTGTGAAACACGTCTGAATCATGAAAGAAACTTCTCCTGTTCGGTATCTGCTCAAATACAATTCAATACATCTGGATCAGTTATTATAAACCAACGATATTGGGAAAAAACGACATATATTACTTGAATAGCTCTATTTGGAAAGAATTAATCATTCTAGAACGATTGGGGTGATTTAAATGCAATAAGCAGTCCTTTAAAATAACACTGCAAAGTCTTCACTGTCTAAATTAAATTAAATTTAATCTGTGTTAAAGCTGCAAAAGTGATTTTCTCTTTGCATTTTGTTGTTTGATTAACATTCATGACACCGAAAGCAGCAGGAATATTAGGCTGCTGTCACTTTAAGAGCGAATGCACGGCTACAATATAATGATACACATCTGTGCTCTTTGTTTGCATTACCTGAGCCATAAGCAACTGTGTTTGCAATACATAGAGACGGACATTTTGACATAATTCCGCATGCATGTGTCCGTTCAAGCAAAAACAGACGCAGAAGTGTGTGGAATTCGTTGTTCACGTCTGTCACGGAAAACAGCACAAACTCTATCATGGTTAAACCGTGAAATTAAATAAACACTCTTAAAGTGACAGCAGCCTAATATTCCTGCTGCTTTCGGTGTCATGAATGTTAATCAAACAACAAAATGCAAAGAGAAAATTAAATAAATGGCATTAAGCATGCACGACTTCAAATGTCACAAAAGCACATCTCTACACCAGACACGAGCGGACAAAAGCAAAACCATTATAATCAGTGATGCTGTCTACACTGGATGTGCCGCGATACGAAACAACAAATCCGGAGAGTAGCACTCATGCAACTTCTGACACAGAGGACAAATGGATTTGCAACGTTTGCTTTATTGCAGCCATTAGACGGCCTCAAGCTGTAGACACGTCACGTGACCTTTCCAACATGATGACGTCATGTGTGGAGCATCAGAGTATATAATGTTTATTTGTTGTATAAAATGTGCGATGGTTTCTCTAGATCAGACTCTTATTCCTCGTCTGGATCATGTAGATCCTTTGAAGCTGCACTGAAACTGACATTTGGACCTTCAACCCGTTGAACCCCAGTGAAGTCCACTATATGGAGAACAATCCTGGAGTGAACTAATCCTTTAAGCACTGATCAGATGAGATGCATTTAATCTTGTTATTGCTGTGGAAGAGACTGGATTTCAAATTGGTTATCCATTAAACATCTGAGCATAGTGTTTGCAATGATGAAAACAAACAAGGACACACAAACAAGAGGAGAGAACAGATCGTTTTGAAGATAGCACCATCTAAGGCAGATTTCCTGGAAGCCTCGTGACACGACTGAAGTGAGAGCACTTTCTAATGAAGCTCGACAAGATGCAACTTGATAGCATTGTCCTTGCTCCCATGCTGATGCCACAGAAACGCACCGTTCTGACATTCTATGAGCTCGTCATAAACGCTGCCGAGATGAAGAATGAAGAAATCAAACACGAGGGCGTGATCGAATCGCTCGGGGCGAAGTGGGATCAAACTATTACATCACTGCAGTGACAACTGATGAAACCCTGAGGAGACATTGCACCTGCATGGGAAACATACCACTCCAGCTTTTGGAATATAAGTTTGCGTTCACACTTGCAGTGACAAAGCAACCGGTTTTAGTGAGAGTTGGCGATCTGAGACATCTTGAACAGGCCCACACAGAATTGGCACAAAGAAAACAGATTTCTGCAGATATGGAGTCAATTGGAAGTGCTACACATCCCTCAGTCATTAGCAATGTTTACATTCAAAGCTGTGAATTTAACTTCTCATGAAGTAAAATAACTGTTTCCAACATATCTCTAATCGAGGAGATCTCTTTTATCTCTTTCCCCTCCATCATAAATGAGTTTTGTCTCAGAGCGGCAGACGAAACACAATAAATGTTCTTTTGTGTTCGGATTCTGGTGTTTGGGAACACAACCATGTGAAACGCTTCTGGAGGGAATTAAACCAAATCATTCTGATGACAGACTTTGACTCATTTACATTTAGTCATTTAGCAGACGCTTTTATCCAAAGCGACTTACAAGGGGAGCAATTAGGGGTTAGGTGTCTTGCTCAAGGGCACTTTAGTCATGGTATTGAAGGTGGAGAGAGTGCTGTTCATTCACAATCCCCACTTTCAATTCCTGCCGGCGTGGGAATCGAACCAGCAACCTTCAGGTTACAAGCCTGACTCCCTCACCATTAGGCCACGACTACCCAATGAACCACAAAACCAACATTTGAGATGCTGCGATGTGATTGGTCCGCTGGTTGATCCAATCACATCCTGTGTTGAGGCAGTCATGTCAGTTTTTGTTGTGTTTCAAGGTTTCAATTTCAATTTATTACACAGAAAGAGTGAAGACAATGGACCACACCGTATTAGATGACCAAATTCAGTATACACCTTAATAAAGGTCACCTGTAATGCTCCTTTCACAAGATGTAATATCAGTCTCTGGTGTCTCCAGAATGTGTGTGTGAAGTTTCAGCTCAAAATCCCCACAAATCATTTATTATAGTTTGTCAAATTTTCCCCTATTTGAAAGTGAGCAAAAACACGCCATTTGTGTGCGTGTCCCTTTAAATGCAAATGAGCTGCTGCTCCAGAAGAGGGCGGAGCTTTAACAGCTCAACAACAACAAAGCTGGAGAATCTCACGCAGACAAAATGAGGAAAGTGTTCATCCTTACATTGTCAAAATATTCTTGGCTTGAAACAAATTTAAAAGCGACAGTTCTGTGGATGTTTCTGCACCAGCTGTACGCAAGCTACGACTTGCTCTAGTTTTGACCTAAAGCAGTGGTTCTTAACCTGGGTTCGATCGAACCCCAGGGGTTCGGTGAGTCAGTCTCGGGGGTTCGGCGGAGGTCAAGACACACACCGACTCATATGATTCGTGATGACACGCCCCGCTTTTTCCTATTAAGAAGGGTTCGGTGAATGCGCATATGAAACTGGTGGGGTTCAGCACCTCCAACAAGGTTAAGAACCACTGACCTAAAGGAACACTTGTGCCCTACTAAATATTTTTGCGTTGTGCCATTCAACTTTGTGTTGTGACAAAACTCTACATAGAAACTCCCTTGTTCTGTGCGGCCAGCTTTAGACCAACCCAACATATAATCTCCCTCCTTCCGTCTATACCTGGCTCTTGATGATGTCATCGTCCCGGTGGATTTGTAGGACGTATCCGCTGTTGCACATGACGGTGCAGCGCGCGCCGTTGAAGTAGCCTCCGTCGCTGCACTGCAGCTCTGCGTTCCGGATCAACGGCTCTTGGCAATCAATGGCTTCACAGGAGTAATGAACACAACTGATGGAGAGGAAGAGGAAGGGAGAAGGTTAATAAATACAGTCTGTGATTCGTGACAATATTAACTTTCCAAACATGAGGAGCGTTTATGAACCTCTTGTCCAACATTCAATAACGCGCTTTTACTCCAAACTCACTTGAGAACGTCGGTCGAGTGTTTGAAACAGATTATAAATCTGCTTTAAAGTTGTGAAAGTACCTGAGGAGGCTTGAGGAACACAGATAAACATGTTCTGTCGTAGTCGAGTGTTTATTATATTCATGTTTAATCCGTCAAAACGTTACAGCAGTTTGATGGTCATAGCGGATTCCAGTTACTTCTCTGAGGCGTATTTGGAGTTTCTGCTCAAGCACAGCGTCTATTCTGAGTGAAAATAGGAGAAAATAAAACTGAAGAACTCTGAGGGAAACAAATACTCGATCTGTTTCTCTCCGATATTCCACATCATATACATGGACTCTTTTATTTTTTGATTTTGCATACCTCCTGACAAAAATACAGAAATTAATGTCACATTTTTATCATAATAGTATAATATCTTATAATAATAAATCCTTATTTATAGTCATAGGCTGCTTGCATGTTAACAGACCAGCCCACAGTTTCTCCACAGTTTTCTGTAAAATAAAAATATTATTATTATTTTCTGATTATTGTAGTATATATATATATATATACTTAAATAGTCTTTTATATGTTTAATAATGAAAGTTATTACAACAGTAATATTTCTTAATTGATTTTATATTTTTATTTAGCAATAATGATAATTAAATAAACTATTTAAAGCAAAATTTTGAGTCGAATTGTGTAGCCTTACAAGCATGGTATTGTTATACATACATATATATATATATATTCATATGTTTTATAAATCACAAATTGCCATTTTAACCAGAAAAAAATCATAATTTGATGGGTTTTTTTAATTCATTGTTACACTTTTATAAAGTATGATGCTTGCAGATGTAACAAGGAAATATTATAATGCATTTTAACTTTGGTAACAATTATTTATAAAAAAAAGTTATACTGTACAATACCTTTTTAATGCATGAAGGCTCACTGATTTTCATTCAGACTGAAGCTCAGACATTCAGTGAGATCTTTTTATGAAATCAATGAGCTCTGGATATTTATTGTTACTTTCTGAGGGTTAAACAGGAAACACTGTTATTCCAGAATTGGTACCCATTCATGAAACCACAGATTTTGAGCACATTTACAGTAATGCAGTTTAACTGGAGGCCTTCAGAAGCTTTCATATTTCACTATTTTATTTTTTTTTAAATGAAAGTCAATATCTATCTTTCACAAGACAAAAAAAAATTGTTTGTTAGGAAACGGAGAGGATTGTGGGGGAGTTTCGGTGTCTGATGTCTACACGGTTCTTTGTTACATAAAGAGTTATTCATGTGGCCAACAATGCTGGACAAATTGAGAACTAAACTCTATCCTCAGAAAAAGCCAGTGGGAAGGAAAAATAAATCTCTACTGGAGTCAGTTTGTAAATGCAGAGTTGGCATTTTTCAACTCTTAGCTGACCAAGTAGAATCCTGGCAGATCTGGCGGTGGTCATGGGGGCAAACATGAGGCACTGGACCTTTTCAGTAAGCAAGAAATGAAGAAACACGGTTTAAGGTTTCAGACACATTTTTTTTTAAAGCAGGAGAACGTGAAAAGTAGCTCAAATGTTTGTGCAATCCAGTTGTTGTTTGAGCCATCAGCAGTTGACATGAAGTTTCAGCGGCTACACGTTCAACAAGAAAGCCAAATTCTCTATTGTGAATAGAACTGGCATTTATCACACGCAATTATCTACTTTAAATGTTTTTATTACATTGCAGGACCATTTAAAACTAACTAATGATGAACACAAATGACGACACCAGAAATCTGCAGGACGTCAGATTCACACTCTCCCTCGAACATGAAACGTCACCTATAAATGTTCTTCATGCTGATTGTAAATTAAGCTCATTGTCTAAATTTTTAAAGCACAAATAAAACACTCTGGCATTCAAAAGAAATATTGACTCGCATATAAACCACAGAGATTCCAAAACACTGCATTTTTCAGTTTACCATTGTTAGTATTGGCCTAAATTCCTCTTATTAGTTTGCAAATTAATTTATGGTACAGCCTTTAACCTGTGCGCCAAATCCCAGAGCCAAACACTGAACGCATTCAACTGATACAGTACTGAGGAGGGGAGGGACACGTTACACCAAACCGTGTTAATGGACCCTGTTGTTAATAACATTGGGAATAGGGACGTGGTGTTTCGTATCGGGCGGAATTACGGGAAATATGTTGTTAGTGGTCAAAGGCCTCCGCAGATGATTCCATATGAGATCCCGACTGGTAAACAGTTTGCATGTTCTGAATATTCAGCTCTGAGCGCTATTTGAATAAAACCGAGCGCTCGATAAAGTACCGTATAGACCTGAAGCAAATCAAAGTGCTGTCGATACAGCGTCACTGCGTTCGGTGGCCGACACACAGTTTTCTGCTTTAAATGAATGCAAATGGAATGCTTTCAAAATGACCTCATTCTATAAATCAAGCGAATTATGTTTATTGCACATTCTTACATGAGCTTCAGAACAGAGTGGATGAATTCAGACTGGAACTATATAGACAGAATTTATATGTTTCATTTGGTTGCGCTTTTCAAATGAAGGTCATTCCTTGGAAACATCAATGTGAAACAGATTCTCTTACGAGGTCATTTGAAACTATATACAGTCGAACCAAAATTAATCCAGACACCTTCAACATTTCAAAACAGTTCATTCGCTATTGCTTAAAACAAATGGTAAAAAAATATGACAAGATGTCAGAGTTAAACTGTGTCAGAAAATGATAATGTCTGACACATTTAAAGTATCTGAATCATTTTTGGTCCCACATTTTTATCAGTTTTACTCAAGATTTTTGTGGGTATAATATGTCACACTTTTGTTTGTTTTGCAATAAATGAATGAACTATTGTGTCCTGCAGTAAAAATACAACAAATATCAAAACATTTTGGTTTGACTGTATATATTTGAGTTGTCCAGCTTTTCTCTGACCAGTTGAACAGGCTGAGTAACAGTGTTTTGCTTCCTGTTGGATGTGATGCAGTTAAAGCAAGGGAAAAAATCAGTATTTTGGCAGTGGGGTTGAATAATAAACTTGTTTTCCCTTTGAATTATGTTTATTTTTCTTACCCCTTTTTTCTTCTGGTATTAAGCATAGATGATTTGTTTTATTTGTCTCTGAAAACTGACTTTATTTCATGTTCATTCTCTAATATGTCTATATTGTCTATGGATACTTATTTTACTTAAAGCTTTCAGAAAGTTTTAGAACTTTCAGCCTGAATGCTCTTTTTGGATTAGAGAGTTTTGAACATTACAGTGTGTTTACAGTATGATGTACTCGATTAACTCAAAAGACTAAGAAAATATGTTTCCTCATGAGACTCGTTTATCATTCAAAACCAAATTCATAATTCATGCCAAAATGTTTCAGATTTTCTGATTTAAGAAAACCAACATACTCTTCTACTATTTAAAATTCCCATCATCCACCCATCATCTATCCATCATCTATCATCCACCCACCCATCATCTATCCATCATCTATCCATCATCTATCATCCACCCACCCATCATCTAACCATCATCCACCCACCCATCATCTATCCATCATCCACCCACCCATCATCTATCCATCATCCATCTATCATCTATCCATCTTCCACCCATCATCTATTCATCATCCATCCATCCTCTATCATCCACCCACCCATCATCTATCCATCATCCACCCATTATCTATCCATCATCCATCCATCCTCTATCATCCACCCACCCATCATCTATCCATCATCCACCCATCATCTATCCATCATCCATCCATCCTCTATCATCCACCCACCCATCATCCACCCATCATCTATCCATCATCCAACCATCATCTATCCATCATCCACCCATCCTCTATCATCCACCCACCCATCATCTATCCATCATCCATCCATCCTCTATCATCCACCCACCCATCATCTATGCATCATCCACCCATCATCTATCCATCATCCACCCATCATCTATCCATCATCCACCCACCCATCATCTATCCATCATCCAACCATCATCTATCCATCATCCACCCATCCTCTATCATCCACCCACCCATCATCTATCCATCATCCATCCATCCTCTATCATCCACCCACCCATCATCTATGCATCATCCACCCATCATCTATCCATCATCCACCCATCATCTATCCATCATCCACCCACCCATCATCTATCCATCATCCATCCATCCTCTATCATCCACCCACCCATCATCTATGCATCATCCACCCATCATCTATCCATCATCCATCCATCCTCTATCATCCACCCACCCATCATCTATCCATCATCCACCCATAATCTATCTATCATCCACCCATCATCTATCCATCATCCATCCATCCTCTATCATCGACCCACCCATCATCTATCCATCATCCATCCATCCTCTATCATCCACCCACCCATCATCTATCCATCATCCATCCATCCTCTATCATCCACCCACCCATCATCTATCCATCATCCACCCATAATCTATCTATCATCCATCCATCATCTATCCATCATCCACCCATCCACCCACCCATCATCTATCCATCATCCATCCATCCTCTATCATCCACCCACCCATCATCTATCCATCATCCACCCGTCATCTATCCATCATCCACCCATCATCTATCCATCATCCATCCATCCTCTATCTATCATCCATCCAGCCATCATCTATCCATCATCCATCCATCCTCTAACTATCTATCATCCATCCATCCATCCATCCATTTTCTATCCACCTATTCACCCACCCATCATTTATCTATCATCCATCCATCCATCGTCCACCCATTCATCATCCATCCATTCATCATCTATCTATCCATCCAATCCATCCACCCATCCATAAATCCATCCACCCATCCATTTATCCATCCACCCATCTAAATTTCTACCGTTTAAAACTTAAAACTATTTCAAGCTTAAAATCTTTCAACTTGAAACTGTCAGACTTAAAACTTCTGACTACTTAAAACTACTTGAAAATTTCTGGCTGTTCTTTCTCAAGCCAACATCACAGTTCAAACTTCACCATCTCGTTTTACCCTCAATCACAAACGGTGTGGATAGAGTCTCCTCCACAGAAACTCCTCATACACTCTTAGAAATAAAGGTTCAGTGAGGTTCTGTGTAGAACGCTATGGCATTTCTGACTCTAAAAGTTCTATATAATGTCTTAAATATTGTCATGTTTAATGGGATATTAACCTTGATACTCTTTTCAACTGTTCACGAGCTGTTTAATTCATAAAATATAATTAAAACTAAAGAAGATGATCCCATGTTTGGAACCCTCAAAGGTTTTACATATGCAGCACCTGACGGAACCCTTTCTAAGAATGCGAGAGGTATGAAAGCAGTCGTTTGACTCCAGGTCTGATTGCTCACCTCTGGCCCATGGGGTTGTATATTTCATTGCTCTGACAGCCGCTGATGGTGATTGGGTCAAAAAACTGGAAAGAGCGCAGGCCCACACCGGAGATGGCCACGAAATCGGAGCGGAACATGAGGAGAATGGCTTTGGTGTGGTAGAAGGCCATGCTCAAGTCATGACTCACTGGGATGACCAGAGGATTGGTGCGGCAGCTCAAACGCCAGTCACCTGAACATGTCAGGGGAAGGAATAGACACATGTGACGGTGACCAGAATTTAGGCAATTGTCTATAATAGAATCTAAGTAACACTCGACAGCTCTCACCTAAGCTGTGGATGCCCTCTTTGGTGTCGATCAGTTGGACTGTAATGTTGCACTGAGCCTGGTCGATGTAGCTCGTTCCATCTGCGGCTAAATGGATGATAACAGCCGCAGCAACCATAGGATGTGAGAAATACGCCTGCCGGAGACAAGAGCTGGTTTACATTTGTGCAGAAGTCTGTAGTAAGTGTCACTGACCGCATAGAAGATATAAGAAAACCACTGGAGAAAAATTGAATCACATGTTTTAGCCAAAACATTTTTTTTGCACAGGTCAATTTTGAGATTTTGGACTCTTTTATCTAGGGATGGGTATCGAGAACCGGCTCCAAATTTCTAAGAACTGCTGATTCCATAAGAAATGCATTTCAGTTCTGCTTATCGGTTCATGTGTTTGGATTTCAAACCATTCAAGCGCAAAAGACGTATGTGCGGTTTTCTGTGCTGCGCAAGCATTCAAAGCGAGCTCACAGAAAAAGTGATTTCAATGCGATTTCAAACTGTTACACACGCATACAGCACAGAAAACAGCAAGCAAGTCGTCTCGGGCTTGAATGATCCGCAGCTTTTAAAGTGACAGCAGCCTAACCGTCCCGATCCGTCTCTGTGATAACACTAATCAAACACAAAGAGATGATTCACTCGTTCATGCCTGAATAACTTTTGTAGCTATATTTGTAATTTTATTAAAAAAATGCAGAGTTATTTTACATTTGATTATTTTCTGAACCTGAATACCTGAAAATTTTCAATTGTATTTTTGTTCAGCTGTGTTTATTTGTTGCGATTGCCAATTTTTCATCACCTTTATAATAAGCCTTTACACTACAGCAGTTCACACTCTGAAATGCATCAATACTTTGGCTTGAAGCATATTAACATTTGAAATCTCCCAACATGTAAAATAAAATTATAATGATAATATATATATATATATATATATATATATCTCACCTTCAACCAGTACTGGGGATACCAAGAAACCCCCTGAGCCTCTCGACACGGAAACCAGGCATACTGAGACACTCCATCAGAGAGGTCAAACACCTTGGACTGGCATGTCTGGGGACAAGCGACATAAAAAACAGGAAATGACATCAACCATTAAAGTTCAAAGAGTTTTAAACATTTCTAAAAGTGTCCTGGTTTAGCAGCAGCGACAATCCAAAAAAGCTGTGTGACGCAGAAAGACGATGACATAATATTTAAAAAACACCGGGAACAATACATGACTTCAACACCAGACCCTGAACTGACCAGACAGAAGCCTTAAAAAAACAAGAAACACAGTCAACAGACACAGGGAACAGGTGTGGACTACTGAGAAACCAAGACAACTAATATATGACTAGAACTGAGGCAAAACAGACACAATGAAAGGGCAAAAAGAGCGAAAGACAGAGTAAATTGTGCGCACGATTTTTTTCTCGATACTATTGTTTTTCCTGGATGTCATGTGCAGGGCTCCGTAAGTTTGTTCCTCAAAAAAGAAAATTCTGTCATCATTCACCACAATGCTATTATGACTCGTATGATCTTCAGTTATGAAGATATATTTATATTTGCGAGATTTAAACTAGCAACTGTATGATATATTAGGTCAGAATTTTGAGATATAAAGTCGCAATTCTGACTTTATATCTCGCAATTCTGACTTTATATCTCGCAATTCTGACTTTATATCTCGCAATTCTGACTTTATATCTCACAATTCTGACTTTATATCTCGCAATTCTGACTTTATATCTCACAATTCTGACTTTATATCTCACAATTCTGACTTTATATCTCGCAATTCTGACTTTATATCTCACAATTCTGACTTTATATCTCACAATTCTGACTTTATATCTCACAATTCTGACTTTATATCTCACAATTCTGACTTTATATCTCGCAATTCTGACTTTATATCTCGCAATTCTGACTTTATATCTCGCAATTCTGACTTTATATCTCGCAATTCTGACTTTATATCTCGCAATTCTGACTTTATATCTCGCAATTCTGACTTTATATCTCACAATTCTGACTTTATATCTCACAATTCTGACTTTATATCTCGCAATTCTGACTTTATATCTCACAATTCTGACTTTATAACTCGCAATTCTGACTTTATAACTCGCAATTCTGACTTTATATTTCGCAATTCTGACTTTATATTTCGCAATTCTGACTTTATATCTCGCAATTCTGACTTTATATCTCGCAATTCTGACTTTATATCTCGCAATTCTGACTTTATATCTCGCAATTCTGACTTTATATCTCGCAATTCTGACTTTATATCTCGCAATTCTGACTTTATAACTCACAATTCTGACTTTATAACTCGCAATTCTGACTTTATAACTCACAATTCTGACTTTATATCTCACAATTCTGACTTTATAACTCAAAGAAAGTAAATAATATAATAAATATGATAAAAAAATCAAAATGACCTATTTTATTTAATGGTGAAAACACGCTTCCATATGTTGGTATTGTAACACTTCTGGGGAAAAAAGTAATTAATTAATAGGAAGTAAAAAAAACAGTTAGTTTTCTGGTTTTACTTGTTTCCCAGCTCAGAAAAGCAGCCTGAAATTTGGATGACCCCGCAGTTCCCTAACAGTCTTTTTAATGCCGTTTTCAGTTTCTTCCTCTGTAAATATGTCTTAAACACTTCATGACAAACTGACCGGTCAGGAAGAAGCATGCGGTTGGTATCAGTGTTGTTTCGTTGGCTGGAGACTGTAGGTGGAGAGTGTCTACCCTGAACTGATCTGCGTTGTGTAACGTGTTGAGAAAACTGTGAAAGCGATTTTATCAAACCTCACTGAACAAAAAGAGCTGTACACATCGTGACATTAGACAAGGACAGCATGTTTCGCCCAATCTCCTGACCATTTGAAATATGATACGTGTAAGTGGAGACACTATGGAAATCGCACGGAAAAATAATGATGCATCAGACCAAGAGATCTGTTGATGTGTCATGTATGATCTGGTCCCTCAAGGAATAAAGCTATATTGCATTTCCAAGCACTATAACCGCAGGTGGCACTTTTTTTCCCTGAATGCAAGGAATGCACTTTTTTTTCATGTTTGTGCAAAGCAAAACCTTCAACCAACTGGACAATCATCATACGCTAGTGTAACGGAGAGAAAGCCTTTGTGAAAAACACTTGTGTTGAATGTGCACATGTAGTGTACTTCAAAACTGAAAAAGTACATTTAAACAAATCTGTACATTTTAAAGGATATAAGGACCCACTTTATATTAAGTGTCTGTAACATTTGAACTAATCATTTGATACAATGCAATTCTTCTGCACATACATGATACATTAATATCTGTATATCTGTAATTGCATCAATAATTACACCGTTGATCCTTCCCTAAACCTTCTCTGACCACCAAACCTGTGCTAACCGTACCCGTGTCCAGTGTTTGGTTTGTGTTCTGGAGGAGGCGTGGCTTTGGAGATGTAGACTGAAGGGAGGGTGGGATCTTATGCTTTTAAAACTAGCTCACTATTTCTAGCCTTTGTGAAAATTGCCTACCCTACCTTTAAGAAAACAACTACATTCAGTTCACACTTAAGAAAAATGAAGAGTTCAGATGCAAAAACCTCTAAGTCCGTCTGACATGGACCGTTTTTTTGTTGTTGTTTTTTAATCAGTTTCCTATGTTTAGGTGCAGTAATTTCACTTTAATGGCAACAAAATGGTTATTAGTATGGCTTATTTTCAAAAAAAATAAAATAAAGGTACTTTAGTCAATTCATTGGTATTTAATCATAACAAATTTGACTGTCTTTTTCTGCAAAACCAGCTAACTCCATGTGTGCTGTAGTTAGCCAGAACCTCTAAGTCCACCTCTTTGGACAACAAGACATAGTAAAACATCCGTTTCTGTCAGTTTTACAGCAGAAACAGGAACATTGTTGTGTTTACTTGATGCTCATAACCTGTCATAGTTACTGTAACGAAGGACAAAATCTTGCTTGTCAGCTTGAGATCATATGATTCGATTCGTGTCTTCTGATTGGTTCTTATGTGGACTTACAGGGTTTTGCTGACAAAGTGAAGTGGTGTTTAGCGGTTTCTGCCAACAAACCGGTGTTTCTGAATGGACTGACGCTGGGATTTAGTGGATTTGAAGCGGCTTTTGCATCTGCACTCTTCAAAGTTTTCATAACGAGGACTCTTTTATTAAGTAAGTGTGCTAAAATGCACTTGTTTTTCACAGTGGAAGGTACAAATCTGTACCTTTACTCTAGCTTCTGGGCTCATCCACGTGTATTTATCATCGATTTGATGAGGTCATTGGAGGAACAGCTACCGATCAGTGGGTGGTGGAAGTCTCCCCGCGGATGCATAGCAGGCCTGTGACATCACTGTAAAACCACAACTCCACCGCCAGGAAAGACCCACCAATAGCCCAGCATGAGGGGCTAAATAAACCAATAAAACAAATGATCTACAACTTATTGACTCAAACCACAGGTTACTGGAATGCAAGGACAGGCTGTAAATTATAAAAGGAGCTGGAAAAATCAACACTCAGTGTTCGGAGCCGGTTGGGGAAAACCAATCTGAAAAAACTTGATTGAGATCTTGTGCAGCGAGGCTAGTCCCGTCAGTAAGGTGGATCGCAGACGGCTGCGGAGCTGAACTCGCTGCGGTTTGCCAGGGCAGTCTAGAGCCCTGTGATGTCACCGCGGCTGTTTTTACCACCACGTCCCTCACTGCGTTAAACACAGCAGACGACGTGCAGAAAAACTGCAACTCCAGGGTCGACCCGGCAACTGGATGTTTCAATGTGAAGTTAATTATAAGCAAACAACCTCAAGCGTTCACTCCTGAAAACAAAGTAAGCTCGGGATGGTTTGACAATTGTGTCCAAGAGCTAATGTGTACCAGCTGTGTAGTTCTGGAGAGGAACGCCCCCCTTACCACCACCTTACTACAGACACATATACACAGAACCACAACCAAACCCCAAGATTTTGTTTGTAAATCACCACTTAAGATAAAAGGGAAATGGAGAAGAAGCCACAGGCCTACACGGGCAAAACTCCTCTTGCTCAGTTCAGCTTCACTGTCAGGTTCCAGTGAATGTAAAAGGCTCCGTTTGGACTCCTAACAAACATGTTTATGCAGTCTGATCAATCACCGCCCGCTGCTTCTGTCCCTATCCCTCGGCCACTCCAGCTTCACATTCTTGCCTGGTTACCACAAAAACCAACCGAGGGGGTACATCGGGCTCAGGAACCCTCCATCAAGCCAAATATGTATGCCTCTTCTTCATTAAAAAATCCGTGAACGTGAACAAAGCCAATGATTCAGGCCTACCAAAGTTCACCAGTGTCCATGTTTGCTGCACCAAAAGAAGAGCATGTTTTCAACAATCCTTCAGAAATAATGTGGATATTCAATATGATATGTCGTCTGCAGAGGTAAAACAAAGAACTCAGTCGTTGCAAACCTCAGGATTCTCAGAGGAACCGCAACCTGGCCACAAATCAGCCCCCGGATAACTGGACTAAAGGACTGTAGTTTGCAGATTTATAGCCAGCTTTGTATTGTTACACTGTATGTGGTCTATGCAAATAAAGACTGTGCTCTCTTTCTCTGTGTTACCTGGACTCAGATATCACCATTTACAGTATTTGTCAGCAAAAGTCAGTCGAATGACAAAAAAAAAAAAAGTGCAATTTTGCATCGTTTACCAGACTCTGGGGATTTTTGTTAAAACTACACATCAAACTTCCTCGTATTTGTATTAAGAATAGCAAAGAGCCAGTACCAGAATCAAAAGTCCAGTAGGGGTGTTTTTGGCAAAAATGAACAACACAGCCCTTTTTTCTCTGTTTTATGTAGAGAGAATTAGACAGCCAAGTGTTATTGAAGCCCATCTCGCCAGTGGTGAATTCCCCCTTTAAGTTTTAAACTGTTGTTTTACGTTTTAAGTGTCATTTTGTCTTTGAGCAAAAATGCATTTTTTGAGAGAAAATCATTTCTTTTGCAAGATCGCTCAAATGAGGAGCATTTCCCTCCATGTCCACGAAGAGTATTCATGCTCACTATTAAACACATTTTGGCTTCTTGTGTCACTTTGAACATTTAGAGGCATTTCGTCTTTGTTTTCCCAGCTTAAAGACTTTCAACTGATTTTCCTCTACATATACAAAACATTTTAAGGGAAACGAGTGTTTCTTATTTGGAATCTATTTGCATATTTGCTTGTTTATTTTCCCTGCCCACATTGGATAAACTTGAACTTGTTTTTCCAGCAAAATTGGGACAAATAAGACGTGGCTTTGCCAAGTACCCAGCTAACATCTGCAAGATATTCACCGAGAGACCTTTGTGAGGTTCAAACCAGCATCTCAAACCTGAGGGAACCCTGCGCAAAACTCGCCGTGTGAGGTAACATCCTTTGGTGGCCATGCGGAAAAAATCTGCCACAAATGTGCTCACAGAATAAGGGAAATGTGTTGGGAGTGGGTCTATCAGCCATATCAACTTCTCCTGGATGGATTATGACAGTGCTGATCTCATAGCTGGGATTGGGACTGCACCGGCTATGGCTTCATCTAGGGTGTCAGGACTGAAGCATTTCCTCTGTGGGCTTACGAGGAAAATGTGCGGTTGGCCGACGAGCACTCGGTCTGCGAGCTACCTCCACATCACATAAACAGCCCTAGTTCAACAGGCTTCCAAAAACCCTGACATGTTAACAGCCAGCAGTGTAAATGGAGGTCGCCAGCCTTTACCATCTGGAAGGATTGAAGCTGGAGAAGAGTCAACAGTGTATGGCAAATCCTCACAATGTTCCATCGCATTTAACGTATACATTACATGCATCTCCTGGGAATCGCATTTCCTCTTTTCTGGTTGCAAACTCTAACATTGCAGCAATCTTCATGGCTAAAGACAATTAGAGACCCAACAAGACATGGGCGTGACTCGTCCGACCACCTTACAAGACCTTGCCAGCGCTTTGCGGTAGAGTCTGTTCGCACGCAGACTCCAGCAGCATAACGCTCTCCTGTATGCCGTCATTACGTCTCCAGGGCAATAGAGTTTGCGTCATCGCTCGCTGAGGAACATGGGCGCCTCAGAGATCAGCTGACCTCACTATGCTTACATGTGCTTACTTACAGTTAACTGGTGAATTCCCTCCAGACCAGCGTCAGCTAAAAGCAGAATCCTAATGGTGCCACTACATGAACAAGATGTTCTGTTCAAGCATTATTACAGCAGAGTCCCATTTGTGCTTTGCCAGGTGCGAGGAGTACCTCAAATGACCCCGGTAGCAGTTTGCCCAGGAGACAGGTAAAATTAGGGGCAGGTAATTATTTAAATAATTCTGATGCTCGATTAGCTGGCCTGTGTAACAACCCGGAGACTTTCTTCCCATGCTTTTAAGCATGAACTGCTGTATTTATGGAACCATGTTCTATATAAAAGCAAACGCCAAATTACAGTAGTTTAAGTCATTATGTTTACAAAACACGAGCGGCACGCACATCGCTCGCTATTCTGCAAGATAGGGATGTGCCAAAAGCTGGATATCCTATTCAGAAAGGCACGAATAATGCCATCAAAATGAATAATAAATAGAAAAAAAAGATTTGAATCAGATGAATGCATTGTAATCTCCTATTAATGTGCACTTGTTTTTGAAATCTGGAACTGTCAAGAGCAACATTAAACAAAGATACTGACTAACATGTATTTTTTCACTTTTTGAAATGCTAATGTTTAAATATTCCATGTGCGATATATGATCACATATTTCTGCAGTTATGAATTTGAACTAATATAAGCAATATTTATTTGCATAGATAAGCTTTGTTTAACATCAAGGGTTTAAAAAAAACTATGTGTATGTATACTTTTAATTTTCTAATATGAATTTTACATATGATCTAAATGGAAACTAAAAAAAAATTGGCTTTTCTTTTCGTTTTGACACGTCTAAAACTGATATATTAAAAATATGTGTCTATATAAGTCTATGCATTAATATTCTTAATTTTTAATATAATTGTGACGAGCAGGGCGGGCGAGAGCCGTGAGGAAACTGCGCGAGGCCGGTGATGTGAGTGATAATGAGCGCCACCTGCGCGCTACACCGGTCTCGTGTCTCTCACGGAGGATCTCCGGAAGCATAAAAGAGGAGCGACGACAGTGAAGGACGAGAGAGGGCCAGGCCTGGATTTTATTTTGTGTTTTATTATGTTTGTGGCAGTCGCCGTGAGGAACTGCCGCCATTTTACTTTCGTTTTATTGTTTGTTTATTTATTTGATTAAAGTTACGTTGAATGTTCGCCGGTTCCCGCCTCCTTCTTCCCGTACTTAAGAACTGTGTTGCAATAATTATTAGAGTAATTACAGTTATTGTCCAAAATGTTTACTCAGAAAATACTGTCCGGAATTATAAAGTATTAAGAGCAATTGTTAATCCAAGAGTATGAATATTGTGACCCATGAAACAAGATAACTACTTTAATTGAATCTGTAGCTTGTCAAGCTGCTCGTAATTTACGCTTCCTCTGCACTCGTGATGTAGAAGAGAAATGACTGACTATTCATTGGAATCTCTGTGATTAATTGGTATTAAATGTTAATTAGAGTTCAAATGGATGAAAATGGGCTGGTGTTACTGCAAATGACCTAAATCAAGAGCATCTCTTCTTGGCCACACATAAAGAAAAGACATTGTGTTCTCTCTTGTTATAAGACACATAGACGGTCTTTAAAATGTCAGGTGAGCAGAAGCATTACAGTGTGTAACTTGTCAGACATGGCTTTCACGTGAATGAAAATCTAAAGATTGGTTTGTTCCTCCTGGCAAATAGTTTGAAGCAGTGGCTCCAGGTCCAGGTCCTCCCCTTCTGCGCTCGTCTTCTCTTCTCTTCTGAAAACATCCCAGCTGATCCCTATCGGCTATGCTCATGTCCCTACAGGGGCCCTTGAAGGTACGGGACATGTCCAAACCCTTCCGAAGGAGAGGACACAACAAACAGCCGAAGAAAACAAAACAACACAAGCATTTCAAAGCATTTAAGAGCTCTTCAAGTAGCCCTGATAGAGGTTGTGTTTACTTCAGACCGCTCTACAGACGGCAGATGGCACTCTAAGAGCCATGTTTAGGAGTATGAATGAGATGGATCGACCCATAAAAACATGTTCAGAATATATTCCACCTATTGATGCTTTTGGAAAAGTTTACTTCTTGGACATTTTAGGAAACACCCCTCCCTCAGAAATACACTGTCTGGAAGGAAACAGGCCAGGACGTCGCACACGAGGGCTGTCTGACACCGAGGTCAGCGTGTAACTTTGCAGACATCTTTACGGTCTGCTCCGCTCTGGAGATTTTATCTCCAGTCTTACAGAAGGAACTACAGCAAGTATCTGTGACAAGCCAAAGTTCTTCCCTGAAAAGGAGCATCTTTTGCAAAAGTGCACAAGATTCCCAAAAAGTCTAATTTTGAAGAAAAACCAGATGCACATGATTCACGAGTCTGATTGATCAGCCTTTTAGAACGATTGTAAAAACATCACTCTTTAGCTTGTGTCTTTTAAAAATCTTTACTGATTTTTATAAAGTAAAGAATAAATTTTATATTGTTAGTCATATTTCAACTATTGTTTACTTGACTATCCATCCATCGTCTTTTTATGTGAGTTTAATGTGAGTTCCTCTCTCAGTCATCATTGCATTGAATTATATGCTTCGCCCTCCACAATAAAAACTGAACAGTAAGATGATATTTAAATGCTTAGTTGTCAGACTGATGCTGTTTAGTTTTTATTGTGGAGGGCAAAACATATAATGCGATGCAATGATGATTGAGAGATGAACGAATAAACACTCCTCAAAAGCCTGATGGATCATATTTGATACTCAACAAAAACACATATGCAACCTTTTTTTCAAAATGTCATCTAAAAGTTAAATTTTTCCATTAAAAACTAGGCTTTACAGGGTTAAAAGTCTTAAATAGTTTTAAAACTAGGCCATTTTGTACACAAACAAATTACATATAACATACTCTACATTCATGCATGTTAGAATATAAGAAAATATGAATGGTGTTTTTAGGTTATTGGTTGTCTGCATTTTCTTCATTTCTAGGTTTTATCTTGTTGACACATATCCTGTATGATGAATGGCACATGCTAGTAAATGTTTCATACCGCTTTCCAATGGGGTGAATGAACTCTGTTCCCTTTCGAGGGAACTTGTGTTGCATGACAGCGCTGAAGCACGTGTGGAATTAGTCCGATCTCGGCATCCTGCGGTTCGAGATCTGCGTCTGCCAAGGCGGCACAGTGTTTTCAATCATGGGGATCGCAAATGAAGCCATTGACGAGCTCGAGATGGCTTCGGCCCTTTCTCAGCTTTCATCAGCCAGCTCCAGTGTGGGATTCCGGTGTGGGAAGCATGTGCTGTGGCTTCTTCCACGCTGGATGAGAACCTGATGCTTGAATGATCAAGTTCTTAGAATCCTCAGAGACTGAAGATTCGCCACCCCTGCTCTTGAGAAGCTGCTGGAGGTTGTGACCAGAGCAGTGGTCAAATTGAATACTGAACGGCCGTCAGAGAAGCAGGAACCGCAAAAGAAAAGTAAACTCGATGAGCGCTTCCTGCTGGCTCAGTCACACTCAGGTGTCGAGATTGTGATAAAGGTTGTTCTTATCAACTGTTCATCATCATTCCTCTATCCTGGGCTTGAACGGCTATGGAGTGATTCTGCAAAGTGACTTTGGCATCATATCTGTCACTCGACACTGTGTCATCCCTTAAGACCCTGACGCTGTGTGACAGGGTTTGGTGGGCAGCGTCGCGGCCTTAAGGGATGACACAGTGTCAAGTGAGAGATATGATGAGGGAGAGCGGTTCATTCACAATCCCCACCTTCAGTTCCTGCCGGCGTGGGAATCGAACCAGCAACCTTCAGGTTACAAGCCCAACTCCCTCAAAATTAGGCCACTCCACCACATGTGTCAGCTGATCAAAGAAGACCACGTACCACGTATGTAGGATGGAGGAAGTCGGACCAGCCAATTGTGTGCTTTGGGTCACTTAAAAAGGGTTTCCCTGCCTCATAGCGATTATCAAGTGGATTGTGGAGGCATATGAGGTGGACAGTTTGCCTTCACCTCTCCTGATGGACTGTCATCCTCTAAAGCCCTGCTATCGTGGGTTTCCCTTCAAGAGGTCTGTGATACAGCTAGCTATCTTCATAAGACAGTATAGCTTGGATCTGCCCTCCACACCAGGTTCTCAATTCCTTACATCGTGAGTTGTGACGGACATGCTTCACACCAGGACTGGCACTAGTCAGTGTGGTGCAGTGGTATTTAGTTCGGACGCAGCGCGAGTTCCCTCGAAAGGGACGGTCTCGGGTTACGACTGCAACCCTTGTTCCCTGAAAAGGGACACTGTGACCCACCTCCAGAATGCCTGGGAATGACTTGCTTCGACCTATCAGAAGCTAACACTGTTGTGTGCCAGCTCCCCTTTGTAGCTTCATGACATCATGACGCAACACCAGTCAAAACTGGACGAGTTCCACATGTCAGACACTATCATGCTGGCATCTCGTTCCCTTCTCAGGGAACAAGGGTTACAGTCGTAACAGACGGTTTCTCATCAGTGTCACAAAAAACGATTTTGGACTGGTAAAAACCTCTAATTGCATGAGTTGGGACAAGTCAGCCAATAACATTAGAGCTTGTCAAAATAAGATTGTTTTTGTCAGCGCCATGCACTGTGGCCGGTCCATGAACGTGCAAAGCATCTAAAGGTAATTCAAGCACCCAATTTATAGCAAAAAACAACCATTCTGTGTCAATAAGAACTGTTCGTTTGAGCAACCGTTGGCAATACAAATACATAATGATGACGACAGCGAGCTGATAAAGTCAAGCTAAAACAACCTCCATCACTGTCAGTGTGAATGCGTCATAAGAATGAATTTAGGTGGACACAAACCTTAGTAATAGCAGGATATCCTGCTGCCACGTCGGCCGGGCAGTACAGCTTCTCTTCATGGGACACTTCCACTGTGGTGGCCCACTGGTCCAGAAAACCATTTGGTGTGTACAGGCCACAGTCCTTCACGCCTGTCTCCCGCTCAAAGTCTTCACAGACGCCGTCGCCGTCATAATAGTAACACATGCTTGGCTCATCTGCACACACACACACACACACACACACAGTTTGAGAAAGACAGAAAGTTTGTCATGTTAGCGTCAAATAAATTCTCAACAGTTTGTGCCAGATTCCCTCATCAGCTTTTGGTGTTAAAAAAAGCCACTATCAGGATTTAATAAAGACACAGTGATAAGGCATGGACACAGTTACTTTTTATATAGTTTCCCTTTCAGACACAAAAGTTGTGGGAGGTTATTTAATATGTATCATTTATCATTCATTTGTATTTAAATGAATCATGCAAGCTGATTTACTAAGGATTGCGCTAGTCAATTTACTGGTTTTTACACCATTATTTACCACACCAAAAAGCATGTCTTAAACCAGATGCTGATATGGGCTGTTCTTGGTAGATTGCATTGGTCATTATGGAAATGATCCCGCTGCGTCCGTGTTCTTCATAGATCACGCGCAGAACTTTCCAATTCTCTCAGCACTTTTTTGGAACTGCGCTCTCATGCTTATTTGCCCTGTTTAGTAAATCCGGCCGTAAATATACCGTACTTTTTTTCTTTTTTTTTAAAGGGTTCCACTTTATATTAGGTGGCTTTAACTATCGTGTACTTACATTTAAATTAATAATGTGATACAATGCACTTATTGTGCACATACATGTCTTTATATTTTTAAAAATGCCTGAATGTAATTACATTTATAAATACACCGTTGACTCTCTCCTCACATCTTAACCCACCCTTAAACCAACCCATTCCACCAAACCTGTTCCTAAACTTACCCGTATTTCACTTCAATAGCAGCAAAAGTGTTTTGCAATACAATATGATTTTTTTTTTTTTTGGATGCAAGTACATCAAGGCCACCTAATATAAAGTGAGGCCAAAAAAAGTTATGGAAATATGTTTTATGATAGTAAATAAAGCCTGAGCTCATGGACACAACTGCCAGAACAGAAACAGCAGAAATTGTTCTCTTGTTTTCCACACGCAGGGATTGAAAACCTCCGTCCTCACACTTACATCTTAATATGAATAAAATCAGAGGAAATAAAGATTATGATTATTAAGATAAATGTATTCTTTCAGCAGATCCATCACATGACCTTTTTAAGGTTATCAGATTATGATTTTATTTTTATCTTCAATTATTCAAAACAATTTAGTAAAGGTTTAGTTATTTTCACACTATGATCCTAATTTTCTATTTGTTTATTATTATTATTATTATTATTATTATTATTATTATTATTACTTTAGTTTTAGTATTTGCATTTTTACATTTTAGAAAAATAAGGAAATAATAAATGGCCTTTGGTAGACAAAATCATTGACTGCTTCCTCTCTCTTGCAGTCTGTCCTGCTCTTGCTAACAAATGGCAAATGCACATGTTTCGTATGTAGTGTTGATCTTCTGAGATAATTCTGCAATAATGTAATGCAGGGTTCTTCAACAGCCAATGCCATTATCCCTCCGACATTACATTACATCAAATTTAATGCATGATCAAATGACTCTATTAGATGTTTTGATTTCGCTATATCCCATAAATAATAATTATTTTAATGGCTTTCAAATGTATCATAAATTATATATAGACCTGTCACTACACTCATGTTCTTATGGGTCAGGTTAAAATGCACCACTCAGTTTTATACAATGTAAAAACTCTATCCATCCTTGGCCTGAAAAAGGTATCCTGTTTCAAACTACGAGTACCAATAAAATAATGTTATCAAATATGACAAAATGTAAAAAAAAATGTAAAAGTTAAGTTTACTGCACTCTGTGAGTATTGTCAGGATTATCAGCGGGAGCCACTAGTGGGCACTCCTCCCCGGACTGCTACTCACTCACCACTGGACTTCACTTCCCACAATCCTCACACCTGCGCACTACATTTCCCAGAAGCCCTGTCCCCTGTCACTGATCACCCCAGCCAGCTGTAGCCTATCATCCGGACTATTTAAGCTCCACACACACACACACACACAGTCGCGAAGTCTTGATTTGCTTCTGGTGATCATTACCGAGCGTTTATTTACCATGTTTGATTTCCCTGTCTTGTTTTCTGCCTGTCAGCCCGTTTCCTGATTGTTCTCTGCCTGCCCCGTTGGATTTACTGCTTTGGATTTATGGGCTGTTGTTTGCCTGCCGCCTGCCTCAATCTACCTGCCTGCTTATCCTCTTACATTCCCGCTTGCTGGTTTCTGATCCTGCCTGGTTTCACGAGACTTTCTTTAATAAAGCTTGCAATTGGATCCCATTCCGTTGACCGTCCCTTCATTACAAGTATATTGCTTGGAATTAAATTCATGCAACCCAGGTTTATTGTAAAGATTTGCCCGTGGTGACATTTCTGCAAAATCATATTACGCTTCTTTCTGCAACTCAAACGTCTGGTGAGTAGTGCTAAAAGCATGTTCAGTTTTATCAAAAACAGGCAGTTACTCTGTCAGTGTTTTATTATGTTGGTTGTTATTATACGTATCAGAAATACATATTTCCAGTTCAGAAATTAAACTGGAGAAACAGGATTAAGGGAAGCATGGAAAGGAAAATAACAAGGGTCCTAATATTGACCCTTGAGGGACACCACTGTGCTGTGCCGATGAAGAAGAGATGTTGCCTAAATATACATGCACAGAATGTCCTTTCTTTTAGATAGGAGGAAAACCATTGGAGGGTCATCCCCTGGATGTCCACCATACATCCTAAAGGATTTAGAAGAAAATTATAGTCAATTGTGCCAAACACGGCAATGAGATCTAAAAAAAATTGGAAAACAGGCGAACTTGATTCCATGGAGAGTAAAATATCATCGGTGACCTTCAATAATGCTGCTTCAGTTAAGTGAAAATGTCTTTGTCTAGTAATCGATAATCGATAATCTGCCCCTGTGATCATAATCTGTGTCAAAAGCTATAGAAGTCAATTGAAAATAAGTTGTACCACTTGTGAAAATTCCCAAAAGTGAGTTTTGGAACCAGGAGAATATATTTTATGTTTTGATTTTTCTTTTTTAGCCCTAACTAACTATAATGACCTTGTTTGTGTTCTTAGACGACACACACACACACACACACACACACACACACGCTGGATATCACGAGGAAGTGAAATAAAGGACAAATCCACACCTGCCAATGATGAGTGAATTCAAAAATAAATATTTCTACTAGCCATGAAATTATATTTTGTATTTTGAGCACAAACAGGTCATCGTGTTACACCCACTTCAAGAATGTGATTTTTCTCCTAAAGTGTTCACTTTGATGGCTTAATGTGAGCAATATTCAACATGTGTGTCAGCTCTAAAAAATGGCAACAGATGTTTTATTTAACAGGCGACTTGCATGTCTGATCTAAGAGTGTCCTTCTCAAATATAATCTCAAACCATCATGCTGCAGGTCCTAATAAAGTGACGGAGTAGTTTCTCAGATTTGCTGAGGGGTGTTAATTTTGGACCCTGGGTACTCTCTCTCTGCTGCCTTCAGAATCCGGGCAGATGAAGGCATCTTAGCAGACAGGATGTTGCGCAAACATTGGTTTCAGATGTGCCTTCGTGCTTTCCTACCTCAGAAGGCAGCATTTTTCAGGTTTCGGATACATCAGGTTTTCCAGGGTCGTGAGTGAGACAGGAGAGCTGTTGAGTTTTGGGATATCTGGGATGAGTTTTCCAGGCCCTGGAGCCGCTGTTCCTCATTCAAGAGTTTTAGCTTCTCTCCTTCACTATTCCTTCTCTGTTCGTCTCTCACTATTTCTCATTCTCCAAATCACATTTTCTCTCCCACATTGTGTCTCCATTCCCTCCTACTCTGTCTGTCTGTCTGGCATTTTACCAACAAACTGAGTACTAGTGCTGCAAATGAAATGAATTATAACAACAGTGCATAATGCACTGAGAAAGAGATCAATTTACAGAAATGAACAATTTTAAAACAAATTTAAATGGAATTTAATGGGAACACTACGCAATAAGGTTCCATTTGTTAGCATGTTAACAAACGACGAACAACACCTCTAAAACCTGTAACGCGTCTTTCACAAGATGTAATATCAGTCTCTGCTGTCTCCAGATTGTGTCTGTGAAGTTTCAGCTCAAAATCCCCCACAGATCATTTATTATCGCTTGTCAAATCGGACAAACCGACACTGATGGAGAGACTCAGGAAGAAGTTCCAACTTTTAGACGTTTCTGAACGGTTAGTGGATAAATTGATGTAGTTGCTGTGGAGTTGATCAACTCATCACTAGCATGTGTCGTCATGTTCATCTTTTTTCCTTGAATCGACCCTCGTTTGTGAAGCGGTCCGGCGTAAAA
Source organism: Zacco platypus (assembly GCA_038088235.1). NCBI lineage: Eukaryota > Metazoa > Chordata > Actinopteri > Cypriniformes > Xenocyprididae > Zacco > Zacco platypus. Next base: position 596,698 of record CM076082.1, on the reverse strand, counting down.
TGACGGCATCAACAACACTCTGATTGGTCAGATGGCCCTGTCTGTTGTGATTGGTCGACTGCTTACAGCACGTGTCAGAAAACAAACACCCATTATCATATCTGAATTTCAGCTCCAGAGGCTTCCTTGCCAGATGATACATGTAAACAGTTACAGTATCAATTCAAGAGCGAGTCTCATCCTTCGGAAAAGTGGATTCGCTTTGGCAGCAGAAAACAGCGTCTTCTCGAAATGAACAAGTCGTCCAGTCTCAGATACAACTACAGTGATTGAGGGCGGGGCAAAGAGACGCTGTTCACAGGCAGCCAATCAACACCACAGGCTGCCATTATGCAAATACATTGCAAAATTACATGCGTTCATGCAGGAAGTAAGACTGGAATTACTGACGACTTGTTTCAGTTCAGAATTGCTTCTTTCTTTTGGAAGACAATAACCCTGTTTAACTTTCCGTTCACAAACAAATTTATTTCACTCTACATGAAAGGAAATATCAGAAAAAAATGGACACATTTAATGTTGATTATTGCAATGGGACCTTATTGTGAAGTGTTACCAATTTAAACATTTAACAAACAAGCCATGTCAGTTGAGCACATAATAGAGGAAAATGAACTAAGTACAGAATAAGACTGAGCCAAAAATAGGGATAATGAGCATATATTTAGTGATAAAGAGACACAGGCTGTCTCTCGTTCTGCCTGTCTGTCTCTCAGTGGAAGGGTTTCCAGCGAGGAGGACGGAGGCATGCCGTGCCAAGTTGGCTCGAACCTTCACATAAATTCCAGAGCTCCCCTCTGCTCAGCTCTGCTGATGTTGAAACGAGGGGCTGCAGAGGGGGACAAACACACACACACACACACACACACACACACCCCTAGCGTTCACGTGGCCTCGCGCACTGCCATATGCACGTCTGTGTCACACCGACCGTGCCCGTGATACCGTTATATTCCCGAAACAATGAGATGAGCAATACTGTCTCTGGACTACCTAATTCAAACCCAATATTGAGATAAGGAAAACCAAACGCTATCTTTTGCTTCAGCGGAATCCAGCTAAAAAAACAATCAGTTGCACAGTCAGGAAGACAAACGGTTCATTCATGATGGTGCCTGATGGTTCCACACAAAGACACAAATATTTCAAGCTGCCACACAGATGTTGCTCCTTCAGCAAATGGGAGAAATAAACTCTCAGACAAAAACGTGCAATGCCTGATATTCTGAAAATGGCGCTGAAAAGAGGAATCATATCAATGGTGTTTAAAATAAGTCTGTTCTGCATTTATTTGATCAAAAATAGAGTAAAAAATGTGAAATATTATTATAATTTAAAATAGCTATATGTGAATATATAGTACAGTGTAATTTGGCATCATTCCTCCAGTCTTCAGAGTCACATGATCCTTCAGAAATCATTCTGATATGATGATGATTATTACCAATGTTGAAAACATTGCGTCGTATTTTTGTAGAAACTGACGCATTTTTTTTCCCGCACAGGATTCTTCAATGAATAGAAAGTTCAAAAGAACAGCATGTATTTGAATAATTTGAGACATTTCCATGTCTTTACTGTCACTTTTGGTCAATTTAATAAATGCTTGCTGAATATTCTTTCAAAAAAAAAGTGTATTTATCATTTTATTAGTTAGTAGTCGTGGCCTAGTGGTGAGGGAGTCGGGTTTGTAACGTGAAGGTTGCCGGTTTGATTCCCATGCCGTCAGGAATTGAAGGTGGGGATTGTGAATAAACAGCTCTCTTCACCTTCAACACCATGACTAAAGTGCCCTTGAGCAAGACACCTGACCCCTGATTGCTCCCCTTGTAAGTCGCTTTGGATAAAAGCGTCTGCTAAATGATGAAAAATTTAGTTGTGTTAGTTTTTATAAACCCTCTCTGGCATTTTTTTTTTTGGTACCGTACCTTTAAGACTACTGTATATCTAAACACTCTCTGTTGTGATTGGCTAACGCTTTCGCATGTGAAATAAGTAAGGTCGTCCACTCGCAAGTTGGTTGCGCTGGTCCATGGTGAGCGAAGCCGCTGAACACTGATGTCAGTGCTGTCTGTCAATGACCTGAAACTATTCTATCACTACAGAATGACAGAAGGTGCCATCTTTCACGAATCTCACGTTGTGTTCATTTTGAATTAAATGTCTTACAGATTTTACAAGGATGATGCTACTGATAAAAAACAGCTTTGGCTCTGGAGGGAGCGAATAAAAGAGCTCAGCTCAGCTATAACTCCTAAAGTGCTGCTGTCAAAGATGCTTTTTCGGTAACACGACTCGCAAAACCGTCAACCAGAACTGACGTACCGCATCGAGTATGTGTAAAAGCGTGCCATACTTTTGTTGTAGCCGTGTGACAGACGGCTGTAATGAGCTGCTGATGCACTTACGGTCTCTCTCGACACTTACCAATACAGTTAAAAAACGGCTCCTTCTTACAATGGCCGGAGCAGCCGTCTCCATTCATAGTGTTCATATCATCACATTCCTCTCCCTGGGACCTGAAATAAATCAATGTATACGTAATAAACATAATAATGATGATTTCCCTTGGTGGATATAAATCTATGTAGCTAAAAGCATGAACCTCTATGTGAACATTTAAAGCTTGCGGTGTGGAGATAAACAACTTAAAAATGTTTTGGACGAGCCTCAAGGTTAATGTGATGATCCTGTAAATCAGTAGTTATCAATATTTTTGACTCGAAGGCCCCCCCCCACTATTCAATAAATACAAATTATATTAGCAGAGTTGATGTAGGTAAATGAATTAACCACAATTAATTTTGTAACGTAAGAACTGTATCAACAGTAGCTATTTGTATGTTTTTGTATGTCTCACCTCTGGATGAGACCGTCTCCGCAGTATGGCGCTCCAAGGCGGTGTGTGAACGGAGGAGATGGCTCACTCTCGCTCCGACTGGACATGGTTTGGACCTGGTATGTGTACACACCACCATACTCAACATCCCTGTGGAAAAAAAAATGCAAGAAACCATCACACATCTGTCCAGAGTCAGGAATGCACTTTGGATTAAGGGACAATATGCGCCACTAGGATTGATTCTTCTTTTAGTGTCAATTACTTTGATTTAATTAATAATTAAATAAATCAACATACTAGGCTGCTGCCAATAAAATGTAATTATCAAACGCAATCTTCACACTGGAAAGGTGGCACAGAAGCTGCATCTGACATGGCATTTATTATTATTCACACAGATCGCTTAATACTGGTGGCATACAACATGTAATTATTAAAGGTGACCTATTATATTCCTTAGGTGTAATATCAGTCTCTTGTGTCTCCAGAATGTGTGTGTGAAGTTTTTAGCTCAAAATCCCCCACAGATCATTTATTATAGCTTGTCAAACACAAACACACTCCGTTTTTGTGTGTGTCCCTTTAAATGCAAATGAGCTGCTGCTCCAGAAGAGGGCGGAGCTTTAACAGCTCAACAACAACAAAGCTGGAGAATCTCACGCAGACAAAATGATGAAAGTGTTCAAACTGATGGAGAGACTCAGGAAGAAGTTCCAACTTTTAGACGTTTCTGAACGGTTCGTGGATAAATTGATGTAGTTGCTGTGGAGTTGATCAACTCATCACTAGCATGTGTCGTCATGTTCTTTTTTCCTTGAATTGACACTCGTTTGTGAACCAGTCAGGCGTAAAATGGCGGCTACAACAACTCTTCCTCTTCTCTAAAGCAGCCCAACATGGCCCCGCCCCCTTTGTTGTGTGTTCTCGGGGGCGGGGTTTATGTAAATTTGAAGGTCAGTGATGTCACTAACTCAGGAAGAAGCTCGTTGTAGTCCCTACCAGCCATTTGTTGTAGTCCTCATACAGCAATTTCTATAAAAGAAAATATCTTCCTTTCCATCGAACTTTGAGTGTCGTAACTTTGCAGATGTTGTTTCTGCTCAAACAGCAACATTACACACTAACTAAAGTTAAAGTAGTGAAATTATAATCAAGGATATCTTTAATATAATTATATCAGCCTACACTCAATTTTTTGTTTCGAAGTCAATAATGACAACTCTCCATAACTCTGAAAGTTATTGAATATGGCAATGTTACTGTATTTGGTCTTGGTGGACTAGATCTGCTGCTGCTGTTGATCAAGTATGGACTTATTACTGCTAATAATACACATGTGATCATGTAAGATCTGCTGCTGCTGCATAAATACACATACATCAATCCCATAGCAGATCCAGGCAGGTGGAGCTGGGGAGGAGGAGGAGTTCTGAGGACCTCTAATAGTGCGCTGAAGGACTAGATTACACTAAAGCAGATTATTTAAATGTTTCATTTTCATTTTCATTTTTCATCATTTAGCAGACGCTTTTATCCAAAGCGACTTACAAGGGGAGCAATTAGGGGTTAGGTGCCTTGCTCAAGGGCACCTTAGTCATGGTATCGAAGGTGGAGAGAGTGCTGTTCATTCACAATCCCCACCTTCAATTCCTGCCGGCGTGGGAATCGAACCGGCAACCTTCAGATTACAAGCCCAACTACCTCACCACTAGGCCATGACTACCCGAAATGTTGAGCAAACAATCTCATTAGGATCAACTTGCAGGTTGCATGTAAAGGACCGATTAGCCAACGCCCTCTAGAGTTTCATGACTGAACTATATATGTAAAACAAAGATCATTGAGTCCCTTTTACATTGAATACATTTTTATGTTGGAGTCTTCAACATTTTACTTTTTTACTTTACTTTCTTTGTAATTATTTGTGAAAATTTTTTAGGGTAAATCATGTTTTCAATGTATATAAAGTAGATATATATACAAAATGTAAAATAAAAAGAACAAAAATATCATTATTTTGCTTGATACTGTAACATTGAATATTAATGTTGATTAATAGAAAAATATATTAATAATTATACGTTTTCGTGTGTGGAGGACAGGCATGTCATATTCTTGTAGGCGACTGTTGAGAACCGTTTATATATTATTTTATTAGAAAATCAAGACTTCACACTGGTTATTTTAGTAGCATGAAAAACAAAACAGTTTTTCAAACTGGGAATAAATTATTATATATAGAAAGCAGAAAGAACATTCCCCATCACTGAAGTGGTCAATGAGTTCTGAGCTATCGCAAAAACTCCTGTTATAATCACTGAAGCTGTTCAACACTTGCTGCATGGTATTTACACATCGTTGTTTATATTGAGTGTAAAACTCCACGCACTGAACAAACTATGTGTGTGTGATATGGTTATAAAGCGAATATAATTTCGCTTTAAACACGACAGTTGTAATACATTTTGTTTACCAGTGCGGGGGCGTTTTTGAATCATTCTGGAACCTTCTTGTAGTTGGAAATAATCGCCAAAACTATGTCACTCATTTGCGATACTTGCCATTTTTTCCACAAGCCCTCATCAATTTATAACCCTACATCTGTCTTAAACCAACAGTTCACTGTCTCTAAGGCAGGGGTGTCTAAACCTGGAGGCCACTGTCACGCAGCGTTTAGCTCCAACTTGACTCAACACACCTGCCTGGAAGTTTCTGGAAGTCTCTTGATCAGCTGGTTCAGGTGTTCTTAATTGGGGTTGGAGCTGAACTCTGTTGGACAGTGGCCCTTCAGGAGCAGGACTGGACATCCCTGTGTTCACTTAATGCACGATAAAAGAGCAAATAGCTTCTCAGACACCTCCTAACAGTGGTCAATGAGAGCTATCTGAAAAAGTCAGGTTTACACTACTCCTTCGACACCCTGAAAACTAGTAGTGCAGGTTTAGTGCTGATTCTAAGCACATGAGCTGTTGGTTTGTACCATCAGCTGGTGGTGGTTGAGATAAGAGATAAGAGACATCTGATCTTGTGTCAGTCTGAAGAGGAAAGTGGATCTATACTCATGTTGGATGTCATGAGGGATGAAGTTGTGCTGATACAATGTAACCAAAACCCACTCAGTTACGGGTTTTGAGGAAAGGGTCACAGCGTTCTGGTGGCGAACGATTGCAGCGGCTGATAATCAGCAAAACAGGCCAGACTTGTTTCCTCCCTCAGAGGACACCTGTAGGCAAACACGAGTCGTATCTTCTCTGAGTGAACTGGAGGGCTGTCCAGCTCAAATGTGTCTTGGAGGACATTTGTATTTGGTCAGTTAAACTGCATGAAGTGACTGAAGGTAAACACCCTCTCCACTATGATACTCAATAGATGTCAAGCTTTACTGTAGGCCATTCAGAGGAAGAGCCCACGCTCAGGTCTCTAGGAGCCCTGGTGATAAAGAAGCACACTTTAGTGTACTTTTAAGTGCAAACTGAATGTAACGTTTTTGGACACAACTGAATAAAAATCTGTTATAGTTTAAAATTATATTAAATGCATTTAGGTGTTCTTAGACTAAGTTGTTATGGAACCTTATAAAAAATAAAAAAAAAAGGTAATTGCGACAGAATTGTGAGATATTAACTCAATTGCGAGAAAAAGTCATCTCATTTTATATCTCGAAATTCTGACTTTATAATTTGCAATTCTGACTTTACATCTCGCAATTCTGACTTTATATCTCGAAATTCTGACTTTATAATTTGCAATTCTGACTTTATATCTCGCAATTCTGACTTTATAACTCGCAATTCTGACTTTATATCTCACAATTCTCACTTTATAACTCGCAATTCTGACTTTATAACTCACAATTCTGACTTTATATCTCGCAATTCTGACTTTATATCTCGCAATTCTGACTTTATATCTCTCAATTCTGACTTTATATCTCACAATTCTGACTTTATATCTCACATTTCTGACTTTATAACTCGCAATTCTGACTTTATAACTCACAATTCTGACTTTATATCTCACAATTCTGACTTTATATCTCTCAATTTTGACTTTATATCTCACAATTCTGACTTTATATCTCGCAATTCTGACTTTATATCACACAATTCTGACTTTATATCTCACAATTCTGACTTTATATCACACAATTCTGACTTTATAACTAGCAGTTCCGAGTTTAAATCTCACAATTCTGAGAAAAAAAGTCAGAATTGTAGTATAAAAAGTCACCATTCCCTTTTTCATTTATTTATTTATTTTTATTGGTGGAAACAAGCTTCCACAAGTTGGTGTGACCCACATGAGTGGGACATTAATGTTTTATGTTATTTCATAAGAAATTCTATTGTCTTTGAAATATGCAAATATGCAAGTCTGGACAAATCCCTCCATTGGAAAGACAAAGAAAGCCCTACACACGAATCTTCCATCTGGATATTTTGTACACTCATATACACTAATAGTCTAAGTTATAACCCACCCACAAAGCTACAAAATAACATGTGCATTAACTACTGGACAGGAACCCCAAGACTCTCAGCTTTCCAACTCCAAAACTACACATACACAGGTCATTAATAAAAGAGCCAACATGAGCAAGAGGAAAATACACAAAGCCTTCATTATTTGCATTTATGTTGGACACGTTCCCTGAGAGAAACGCAAGCACATCTCTGCTGATTAACAAAACAACACTGCCAAATTACCAGAGTACCATGGACATTACGTTTATTATGAGCGCCGCAGGTTCACGTGAGGCCAAGTGTTTTTGTGCTGCCGTCAGCAGAGTTATAAGGTGCCAGTTCTAACGGGCAGGGAAGCAGTAACGTTTAATAAGAGGCAAAACAAATCATTCAAATTAGCACTTGACATGAATGACACCGGCAATTTGCCTGTGTTTTGGAGAAGGGGAAAATGTCTGTGAAAGTCCCATAAAATGAAATAAGAAAAACATAAATAATATTTGCACAGAGAAAAGCAATTTACTCAACATACAACATTCACATGACATATCACCCATATATATATATGCACAACAGTTATTTCTGTTTCTCGAATCTGATTGGTTGAGAGGACTTTCCATCCACGTGATATTCTACCAGTATCGCCATGATAACCATTTCACAGTTTGAATCACTCCACTGTCAGCATTCTCACAACGAGTGTCATGGCAGACGAACAAACCCACCATATTTTTATAGATACTACTGTTATTTTGTAACGCAATGGAGTTTTTTTAGGTGAGAATGTAGTTGTTTAGACCTCCGATATGTGATTTATACATAAACATATAGCGCCTATTTGAAAATTTGTTTAGATGGTTTCAGAGATGTGAGCTCCAGGCCGTCAGCGGTCGTTCAGAGCTCGTGTACCCGCCGAGAACAGCTTCATCCTAGCCAGTGCTTCAGGAATTATCTATCTTACGTAGAAAGTGTTTAAACATGAGCTATAATTCGTTTTGGGTGTTTAAAATGGGCAATGGGCTTTGGTCTTATTAATCTACTACTCGTCCCAGAGCTAATAGATTTGGCAATATTAAGATTAATAATTTTATATTTACATTGAAATTAAATCCTGTACTAACTAGAGCTGCTTTCGTACGTTTGATTGAACTGTTTGCTTGTGTTTATTTCCTATTTTACTTCTTATACTGTTATAATGACTATTGCTGTTCATTTAAATATCATTGTTCAATAAATAATATTTTATATAAATAACATGCCATATTTTGTTGGTATTGAGAGAGTCCGTCAGTGATTTCGACGTCAGTGAAAGTTACATTAATAAACCATTAGATGGCGTCAAAGACTGTCTTTATGAGTGAGTCAGTCAGTCACAAAGACTTTTATATTGAAATGGACTGAAACAGGAAACAAGGACGTTGTTTTTACTTTAAACAACATCTTACGAGACGCAACTGACGAATGCATTGACGAGCACTGTCATGGGAAATCCTCTTCAATGTTAAAAAGACAAAGATATCGCTTTCCTCAGCGGACATTCAGACTGATTTTGTGATTATGAATATCAGATTGAGCTGAAGAATATCATCTAGATGCAGTAATACACTCGCTCCGTCCATCTCTCTCTCACAATACTCTACATATTATAATGAGCATCAATGAAGCGACTGAAAGTTTCTTGTTGGAAAGTGATGTTTCAGAATTAGTAACGGATCTTGGATCGACTGTTAAACTGTCAACTTCCGTTGTTCTTCTTATTTATTTACACACTCGTGCCGTCGAACTGTTGTATAAACACAATATCACACTATCAACAGTAGTTAGCTATCTTTGCCACATTAAAAGTTTATATTAAATAAATGTAATTTAACAATGTTACCTGTCTGCTTCAATTTAAAAGTTTTCTATGCTAGTTTAATTAAGCAAAGTAATAATGTTCGTATACATGACTCTGTATCTTTAAATACTATATGCGCTCAAAAACATCAGTGAAAGAGAATAAGGATAGTTGCACTCCGCTAACAATTAATTAATTAATTAACATCAATGAACTTTGATATAATACTCTCACATTTTTTCTGGAACAAATTAAAGTTGCTTTGAACATGTTCAAGTGTGTAAATTAATGCAAGGCTGATTGATTTTGTCCCATCGGACAATGTTTCCGCTTTAAGGAGAGACATTGATTTTTGCTAGAATCTTGTCATATCTGTTACATGTGTTTCTGTTTCAGACTGTTTCATTGTCATGTCTCACATGTGCTCTTTGTTTTGGTTTTTTCCCGCCACTCGTTCGTTTCATCATCATCATCAGCTGTGTCTTGTTAATTATCTCGTTTCTCCCAGTGTCCGTTCTCGCTTGTGTATAGACGTGTTTATACATCATCATCATCATTATCATTATTATTAATATTAATATTAATAGACTTTATTATATTAACTCCTTGTCTCTGCGCTTCCCTGGGCAGCACGTCACGTAACAGAAGAACGGACCTAAACTGATTGAAGATGCAGGCGGAAGATGAACTTTGGTGGATTCGGCAGCGTGGGCGTCCTTTGGAGGAGTTTATCAAACTCTCCCATCGGGTGGGCTGGCCAGACGCCGCTCTTAATGTGGTGTTTCAGATGGGACTGGATGAAAACACCATTCGCTTTTGTGAACCTGTTTGTGATTTCTGATTTTGAGTTGTGTTCGTAGTCCAGTCCCATCTGAAGCACACACGGCCACGCCAGCTTATGCCACACCGATTTTCCTCACATACCCCTCAATGGAACCCACCCTGTTTGCCTGTCCACACTTCCAGTGGGCTGCGCTCTGGCAGCGCAATGTTGGGAACTAAGATTATGGATACCGCATTCCGATCGGTGAGGGCAGCCCCGAAGTCCGTCTCCTTACCGCTCTCTACAGCTTCAGTTCCCCCTGAATCATCTCTGAATCTTCTAAATCTTCTGAATCATCGCCAGCTCTGCCCGGCTCCCCTTGACTCCGCCTTGGACTCCACCCTGGGTGCCAGAGATCCCGGCTCCGCCCTTGACTCCACCTTGGACTCCGCCCTGGCCGCCGGAGATCACGGATACACCCTGGAGGTCACCTGACCTGCCCTGCTCCAGCCCGCCCCCCTCCCTTTTGGTACTCTCTGAGGCGCGAGGTCACGCCTTCCGGGAGTGTGGTAATGTTACATGTGTTTCTGTTTCAGACTGTTTTGTTGTCATGTCTCACATGTGCTCTTTGTTTTGTTTTTTTCCCGCCACTTGTTTGTTTCATCATCATCATCAGCTGTGTCTTGTTAATTATCTCGTTTCTCCCTGTGTTTGCTCTTGTATATAACCCGTTTTCCCTCAGTCCTTGTCCGTTCTCGCTTGTGTATAGACGTGTTTGGTTCTCTGTTTTTCCCTGCATCTTCATTAAGAGACTCCTCGTCTCTGTGCTTCCTTGGGAAGCACATCCCGTAACAATATCACACCTGGTTAGGCCACAATGTAAAATGACACGACATTTAAGGGTGAAACATTACATCTCAACCCTGTTTAGTTAACAGAGACATTCAGACGCGAAAACAAAATTTGCAAGACGCCAGTTGCAATATTAAGTCTGTACCATGTATTGAATGAGGTTTCTGGGATGAGTTTTCACGTAGACAGCACAGCATTTTCACAACAGACCTTATTCCAGACCAAAAGTTCAAATGAGGCTTCTTTAATACTCTCTGCCAAGATCAACAAGTCAACATTCAGTCTGACATATAGAAAAAAAAGCTGAAATAGACAAAAATAAGAGTGTGCATGCAATGAGGAAAAAGAGAGGAAAACAACAAACTGAAGCAAGAATAGAGCAAATGTGTGGAGAAGACATTAATGGGAACAGAACCCAGATTTTAGGGAAGGCAGCGCTTGACGTTGTTTGAAGAGCACTTTCACAGTGTGGTCCTGTACAAACGTGGCCCTCAGGCCTTCATTCAGATCTGTGAAACAAAGATTGTACTGCATATGTAGCTTATTTCAGCAAACACAAAATAAATTTAACCTGTAAATTCATTGCATAATTGATCCTCGCTTTCACTTTGGAGTGCTCATGCCTATCCCTGTGGAGAACAAGATTCATCTTCCTATTGCATAAAAAGACATCTGCTTCCAGACTCTCTATGTCACACATGTGCTGAGGTGTTGAAGAAAGCAGTCTCAGAGAATGCCATCATCGTCTGCTCAGCATCCACCCTTCATCACAACTTCATCTGTGTCTTATTAATGTCTCATTGTATTCTCTGAACTGGTGTGTATGTCATATGATGTCATGTGAGCCCGTCACTCTTGACAGACCAATACGCTTATAGCATATCTGTTGATGACATGGCATGAAATACGTTAACACGTCAACGGAATTGCACTTCGGTTAAACGCTGGTTGAGTTCGACGTGTGATGCTACCATCTGTTCGCACCTCAGTGCATTCTCAGTGTTTAACTTATAAAAGTCGTGTTGACGTTACAGACGGGGGGAAGAGAAAGCTGAGGAAAGCTTCCCATACATACTATTCTAAATACTTAATTTAATAAAAAGCCAACCCGGAATTCTTGATTAAAATGAAAGAGGCTCAGTACTTGTTGGAAGACTTCCACAGATACACATCAGGAAGTGCACGAAGACAAGAGAAACAAGGGAAACACCAAACGCAAGCATCAATAGCACGAGTGTTTTCTGCAAAAGAACAGATGAGGTTGAGTTGCTTTCTGGGCAAACGGCAACTGATAGTCTTAAACGAGATGGAGTTTTCTCTAAACAATCTACATTACAAAGAATTCCACCTCCACCAGCACCCGCATGTAGTCATATTTCCGAGACCACAGAAGATTTGGTTTTCCTTGTATTTCTACGGAATCACTTGGGATGATGACACTGCAGTAATAAAGTGAACACACCAACGGAGATAAATCATTAGCTGGGCCATCCCTAGTTGTTCTGGTTGAGAAATGATGTCAATCACATATAAAGGAGATCAACTCACAGAGAAACTCCAACATTTCCACAGTGCAAATCTTCCTTTGGAACATGACTTCTGGTAAACAGGGATTACTGCGGTCAGCTATGACGTCAAAAGCTCTACAGCGGTGTATAGCACATGCACATTCCCTATGCAACTTACATTGCTTTGCATATAATCCAGGCCAAACTCTTGTTCTTAATGGAACATTTTGGTCCGAAACCAATTAGGAGTTCGGAGGACCTTCAAGAAAAGGTGAAAGTTGGTGGTTCCAAAAGATCTAGCACCATCTGAACCAAAATATGCATGACTTGCTTTCCAAAATCCGGAACTGTACGTTGGTTTCAATGCAATTTGCTCTGAAATGTACTTATCCCATAAGCTGGATAAAGCAATTTTACAGTGAGATTAAAGATGCGGAGCACAACATCAAACCACTGTAATCACTGCATCATTAGCTGGTAGGAGGGTGGAGCTTCTGGAATGCCATAACCAGTGGACTTGACATGATAGTGTCATGAGGTGAGAGTCTTAAACCAAGGGGGACCAGGATCCAGGAGGTTGGGGCCCCTAAAGCGGATGAGTTGGCCAGTTGTCTTGGCCTCTTTCTCATTGGCAGGGGGGTCCTGTCAGCTCAAAGCAGGGGTGCCCTTTGAAGCCATGACAGCAAAGAGGGCCAGGTCAGGGAGAGAAATAGCAGATGGCTGGGGGGTTTCTGAAGGCCAGTGTCGCACACATGCAGGGTCAACCCTTCTCCGTGATTTACTCCCATGTTTTAGAGCTTCGACCCTACTTTCTAAGACCTTAACGTTCCATATGGTATAAATCCAAAACCAAAGACTTGCTATTCAAATTAACGAGCGAGTGCCAAGCGAGAGAGACACGGGTGACCGAAATTAGGTAGAGGTGTCAGAACATATTTACCAAAGATCAATATCTTTCTTGGATCAGAGCTGAGGTAATGAATGCATTCAACATGGGAGCTCAGAAGAAGTGATTGTAATTGATTCAGATCTCAGAATCAACGTCACTCAGAAAACAGACTCTCAAACTCCAGCTGTGAGCTGACCACAGTTTACTTGAGCCAAAACCTTACCTACCTCAGATCAGATCAAAAACATGCCTGCTTTATTCAGCTACAGTATAGCAAAGAAAAAGTGGAAAAAGAGATGCATCTGCGAACCTGAGCAATGCAACTTGCACAGGTATTAGACGAGGCTGCAGGTGGAAAGATTTGGTCAGTGTAACAGACAGAACATTTGCTAAATGAGTTATATTTTTAACATATTATCGAGGCAAAAACAGCAATCATGTTTGAGGTTAGTTGCAGTGACAGATGAAATACGGTGGCTGTCCCTATTACTGACAACTAACAAAATATGTTTTGTCTAATTCATGCAAAGTTTGGATTGGATTCATTTGCATTGATGAGTAAGTAAGTAAATTATTTAATAACTGACCACATGTTACAACCATCCCGATATATCCCGAAAAACTTTGTATTTTGTTGCTCACTAAAACAATTACAGAAGAGTCAGCATTACTGTTCATTGTGATAATTGTCTGTGCAAAGATAAGCAATGCTCGTGTTGGATAAATCTGTGACCTGCACATTTTCACATATCAGTGGGTGGCAGGTTAACCCTTAATTTCACATGCATGCAGAAGTGGACAATACAGAAACGCTGACCAGAGACACAATATTAAAAGGGGAAGCATTAGTGCAATACTGCTCAAACCAGAGGTGCCTGGTCGAGGCCAGAACAACCTCAAGACGGCAGAGCATGTTAACTGGCATTCTGATGCCAAGCGCTGGACCGAAATCAACCAGCAGCTGCATCTTTCTCTTTGTTTCTTTTGGCTTCAGTCGAGAATTGAAAAAGAACAGAGAGACACCACAAGATTTGAGCGGGGATTTGCTGTGCCTAATACTGACCAGGCACATTTCGCACTCCAACTTTGAATTACGTTAGTTTTGTTCCGTGGTAAAACAGTTCCAAATCAAAGACAAGTTCCAAAGTCAATACCAAAGACTTCTTTACTGGAAGGAAAAGAGTATCTAAATTCTAGCCAGGACCTAGAATCATGTAATAACGGTAAATAAGTCATTACAATTGCGAAAGAACCGTTACCCTCTTTACAGTAAGGTTCAGTGCGTCAACATTCATTAATGCATCAGGTGTAAATGAGCATTAATCCAAAAGACTCACCTATCCACGTATCTTCGCGTCGAGTCACTCAGCGTGATTCCCTGGGGTGATTGCATGAACGGCGGCTGCCGGAGGAGTCGGTAGTGCAGCGGCTCGCATTCCCGACAGAGAGGACAGTGAGGTTTGGACGTGAGCAGAGTGGCATCGATTTCCAAATGCTGCTCCATGGTGAAAAACTGCACGCCGTACACCTTCTCGTGCACATCCAGCTTGATGGTCAGTGGTGTGTCGCAGAACAAATTGCTGGGACCCAGAGACAGATTGTTGCCACCTACGGTCAACAAGATGATGTTGTGTATGGCAGGCAGAACGGTTTCCTCCTGGGAGGAGAAGGTCACCCACACCGTGAGGGAGTCAGGGATCACCGGATGTGCGAACTCCAGCTGTAACATGCAGCCTTGAAGAGGGCAGGGCGGGGGCACCATGCCCAGATCCATGCCGTTATGTGGACTCCACGTGCGGACGCTGGGCTCGCACGCCTGCTCCACATCTGGTGGTCCTAAGAGATGCATCAAAAATCTATTAGAGTATTGTTTAACTTGAGGTACACTCTCTTCTTTTCAATATTCCTTTACCAGTTAATGACTGGAAAGGCTACTATTTATGATACAGATAAACATGAAGTGATTCTTTTGATCTTGTAGAAGGGGGACTAACTTCAGGCTTGCAGATTTCTACAGTTTATCTTGTTCGGTGAAGGATATGAACCAGATTTTCAAACAAGAATAATAACTCTACGGCACCCATGCCAAGGCCTTAAATTTCATGGATAGGATCGCATACAAATAATCATGCAAAGCACATTTCGTTAAAATCACTCTGGTCTCAGATGGAAAAAAAGTGCAAAACTTGTTTCTTTAGGGGAAGAACATCTTGTGAATGTGGCGGTACCCTTAAAAGGACAACTTTGTACCTTATTTGCCCATAATAGTAGCACCTTAAGGGTATGTTACTTCTCCAAGGTACTAAAATGCACGTTTTAGGGCTGAAAAGGTACATAGTTGTCCTTCCCAAGGTACTACCCGAGTGACAAGCTATTGGTACAGGTTTTGCAAAAAAAATAAATAAATTCTGACAGTGTACAGTACTGATGTAGTAAACATTTCAAGGGAACATTGCATCATATTATCAATAAAATAAGAGCAGCAAGCCGGTACTGCGCAGGAACTGTAAATCTTAAGGTGCAGCAGAAAAAGGAGTTAAGCATAATGAGAAATGCAGTCACACACTTGGTGCATGTTGTTAAACTTCATCTTGTCTGTCCATTTCTCCTTCACATTCTCACTCGTTTCTGTGGCAAGAACCAGAAATCCGAGCGACCTGAGGATGAGGCCCGCACAAGGCTTTCGATTTCAGCCTGGCAATTACCTCTCATGTGCTGCAGTCCAGCCATATTTGGAGTCAACAGCAACTCATTTTACGGGGAGTGACGTACCCCAACATTCATCAAATGTGGGGAGAAGCCAGGGCACTGTAGACAGTGTGTTCTCCTGCTTTTCCTTTGTGCACTTCCAAACTGGAAACAGCAAAAGCCATTTGCTAACCTCATTTCTGGGCAGTGCACAAAATTCCAGTGTTTAATCAACTGAGCACTGAGTTTTTGGCTTTCCAGGCCACATCATCTCAACACGTTTATTATTGTGAGTATGTGTGTGGCCAGAATAGAAGTAAACATACAATAAAAATGTCTTCGATACCACAGGTTTACGTTCTAACCTTGCTTACGCTGCATTTGACCGGCCACAGAACTTTTCAAGATGGGAGCGTATCTTCTTGCGAGCACATTTAAAAAACGAGTGCACAAACGGCTGCGATGAATGTATTCATCAGGTAGTCATTTTACAAGTTGAATAACTGTCATCTTTTATCTAAATGACTTCTTGGTGGACTAATAACCCTGTCCCGGAGGTATTCAAGTCAGGGTTCAGCCGCCACAGCAGCGGTGGGCTGACTTTCAAGGTGACCTGACAATTCGTCCATGAATTAGTGCCTTGCATTTTCACTTGATTAGCTAATCCCATCAGGGTATTAGCTTGTCTAGGAAAGTGCTCATTCATGGAAAAAGGGGAAGGTGGGGGGCTGGCGTTATATGGCTGAAAATGTCCCGCTTAAGGTAATTGCAGTACGTTGAACTGTGAGCACAGGTTTGCTTCAGTGACTCCCAGTACGAGGTTGGAACAAGCTTAGTGAAAACAGCTGACAGTAAATGAAACTGGTAAACAGTAAACAGATTCTGATTGAAGTGAGCTGCGTACTTCCTACAGCCATGGTGACCAGGATTATTAAACCAAAAGAAAAGCCATAAATAAATAAAAACCCTATATACACTCATGGCAAAGATCTTTTTCCAGAAATGAACCAGAGAAGAGTTCCACAGGAAAGAAGGCGGAGCCTCAGGGCAAACCTACCTATTATGCAATCATCACTGACCAATGAGGGATCGAAGGTGTTTATCAGCCGGAGCAAACTTTGACAAGCTGTTTCAAACACATGACGAACCTCGCTTGGTGCTGATTTTGTTCGAAATTACGTCAACTGAATATCAGTTCATTCTTCAATTTCATTTGAAGTATATTGGTTCCTGTATTCTTTACTTGAAATAAAATAAATGTTAAATGAAGTAAATGTTATTTCAGCCAACATTTCTCATTTGCATTTTGTGTATCTTAAAGTGTTAGTTCACCCAAAAATGAAATTTCTGTCATTAATTCCTCTCGCTCGTGTCGTTCTACACCCGTAAGACCTTCGCTCATCTTCAGAACACAAATGAAGATATTTTTGATGAATCCGATGGTTCAGTGAGTCTCTAATGACAGCAAGATCATGAACACTTTCAGTCCAGAAAGATACTAAAACATATTTAAAACAGGTCATGTGACTGCAGTGGTTCAACCTTAATGTTACTTTTTGTGCGCCAAAAAAAAATAAATAACAACTTTTCAACAATATCTAGTGATGGGTGATTTCAAGAAGCTTTACGAATCTTTTGTTTCGAATCAGTGATTCAGTGAATCACTTATGACGTAACGAAGTCTCGTTTACTGAAATCACGTGATTTTGGTGCTCCGAACCGCTGATTCGAAACAACAGACTGGCAAAGCTTCATGAAGCAGTGTTTTGAAATCGTCCATCACTGTTGTTTTTTTAGTTATTTCAGTACATTAAGTCATTAATTCCTCTCCCTCATGTCGTTCCACAACCGTAAGACCTTCGTTCATCTTCAGAACACAAATTAAGTTAGTAAAAACTACATAGATATATTTAAAAAAAAAAAAAAAAACTATGACAAAAAGGGTTGTTGCCGAAATGTTCGTAAAGATAAACTTTTAAATGAGTACGCCATTATGTTTTTCTTTATAAACTCGATCAATGCCAAAATGAATCGGCAGTGGTCATGTGATGCAAGTCAGAGTTTACAAGTTGTAATTACGAGGTTCTGGGGCTATAAGGGCCTTAACATGCTGAAAAAATCTTGAAACTTTGCGCACGTGATGGAAATACGATCATTACGGCTGGTTCAAAGCTGGCACAGCACCTCTTTGTCGTACAGAGACACAAAGTTCTCATTGAGATTAACACATTTGCCACTGCAGTTCATTTGCTCCGCCCAACAGGAAGTCCACCATTATCAATTGTTTGAAAAGCGCATGTGGTAAACATTTAAATACTCCTAAGAGATTCATACTTTCATCACCAAACTTGATCAATATAATAAATGAAATGTAATATCATAGTATACCCAAGCATAGTATAGGTCAACCAATATAGATTTAAACAGGGCTGTTTTAGACATAATTACTTCATTTTATTAGGTATTGCATTTTGATTATTTTTATATATATATTTATTTATATATATAAAGGGGGGGGGGGGCTCATATCTTCTAAGTGAATTATCTGATTTAGATCAAACTTTGTTCATAGGGGCTGATCACATGGGTGTGTCACGTCATAGCGCCACCTACTGGCAACAGGAACAGAGTTTATACTGTGATGCACTCAATGTGGCTCGTTACAGTATGTGCAGATACATTTTTGTGCTCAGTAATTATTAATCATGGCATTTATTATCAATATTAAGACCTGCTGTTTATTTATTTTTTTAAGTATTCTTTAAATAGAAATTTCGATTAACAATTTATTTTAAATATAAATTTTTGCAACATTATCAATGTCTTTACTGTCACTTTAATGCATTTTTTTTTTTATTTTCCCTGGTAGTGTATCATGGTTTTCAGCAGCAAAAACAATGTTTTCAATATTGATATTAATAAATAAAAATGTTTCTTGAACAGCAAATCAGCATTTTATAATTATTTCTGAAGGACTGATTTTAAATTCTAATAATATATCTCACTATTTTTATTGCATTTTGGGTCAAATAAATGCAGATTAGTGGCTGTTTCTGAGCCATGATTAAAACATGCCTTAAACATATGGTCAAATTGCTCCACAATGTCGACTGACCAGATGCAGAGATGAAGCTTTTCACTGTTCACCCTTCAGTCTGCTGGTTTGCAAACGGCACAAACCGCATGTGACTTTCTGTGGCCTAAAGAGCCGAAAGCGGCTTGTATGGTTTCCCCCAAATCTGCAGCTTTTTTCCCCCTCTAACTTTCTCTCGTGCTTTTTTTCTTTGTCTGCTATAATTCTCCTGGCCGTAAAGATTTACGAGAGAGGCACTCCGACTCATGTAGGCTGTGAATACAAACAGCAGGAGTGGCTTGAGGACATGAGCCACAAACCCTGTGAACTCCCCGGCCGGCAGGTGGAGCGGCCACGCCACGGCAATGCCATCGGGAAGAGGGCGGACGCTGCAAAGCCGTCCCCTGGCCAAGAAGCACAAACAAACAGATTGCCAAGCAGCTGTGCTGGGGTCTTCGGGGCACGTCACGCAGGATGAGTACTGGCGTAAGAGGGGCGCGTTGAGGGGACTGCGATTAACAGGGCATCATTCCAAGAGGGAAAACAGAGAGCCGTTTACACACCGCAGCAGCGGCAAGCCCAGGCATGTCTCCGCAACACTGCAACAAGTGCGGCATGTGTTAGTGTTTGTGTGAGAGAGCGCGTGTGTTTATTTTTAAGACTGTGAACGTGTGCTGCCTAAAGAGAGACAGCCACATCAAGGAAATTATGAATTACGGGCTGTAGAACATTTAAGTAAAATGATGGGTTCTGAAGCGAAGTGCTCGCTGATAAGGTTAACAGCAATCGCTGACCCGCATCCATCACTGTCTGCGTGAGTTCATTATCATCAAAGCAGGTTTTTGAAGAGGAACCACTCCTCCAATTGATAATGAGCCTTTCCTTCTGCTAGAGACATAAATCAAAACTACAAGACACCATCTCACCAAAAAGGCACGAACGAACGCGTCCTGACCGTGGGAATCGTTTTGAGTGCAAGGAAACACAACAGCAGAACCGTGAAGGCACTGTTGGGGTGACACGTTTTACGTAATCAGATTACTTTTTTTCAAGTAACTAGTAAAGTGATGCATTACTTTTAAATTTGCAACAAACTATCCGAGTTCCTTTTTCAAATAAGTAACGCAAGTTTCTCATTTACTGACCGAACTCCCTCCATAATCTGCGCAAACATGAACAGATTCAGTACTCCTCGACATGAATATTATGCAATATTTAAATATGTTAAATAGCACAAATATGTATTTAATCTCTCTGTCTTTGCTGCTGACCTTCAATGATCCGATTCATCCACACTAATAAGTGTTTTATTGCCAAAGTATAAGTGTGGAACTTTCTTTTCCCGATTCTTCTTCAGTCGCTGAAAGGATTGTTTGGGTTGCGCCCTCTACTGTACAGGTGTGAATTTGCATTTCCTTCAGAGTGAGGCTTATTCGTTTCACTTTTGGTATGAACATTTGCCAAAAAAAAGACGTTTTGTGTTTTTGTTTAATCAACAAGAAAGACCAGCCCAGGTGAGAAACAGTTACATAAAAGTAACAAGTGATGCATTACTTTTCTTAAGAGTAACTAAGACACGCCATTAGTTACTGTTACTAACGCAATATTTTTCTCCAAAACTGGTCATAGGTTTGTAATAATTAATAGTTTTTTTTCCATTTTTGAAAGAAATCTCTCACCAAGGCTGCATTTTTTTAATTCAGAACTGCAAGATCCTATCAAAAACGAACAAACGAGTCATTTTATTTCCAAACAACGACCGTAATGCGTTTGAAACAGCACAAAAACAAATACGCTATACATCAGCGGCCAAAAAACAAGCACCCAGAATGCTGTGATTTGCAGAGTAAGATCATTCCTCCAAATGTGACTGGAACTAACTGACACAATGCTATTTTATGCCAGCCATGCTCACAAACAATAATTAATAAAGCAGCTGTCTGCAAATTCTGGAGCAGCACAGCTGTGTAGACTATTTATAAAGGAAAAAATTTCCACCGCCAGCTCGCCGTACACTTAGCTGTTCACAGTTACACTGAGAACAAGCATAAGACGTACTGAGAGGCAAAAAAAAGAAACGAAAATAGAGAAAAAGGATGCATTCATTCATCCAAGATTTAAAGCGTTGTTAGGGGAGATCCAGTTCGCTTTAATGAGATCAGTGTGAGGAGCCAGTGTCACAATGCCCTGACATGGATTCATTTAAACTACATGTACATTAAATCATTCTCCACTGGACAAAAACACTGTAAATTATCGAGCCAACTATAAGCCGGAGGTTGATTTCACGGGTTTGTTTCAATGAGCTCTGTGTTACCTGGAGAAAGCCTCTCCAGTTCCTTCACCTCAATGGCAGCTGCTCGGCTGGCACAACCATATTTGTACATGACAATTCCTACATGGCAACATAAAAACACACCTAGTCATAAATCCTTTACAAGTGACTATCCTGAACATGGGTTTAAAACAACAGGGACTAACAGGACCGTGCTGACCTGCCAATCATTGACCCTCGGAGGGGTTTGAGGCAGGACTACAGTGTCATTGGGCATCGTTCATGAAACAAGAGCAGAAAACAGTAAAAATCCAAGAGGTTTCTGTCCCTCCAGAGAGATCCAAAGTTTTTACAAAGTTATATAAGTTATTAAAGTGGTAAATTACGCTTTTTTTATTTATTTATTTTTATTTTTTGCCACTTCATAAAACTGAGACTAAACCATTGAAAACACGTGGATTACTTTAATGATGTCTTTACTACCATTCTGGACCTTGAAAGTGGTAGTTGTGTAATTTTCAGCTCTCGGATTTCATCAAAAAGATCTTCATTTGTGTTCCCAAGATGAACGAAATCCACAAACGACACAACGGTGAGTAATTAATGACATCATTTTCATTTTTGGGTGGAAATGAAAAGTGATGTGAAGTACACTACCGGTGAAAAGTTTATAATAATTAAGATTTTTATAATAATTTTAGAAAGTCACTTTTGCTCACACCAAGGCTGGGTTCATTTGCTCACAAATACAGCAAAACAGTAATGTTGAGAAATATTATCACAATGTTAAAGAAATGTTTTCTATTATAATATAATTTGAAATGTAATTTATTCAAAGCTGAATTTTCAGCATCATTACTCCAGTCTTCAGTGTCACATGATCCTTCAGAAATCATTGTAACATCCTATCAGAATGATTTCTGAAGGATCATGTGACACTGAAGACTGGAGTAATGATGCTGAAAATTCAGGAATAAATTACACTGTACTATATATTCATATAGAAAACAGATGATTTAAATCATAATAATATTTCACAATATCACTGTATTCTTTCAAAAACATAAAATTGACTAGTAGTGTGGAGCTACAGATTTGGATATCCTACAATACCAGACGAATATGAAATGAGATTCCTGCTCTTGGGATGCAAATTCGTCATAGCAACAGACAACAAACATTTCCTTTAGGATGCTGCCGCCATGAACTCATGAGACTTTGGCAACCACACGCCTCTGACCAGGAGAACCTGCACACTCGTTGGACTCCGCGGAGCAAGTATCCCACTGAGACGGACGGGCCTTTTTGTGATGAGTTTCAATGGCCCAGAGACACTGAGGTTTTCTATTCTGGTTGCAGAGAAAGTTCAGTTTTACAAATGCTGGAGCAGAAATTCACTCAAGCGTCTGTCCAGGGAAATGCACAGACCACAAATATTTTCTCAAGGCTTTTGCTTGAGTCTAAATCACACTTATCCGGAATGCAGACAGTAGACGAGTTAATCACCTCTATGACACATTCTCTATAACGGGATGGATGAAAAATGTGTAATATTCAGGCACTTTTGGCACTTAGACACAACACATGCAGCAGCCTGTGATGCAGTCAGTGTGCCGGTTCTCCAAAGACGCGTCGACTGGGTGCGAGACCGTGCAAAGGCCACCAATTGTGTTTAGAAGAAACGATGTGACGGGAAACTCACCCTCCGCTTCTCTGGGGCTCCAGTGTCCAGACGGGGAGCAGGGGCGCGGAGACGAAGAATTGGAGGCGTACTGCAGAAGGACGTGACCCTCCGCACATTTATCACATACTGATCCCACTTCTCTAGGAAACCAACAGAGATGGACAAAATGCAACTTAGATACAGCAAATTCAAGTAGAAGGCAAGGTAGATAGGAACAATCAATATGGGGCAAAACCTGTTAAGCATCCCAGAGTGGGAAAAATCTTAAATATACCAAAAATAGAAAGTGAGCTCTATATTATCCCTGCTAATTGTCTAGTGCGGTCGAGCTGGCCTTTTACAGACCCCACAAAATCACATTTCAAAAGTCGTAGAACACGTAGGGTCTTGGAAATATTTGTAAATATATACTGTAGTTGTTTGATTAAATACAAAAGTATAGCTGCGAGCAGCAATTATCGGGGTTCAAGCACTTATAAGCACATAAAAAGGTGTTTTATTTTATTTAGCAAGCATGTCAGCACTTAGATGATAGACGGAAAAGACCATTTACAGCCAATGGAGGCAATTGACTAAGGAAAAAATTTGTTATAGTGCTACCTATTGTCCGATCTCCACCAGTTTGTTTGTTTTTTGTCCTCAGAGTGTGCCCACAAATATATGTCAAATTTGGTGACAATATCTCATTTCATTTTGAAGTTATTGACACTTAAATAAATGAGGGCAAAAAAATTACCCATGAGCTGCTTTGATTGCTTTTGATTGTTTGTCATTTATTATTAAAATGTTGATATTCTGACATTAGCATGTTGTTAACGAGCCATGGTTCCGTGTTTCCTATGGTGGTTTCGTTTCGATTGGACTAACGGTTTTAAAAATATTCGCAAATAATTTTCAAGGCCTAAATCACAATGTTGCACAACCCATGAGTCGAAACCTAGCACGTTTGGACCCGGCAAGGATTCAGGAGTCTAAGGACATGACCCCCTTGAAAATAAGTCCACCACACCCAAAGTTATAAGCATGTGAAATTTTATTTTTGCCACTAGGTGGCGCTGGCTCAAAATTCTCAGGCTTCTTCAGGCCATGGTGCCGATGACCCATAAAAAGTTTCGTTCCCATCGGCCTCCATTAACTTTGTCTAACAGGTTCTCACATTTCATTGGCCGACGGCAGCCATGTTTTTCAAGATACGCCAGTGCCCTCATAGACAGTGATGGCACTTTGGACCAAGACGGTGCATGCCGAGTTTCAAGTCAATCGGACCAACTAAATACGCAATTTTCTTGTTTTTAGCACTGAAGTGCCACCATCAGGCCAACTGGGGCGAACCTTTGTCAATTTATCTCCAAATTAAGACCTAAAATCTGGTCAAGTTTTAAATCTCTAGCACTTATGCTTCGGTCTGCACAATCAGTTTTACTGCAGAATAATAATAATAATAATAATTCTTACAATTACCTCAATTAGAATGATATAAACCAGAGCTTCCCAAAATTAAGAGGGGTAAGGCCCCCCAAAAACAATGCAAAAGCTCCACGACCCCACCGTTAAAAAATATATACCGACATTTATCAACAAATACATTTATTAGCAAGTTTGTAAGAATTTCATGTGAGCTATGAGAACTATAATGTAAACATTCTTTACAAATATATTTAAATCCATAACACTAACCTTACATACTTTCAAAAAAATCCAATTTTAGAACAATTGGAATATTTTAATTATTTTAATATATTGATTTGGATTAGCTGCAATACCGCTACGGCCCACAGTTTGGGAAGCGCTGATATAAACAATTAAATTTACATTAAACATAGTGAAAAAACTTTGAAAACATAATGCTGCATGTCAGCATTTAACTAACTATTTAAATTTCTAAAAAGCCTTCATGTAGCTCAAACAACAGAACACTTGCAATGCCAAGGCCATAAGGTTCGATTCCCAGGGAAACAAGACGAGTCGCTTTGCATAAAAGTGTCTTCCAAATGCAAAAAGTGTTTTGTTGTGCTACACCACTACTAAAAAAAGCACGTTGCTACTGTAACACTGTTTTGAAAACAGTTACGCTACCGTCACACTACTTAAAAATGTTACACCCCGAGACCGCTCAGGTGTGAGAATTCGCTTATCAGCCTCAGTGACTCACTAAGCTCTTTTTATCAGAGGGTAATGACAAATTTGGTCACTGCTTAAGCAGTCACACTGTGGATATACAGTAAACAATGTCACATGGTCAAAGCGGAGCGTTTGAGAGCGACATGTCTCAACATGCTCCTCTAAGGGGATTCCCCTGCCACTCGCCTCAGTGAATTCCACCTGTCTCTCACATAACGGTCCCTCGCGAACGGTCTGCAGGCCCACAAATAAATATCTCTGACTGCATTCAGCTCTAAGGAAACTGATGCAAAATAACAAAGAGACTCAACCCAACAAAGTTCCACAAGTCTGAGTCATGAAATGTGGATATCCAAGGCCAACAAGATGAGTTTGGAAGGCAATGTGAACAATTCCACTGTATCTACGACACAGCCAGTTAAACCCAGTTTGGAAATAGTGCTATTAATTGATAACATGTGTTAGCGATTTGGCAGACGTTGAGAATTCTCTGTTGTTTTGCACTTCCTGCAATCTATCCTCTCACTGTACTAAAAAACTATTACAGAATGTCTCAGACTTCTCCTCTTTCAATATTTACTAAACAGAACGCGCTTAGACATGCCTACATCCACATTTATATTCCACAACTATTTTTGCATCTCTTGATTGCATCTCTCCAGAGAGCAATACAAATGCTCATATATATATATATATATATATATATATATATATATATATATATATATATATATATATCTACATATATATTTGTCCTTAGGAGATGTGCTGTGCCATTGCAACCTGAGTTCACCTGTCATAGAAGTGGCCAGAGATGGGTGGAAACCACTCTAGAGTAATGGAGTCTTGTTCTTGTTCTACCACTTGAGGAGCCATGGGAACTGGAGGGGGCCGGTAGTCGGGTTGCCAGGTTTGGTAGATGAGGTCCAGATAGCAGTGCATGCGAGCCACCTGGTTAAGTGTAAAGGAATCAGTGCAGTCATCATCTGGGGAAAAATGGAGCGTGAGTTCAGTTATTTTGCATAGTTCCTGATAGCACATGGCAGATGTAAAGGCATTCCTGTCGAGAATACCAAAGAACAACATTGTGAAAATCAATCATTTTGATTTTTCACAGTTGGCAATTTGCATTGACTTGAGTAACTCTTGGCAATGTTATTGTTCAATTGTCCCAGTCCCATAATTTAGAATATGAAAGTATTAATCAAAATAAAGTGAAATAAACCACTTCGATATATACTGTGCAAAAATAACTCCTATACATGTTTACACAGACCCTCAGTTAGTAAGTGAAGAGTCTGTTTGAGATTAAATCTGAGACGTGTGATGTGTTCAGAAAGAAAAAAATCAAGTCAAATATTAATCGTTTTGCATTCAAGATCAAAGTCTTCAATTATGCAAAAAGCATGAAAATATTATTTAACAGCATGTTTTTAGTAAGCATAACATAAAATGCTAGCTGTGATATTATCCCTCCTGAGCATCACTAGTATGGTACTTCAGTGTCTTCAGTCTTATCTTATAGGTAGATCTTTAAAGTTTCCAGGAGATAAGGTCACATTACTGGGGTGCCTCAAGGTTCAGTGCTTGGTCCCCTCCTTTTCTTGACATGCACAAGCTCACTGAGCTTAAAGACACGTGACTCCTACCATTGCTACGCAAATGATGTTCAGTTCACCCGCCAATCCAACCTGACAGCCCTAACGCCCTAATGCCTTTTTTAGGCATAATCTTTCTTATTATTAAAAAGGATAAAAGCGTATTTTTAGTGATCATATCTAAAATGGAGAAATCTTATGTATGGATGCCTTGTAGTCTCCTTTTATATTGCGTATCTCAAAAATCCCACTTAGCCAAGAGCCTTACGTGCTCTTCAAGCAAGTTACAAACACGAGGTGAGTCAGGAGTGAAGTTTCTGACCATTAAGAAGTTACACAACTTAAGCAGAACCTTTTACTTGGTCTATTCTAAAAAAGAATGTCAATTTATTAATTATAGCAATATTTATATCTGTTTACTATTTAGCTTTGTGATTTACTTACTAAAGGATTGATTGAGAAAGGAGAGTTTAGATATATGCTCTTACCTGCGTAACTCATGTAATTATTAAAGGGCGTGTGAACAAAGTTGCGGTTGCCACAGGTTTCGTTGCCAGGCTCGGGGTCCCTGCAGTGCTTGTATTTGGGTGTGGGGTTGGTGTCGGCGCACAGATCTCCGGTTTCCAGCGAGGGCTCTGTCTCTAAACACGCATCGTTACAGGACTCGATCTCTGAGATGCCCCTGAACACATGGTACAGTCCCAGACTGTGACCGATCTCATGGATCATGGTATGAGTGTGGCCAAATGTACCGTAGAAAGATGGATTTAGAACTATCCCACCTATAAAAGAGAAGAAAATCAGTGTAAACCCTGATGCGCTTGTCCTTAGGTATTCGTGATTCTTTCTTGTCACTTGCTACAGATAAGTAGTTTGAAATACGAATCTATTTAAGCCAAAAAACGGTTGCATATAATGCAAATGATATCTCTTGAAATGTTTGACCCTTGCACTTGCATTGCGATCTACAACAGGAAATCCTTTAGCTCTTCTTTGTAGATGAAACTAAGCAGATTTTGTTTTTGTAGAAAACTGTTGACTAATCCGAATTAGTGGAATGAAGGCTGCATTTACACTGCAGATCTAGTTTTTTCACTGGCATCTGGTACAGATCAGATCTTGTTGGAAGATCTGATATTTTGATTCTATTTCACATTTGTTTCTCATCTGTTTAATCAATCTCTAAAAGAAATATAACAATCCAGTCAGTTGAGTCAAAATAAGAGTCTAGTTACAGAAATCATACTCGGCTGCGTTTCTCAAACGCTCCGTCAGCTGCCAATGGCTCTACAATCTACTTTGGCTTACAATGCTTTTGAGAAACGCAACCCTGATCATTGATCAGAGCAAAAATAAGATGGTTTGTCCTCTTCCTTTGCAATCATATGCAGTGATCTGATGTTTTGTTGGCAACTAACAATTTTCTAAAAGCATTGACATGCCATAAAACTAAATGTTCGGTCATGTTCATTTTCAGTACTAGTAAAAACTAACTAGAATCCTGTGTAAGTAACTGTAATCAGGCAGGACAAAAAGAGAGTCAAAAGATCAGCTGTTGGCAATGGTTCTACGATCAACTAAAGGTAGTGATACACAGGACAACTTGCAAAATGCTTTTTGGGAAATGCAGCCCTGAACTCTAAATGCAACCAAAATGTACTTGAATTTTGATCGTATTCCCTTGCTCTTCATAGCTATCATTGTTTACTTAATTCTTTGAATCATTTACTCAAGGCCTCTATAAAAAAATAATAATCTGTTACCCCTATGATGAGAAATCAGGGAGTTTTGGGAATACGAACCACTAAAATTGCATTGGTATGGGAAAAGATTGTGACAGAGTGAGATTTTCATCATTAAATGAATGCAGGAACGCAATTCAAACTCTTGACCTGGACTGTGCACAGGCAGTCATTTCTCAGTACCTAGATGTGTCAGTGCCTCTTTGTCCCATGGCCATGTAGCAACTCCAGCCAGGTCTTCATCGGAGGAATTGGCGAAGAAGATATTGAGGTGCGTTGAACCGTCCAGCTTGAGGATCTCCTTTAGCTCCTTCACATCCAGATAGGCCCTGGAGACAAAGATGGAGATCATTTATTTGTTTGATGCATCCACCACTTATTTGACACTCATTAAGACACTTCACAATGAGGACAAACACTTCCCGTGCCGGGAACCAGAAACCAGCATCCCATGCTGGTCCCAACTTATGAGGGATTTTTCTGGAGAGATACCATGAGTTTCTGTCAATGTTTATCTGTTCTAATGTTGAAGTGTATTGATGAGTTGTTGCTACTGGAGTGATTACCAAAATAAAGATTCCAGTCTGCGCAATTCTGAGCTTTTAATAAAGACACCACAAATCCTTAATGATATTCAAGACTCATTTTAGAAAAAGCAAATCTTAGCCGTTGACTATAAAAGTATGAGATTTATGAGATTATCACTGTAATTATCACCACATTGCAAATTCTATGCTTGCAAGAGCAATCAGCACCGAGTTTCATTCTTTCATTAGCACTGTCTTTACTGTGCCAGAGGAAAAGCTGTACAGCAACTGTTAACATCCTCGCAAGAATCCATTACAACTTTGTTCTCCGTTTCCCCCAGTCTGGAAAGCAGCAACCTAGGAGAACAACGCAGGTGTGCGCATGTAAGTGTCTTTCCAGAGACAGGTGCTTTTATGAGCACTCCATTAGGGCAAAACCATTAAGGTCCGTTATGTTTATGGGCTTCATTGGCACTTAGAGTTCACACGACTGTAAAGCGCCTGATGAAGGACCTCCCTGAGGTGACCCATGTGACAGCTCTGGAAACCCCATTCATCAACACACACAATAGCCAAGGGGAAAGCATGGACGTCGAGACAGACGCAAATGATAACGTAGTATCACCTTTCACCTGTGACTAATCTTTGGACCAAAGCCATGACAGACATAATTCTTATTGCCCATCAACAACGTGCCCAAAAAGAACGGACATCCAAAGCCAGGGATGAATTAATGCATACAGCATGTGTACATGATGAGGATTCACACAAGTGTTTGACTTTTGGCTTAGGGTGAACCACAATTGCGTCCAAGGTACACGCCGTCAGATCTGATCAGTGTTCTCGAGAAGGTAAAAACACAAATCTCTCTCTGTAGACCGGCTGTTTGCTTGCAATAACAATCTGGCACCGCATACATTCTTCAAAAAGCATGGAGAGATAACTTAAAACACGTGCATAAAACATGTAAGATGACATAAGCAGATATCATTCACATTTTTCAGAGTCTCCAACCCAATGTCTCCTGTTAGCAAGATTTCCAAACAAGCAAAGTGGTAACAGGCTCTGGCTCTACAAAAATAAACCTCCGACCACACAGCCATTGTTGTGCCACGCATGTAACGCAGTGTTCATCCAGAATTCCACAATTAAGAAGGAATGTTGATGAATGTTTGCGGTGCAACCGTCCCTAGACGTCCCATAATAAAAACTAAATAAACAACCACTTGGGGTGCTTATCTGAAAATTCTTCTTCTGTTCTCACTCTAATCTTTCTAAACCATCTTTCATCCATTAGTTGCAATATTTCCATTGAAAGCTCAGGTTTGGCCAACTGCTGATTTCTGTTACTGGATTGGAAATACAGTGATAAACAGTCACTCGATGATTGCGATGGGATAATATTTGGGAAAAACCACCTGCGTGTTTTTCATGACTGATGTCACCTCCTAGCCCGCACACAGAGTCATTTGAAGAGCTCGAGGGATGCCATTGGATGCCATTCTGCGGCCTGGAAAGCCTTCAAAATGGCTGACACAAAACATTGCTTTCCTTGAAAGAGAAGCCTAATTAAGGCGTGATGAAATTCAAGGACAATCCTGGAATATTGGGATGAATCACACAGATCAAAACAAAGATGTAAAAAGGTTGTTTTCACTTATCAATTCATTCACTATTTTCTCACAACATGGAAACTTTCCCCATGAAGCTGCGTGCACTTCTGTAAACAAACATTTTCGACTACAACTTGAAAACAAATTTGTTGCTTGGAGACCACTCTAAACAAGAAGAAAGCTTCCTTGAAATTTTGGTTTTTACTTTGTAGTCTACCCAACTAAAATAAAATCCACCAAAAAACCACTTCTTAAGGCAACAAATCCTCTCTAAAACAAATCTCATAGCTTTGGATTACTTCATGGGCTAGATACCTGTTTTTAAAACAAATGAACACTGCTGTTATTCACATAGAGCAGAAGTTAAACCAGACCATTTCCATTCTGGTGGAATTGTAAACATGTTGTGCTTTCTATCCAGTGGCCTCAGGTACTCAGACTTAGAAATCCAATTTCCTTCTAATCGTTTTTTTTTTGTCTTCTTTTGGCAAAAATACTGGTGTTTAAAGCGTTTGAGCAAATCATCGTACAGCAGACAAAATTCTGAAAAACATTTTTCTTGAAGTGCTTATGAAGAGCTAGAAAAGAACTGTAATAAATGAAGAGTTGTGAGAGACAGTAATAATCCACAATTGCCTTTGCAGATCACTTAGAGCAGTGCTTCCCAAACCCTTTCCCAAATGTACGATTTGTGTTGGGGGTCTCCAGGACAGGTGGGCTTCCTTCCTGCACACTTCAGTTCCAACACACCTGGCTGTCATTTTTGAGAAATCCTGAAGACCTTTATTAGCAGGTTCGTGTTTTTGATTAGGGCTGAAGCCAAACTCCTGACCTAGACAGACATGGCCACTACTCATTCATGCACTTCAGCTTCTCTTGTTGAGATTGATCTGGAGATTTGGAAGAAATGTTTAGCTCCATAAATCCATATCAAGAGGAACCAATGCTATGAATCTGTACTCCCCCATTTTCTCTTTTCCAGGGTCATCAAATACTGCTCCTGGTGGGCCACCTTCAACTCTAGCCCAATTAAACACACCTGAACCAGCTAATCAAGGTCTTCAGGAGCTCTAGAAATGTCCATGCAGTTGTGTTGGACCTAAACTCTAAAGGAAAGTCCTCCTGGAGCCAGACTGGACATGCCAATTTTTCAGAATTGTTTATCGCAATACACTAAAGATAAAAAAGAACACCTAAAACTGGCAAATATGCTTTCTGTCACATTAATATTCACTGCTGACTGGCAAATGTGAAGCTAAACTGCTAGGAAAGTTGCACTTGACTAGAAGTGAAGCTTGTGTCGGCCACCTGACCCCACCGCTTCCTGCACCTTAAGCGAAGTCATTCATGAAATTTATGAAGAAATTCATGATGCAGCTGTTTATAATACATTATAGCCTACTTATCCACATTTAGCTTTTAACTGAAGCACCCACACAAACACAGGGAGCAATCACCACAAAGGAAGGACTTGAAATAAAATAAAATGCCATCTTCTTCGATCTTCAAAAGCAATGAAATCTTTCTGACAAAAATATTTGTGCAGCTTACTAGACAAGGTGGCTGCTCTTACCTTAAATGAGAAGCTGGATTGAAGCAGGTCTTGGTCACATCGGTGATGGTGGGATTACAGCAATCTCCATTATCGTAACCATAGTTCTCACAGTTGCACTCTGGATCGCAGATCCCATTCCCTTGTTTATGTTCAGGACAGCGTGTCCTGGGCTTGCAGTAACCAGCGTCAAAGCCGGTCAGGGTGTGGTTGCATTCAGGGTCACAATCCTCATCACCCACCTTGCTGATGTCACAGTTGGCAAGCACCAGACGGTCATACAAAGAGGAATTGCTCACGTTGTGCACAGTTAACTCCCAGGTGATGTTGTACATGCTAAAGGCTTCATTCAGATGCTGATGCTGCAGGTGAATCTGTTGATCCGTCACTGTGGGCTTGCGCTGAAAGTCATCAAACACGTTCACAACACGGTATCGCACTGTTTTGGGGCGACGAAAGCTCCAGAAATGATTGTAGTTGCGCACCACTTCTGTGTTATCGCACACCGTCTGTCCGCAGGCTGGAGGGTCCAGGGTGGTGTCTAAAGACCACAACCCGGCACGAGGACCCTCATCAGGTATCGGGAAGCTGCCGTCCTTCACTGCCAGCCATTTGCGCGCCGGGTGTTCAAAGGTCTCGCGGATCACCAGGTCAACCAGGTCCTCGGGGTCCTCTTGTCCATGCATGTCCCTCATGATTTGCCTCTGGGAGAGAGCCTGTCGCCACAAACCCACACGTTCCACGGAGCCTCTGTAGTTATGATTCAAGGCATTTCCACCCACCATCAGCACCTTGAGTTTTAGATCAGATCAGATCATTACATTTACCTGTTAACTTGTATTTGCATACAATATGTGCATTATGTCAGATATGGCAGCTTTTCAAAGGTGAAGAGTGTAACTTTTTGCCTAATAAAATACTTTCTCCAATTGCAGTATTAAATGTGGAGAGCACTGTAAGTTATCCCTTGGTGGGTTGATTTCCTCTAGTGCACATTAGGGGTTTTCGCACCGGGTAGTTCTAGGAACTAGCCACCAGGGTGATTCCCCGAGAACTAATGTTTCCCCGGGCCATGATCCTGGTTGCATTTGCACCGGCAATAGGAACTCTGAAGTGACTAATAGTAGCGTCTTAAACCGCACCATTTACAAATGCTAAAAACCGGTGGATGGAGGATGCAGTGATGGGAGCTGTGTTTGTTGTGTGTCATGAGTTTCGTGATAGAAGAGATGGAATGTAAATCCGGGTACTTTGGCCTAATAGTTGTAGGAACTATGAAAAGGTTCCTCCGGTGCGAAAGCCCCTCTAGTGGTGCAATCAATAAAATTTGCTGAAAGGGCATCAATTCAGCAACAAAGGCAACAACAAACATGTTTCTTCGTGAATCTTTTGCAAAACTCACTGCAATTGACTGCAGTTTGAATGCAATGAACACTAGTGGCAGTAAAACACCAACTTCTTTTCGCACAAATCATGATTACGGGGCAGATTATTGATTAATAAAGACTTATTTTCACACGGTCCCTTGCACAATACTGTGCTATGACCTTAAAACACTCACCATATTGCATGATTTGTACACTAATACATTTTGAGGTTTGCATCACATAACCAGCTATGGTTTTCTGATGTAGTAAACTTGCTTGGAAGCTCACCTGGTACAGCATTGCACTTGTCCTGTTAAACTTGAGTCATGATAAAAGAGCTCAAGAACTTAACTAAATTGCCACAGTTGCTTCAGCAAATGTGTTTTTATCACCCAAAAATGAAAATTCTGTCATATTTACTCTCCTCAAGTTGTTCCAAACCTCTATGAATATCTTTCTTCTGCTGAACACAATAGAAGATATTTTGGAAAATGTGGGTAACCATGGAGCATATTAACTATCAACTGTTTGGTTAAAGAAATTCAGGTTTGGATCATCTTAAGGGTGAGTAAACGATGACAGAATTTTCATTTTTGGGTGAACTATCCCTTTAACGCGATCGGTTATGTTCCATTGTTTCCAAACACAATAGACTATTACTCATCAGACATTTCATTTCCAAACAGTACAACAACCAATGTACTAAAATGTTTATATTTATATTATTTCTAGTTCTGCAGTTCAGTTTGGTTCCCCTAGAGAATCAGAAATTACACACTTCACCTTTAACTCATAACATACATGCATACTTATACTTACTACAAAAAAATAGTTGTGCGCGATTCTCCGTGATATCGCGCAAAAAGTTAAACTGAAAGGTTGAAAGAATTAAACTTACCTTACACTTTTTAGTAAGGGGGCTGAAGACGTCACCTGACTGTTCCCTGCTAACAGCAGTCTGAGCACCATTGACATATAACTTCATATAGAGGCCATTGTAAGTCACAGCTACGTGGGCCCAGCGGCTCGGCAAGTAGCGAGCGTTCGAGTGAATGGAGGTAACTTTGTGTGCTCGATCCGTCTTAAGGGAGAAGAAGAACCGCGGGTCACGGTTTCCTTGCTCACTCACAGATTTAATTCCCAACAACCATCCACGATCACTGGAGGCATAGAAGCATTTGTCGAAGAGACCTATGGTTGAGAATGCACAAGAACAAATGTGTCAGGAGGGAAATACAATTGTCAGGAAACAACATGATACAGATGACACTGAACAATGCACTCAACAACAAGAATTTGTATTTTGTACAAAGTAGGCTGTTGTAGTCTAATCAGTGAGATCATTAGCAGGACAGTATGTTGCCATGTTTTGATCATCTTAAAACATAAACGTCCTTCCTTTGGTGTCACCTAACCGGTCAAGCTTGCAGTGTATCTCAGATCAGATCTGCTGTGTAGGTCAGTTTGTATCTCATCATTATGGAAGATCAGTGTCTGCTAAGCATTTTTTCCTGCTCTCACATCAATCAAACGTGTTGAAAGCTCTCTTGAAGCAGGTGGACGGTGTTGATCAAAGTCAACATAAGGATTTGATTACATCAAGACAATGTGTTTTTTCCTGAACTCAACCATCTAAACAAGCCAGTTCTGGTGATGTCCGTCTCGAGTTCTTCTTCGACTGAGAATAATGTTCATGGTCTATAGAGCACTCGTCCAAATCTACCAGACACAAACTCAGCGCTGTTCAGGGTGCTGAATTTACTGACGTTAGGGCATTTCTGTACAGCTGAATTTTGCTTTATGTTTCCTACATCGGATGCCGTCAAACACTCAAACGCTCCCGTTCAGCAGCCTCTTTCCACACTCTGCAATCTTCTGCGTTATGGAACGAAAACATGACTCAAAAAACAAAACAAGACAAAAACAGCATTAAGTCTCGACATTAAGGCTAACGCTGAGTGAAAACAACAACAAGAACAACGACTGCTGAAAATAAGCACCGGCCTCCCTCAAAACAAGTGCCTTATGTCTTCATTCTCAGAGGCATTAATTAGATTGAAAAGATTAAGCATGACTACATAAGCCAGAGTCCACTTCAATCACTTTTGCTTGTTTTGTTTTTCTTCTTCCTAACACAACAGATATTCACAGACGAGAGTCCTTCAAATACCTTGAAAAAGGTTGATATTGTAAAGGAATTTATTAGGTAGCAGCTCTCTTTATCCAAGAGTTCAAAACCTACTGAGAAAAGCATACTGTACAAGGATTTATGATATCCATATTGGATTCTGAGAATCTAAGACCACTAGTTTTAAAACTTTGTTTGTTTGTTTGTTTATCATTATTTTTTTTTATTTCATTCATTCAAATTTAATTTATGACATGGTCCATGATAATTCTGCCATCATTTGCTCACTATCATGTCATGACTTGCTTTCTTTTGTGGAACATTTAAAAAAATAAAAAAATAAATGTTGGTAACCAAATGGTGCCCATTCAATGTAATTGCATGGAAAAGAAAAAAAGGGAGAGTAAATGATGAAAGAATTTTCATTTGTGAGTAAACCATCCCTTTAATGCGCCGCTTTTGCTCAAAACAGGACGATCCGTGTTAAAACAGCATGATTTGAAAATGTTCCAGTGGAAGCAAGAGGTGCAGAATAGTTCTTGTGCAGAAGGAAAGAAATCTGAACATTAAATCTCACATGGTCAAAGTCGTAAACATCTCGTTTTATTAACGTTGAAATACTTCAGAATCTTAATTTACACTCTTTTTTGAAGGAAGAGTTTTAAATGACAATTATTTGTTTTTCTAAATTCTTTCTTTCAGTGTGTAATGTCAGAACTTTAAACAACAACAACAAAGAGTTTTCATAAAAGGAAAAATAGCAAAAATTGAATGTGATGTCAGTATTAATTTAGACTGTGTCATCACGCGTGTGAGGGAGCTGTTCTGTTTATCTCCACAGCGCTGGTCAAGCTGGAGCTGATGATGTCATCTCAGTGAGGTGGGCACCGGCGGGGGCGCGTGGACATCAGACGCGCGCTGCCGCGCCACTACTGGATTCTCGCTCTGGTGTTTCCAGTCGTGCGTGACTGCGTTAGAAAAACACTCTTCTAGCAGCCAGATTTTTTTGCTCATGACTTTCAGAAAAAGACTGCTCTAGGATTGTGTCTTTCACGCTCTCTGTCGGCAGAACGCGGAATCGAAATTACGCACAGCACAGTCGCGGTGTTTGCAAACTTAAGAATTGTGCGTTCTGGTGTCTGCGGGCACTGGAGGAGAACGCAATGCGCTTTGGGTACGCGCGTGTAGCACTTCAGCCTTCTGCAAGCACCCTTCCTCCGAGCTGAATGGAGGTGGAGGTGGGGGGATTGGGGTCTTTCAGGGATTCGAGGGTCGTGCGCGTCAACCCGGTGCCTCTTCAACGCGCGCGCAGCTTCTGGATAGGCTACGCCAATGTGTTCACTGTCAAGTTGGCTAATATTAGAAACGAGTTAAAGCGCGTTGACGTGATCACTGGAACTGATTAATCGATCTAGATGTTATCTGGAAGTTATGCACTTAATACTGTCAAAGCCACATTCACATGCATTACTCTTCCAGCAACATTCAAACTCACGAAAAATGCATAAATCTGTTCCTACCAGCTATAACGGTAGGGGAGCGCTGCCCACCCTCCGCTTTGACCCACATCTGGAGGGTGAAATTGCCCTTTGGTATCTCCACGCCGGGCTTGAGTCTCAGCTGGTCCCCTCTGCCCGTAAAATAAACGGCTTTCCCCCGAGAGGAGCTCGCATCCTCCGCGGGAGAGGAGCGGCCGCGCTGGCGGGGGAGCCGGCGGTCCAGCACCGGCAAGGAGCGCTTGCCCCGAGGCAGCCGGGTGGCACAAGATCCCGGGAAGACCGCTCTGGCTTCTCTGATCTTCACCAGCTCGCGTTTGGACCGGGTCTTTCTCAGGACCGTCCCGCAGTCTGATCCCACACACAGGACGAGCAGGATGGCGAGACACTGGAGGAGAGTCCAAACTTTCATTTTATTCAAAACTAGAGAGATGATGATGATGATGGCGATGGGTATGATAATGTCCCAGGGAAATGCGCTTCCACTTGTTATGGCTGTTGTTTTGTTTTCCTCTTCTTTTGCGAAAGACGAAAATGTTCCAGACAGAAAAAAAAAATCAATGAAGCTCTGAACACGAGCTGGAGTTTGTCTTTTTCCTGACGAGATCGCGGCTTAATTCATTGATTCGATCAGGAAGAGTTCCATTCGGCGCACTTCTGCTCTCTCTCCACTCGCAAAACAATGTTTAAGAACAATTCGTGAAGGCAGAACGCGTCCAAACATGACGGGCTGTCATCTCTGAGGATGGAGGACACTCGGACGCTCTTCGTGCTGGAGTTGCCTTGGCGTCAGAAGTTGAAGTGAATGAGATGGTCAGCAGGAGGTCCGGAGGTGTCCAGAGCATCGCGGATCCTCATGTGTGCTGTGAGCTCTGGTGGGGATCCTTCAGTCTTTTAAGAGTGAGAATGTGGTGGAAGCAGACCAGCCCATGTTTCTGTCCTACACGAGTTCTTCTCCGTCCGATCCTCCTCTCGTGTTGTGCTGAAGTCACAGGTAAAGCACTGACGGCACGAGCATTCTCACACATATGCTCCTCCAAGTGTTGGCTAGTGTTCCAGAGTTGGGAAGGGGTGTGTGTGTGTGTGTGTGTGTGTGTGTGTGTATCCCTCTAGTGGCTACAATTCAAATCATTCCATTCATTTGAAAGTTTTCGCAGCACAAGCGAGTCTCATGGACAGTTAGTGGAGTTAAATAAAACTACCCAGCCAAACATTTAACCCAACATTCTTTCACTTTGCTTTATGTCAATATAACTGTACAAAATAATTGTTGCTCCTTGAAAGGTTTACTTAAAACAATAAATCTGAACTTTTAACTGTCATATATTTCAGTTGTAACCCTGGATTACTTTTTAGAGTGTAATTGTTGGGTTATAATCAACCCAAGTTGGGTTGAAAATGGACAAACCCAGCGATTGGGTTGTTTTAACCCAGCAATATTTGCTCAACCTGCTGGTTAATTTTATTTTAACTCAACTATTGTTTAAAAATGACTGTGTTGCTTGCCTAAAATGTATTAATATGTTTAATAAATGAACATTTAATGACTAATAATTCAACAATAAACATTTATGTTCACCTTTTGATTATTATTGTTTCCTCTAGTAATCATGTGTCTGATTTCCAACAGATTTTGGATTCATTTTAAGCCAGACATACAGTCATAAACAATATCTGAGTTATATAAAACTTAACCCAACCACTGGGTTTGACTATTTTCAACCCAGCATTGAGTTAATGTTCATTTGAACATTTTCAAACATGTTTAAAATCAAATTTGGTGACATGCACCAACGGTGAACAGTTGTGTTTTTATTAAATAACATTAATGAGCATTAATAAATATTTTGCTCATTGATATTTAATGCATTAAGATAATGAGACCTTATTGTAAAGTGTTAGAAACTTTTGACAAGACATGATCACAACAAGGCAGGCTAGCGTAAACATTTTCTTTCATACAGACTTATAATTACAAAGCAAATAATAGCTCACGTACTCGATGTGGACGCGCCGTAACGTGCGACGGCACTTATTTACCGTGCGAATGAAGACTTGACGTTTGCACGCACCCCTCTAAAAGAGGAAAAAATATGACGGCGTGAACCGGACGCAGAAGGACAAAGACTAGGAATTTGCGCTATTCTGCATGAAATTGTTGGCGAGTTCATTTCCTCAGTTCTTTGAGGTGGTCCACCTTTGTATGGCAGACCATCTGTGTGGAGCGTGGAGACAGAGCTGGTGTGGAATGCCACCAGAGCTTTTGTTCTCTGTTTGTTTGGTGTAAACGAACACGCAGACAGCAGAAAATTGCTACCTACCATTAAACAGGGCCAAACCAACGTTAAATATTTGTCTCAGTTTTGTCACATTGCAGTGGTGAGACCACTTTTTTTTTTCCTTTGTCCAGACAGAACAGAAGAATGGCACGGGTCTCAGCGGTCAGCTCACCCCGACTGATCTCCTGCTCCACTAAATTCCATGTCACAAAATTTGGGCAATTGCTTTCAATAAAAACCTGGATTATTGGACTGAAGAATGGGGAACGCATCGATCAAAAGATCAGGAAACTCTTACATTTGTCATACTGTGAAAAAAAAGTCAGTATTTTGATGGCTGCTTAAAATAAGATGATCTGTGTGTGAAGGCATGCTTGAAGATAAAACATCTTGAGCAAAGTTTCCTCTAGTTTTAAGAAAAACAACACTGGGTTAAAAACAACCTGAGTTGGGTTGAAAATGGACAAACTCAACAATTGTGTCATTTTGACCCAGCGGCTGGGTTAAATGTGCTGGGTAGTTTTATTATAACTCAACTATTGTTTAAAAATGACTAACCCAAAATAGGTTGGAAATTAAAAATCAGACACATAATTACTAGAGACAACAATAATAATCAAAAGGTGAACGTTTATTAATAAGCATGTTCATATTTTAATTATTATTCATTGAACGCATTAATGCTCATTTACAAAACATATTAATAAATGTTAATTTCCAGCAAGTAATACAGTCATTTTTAAACGATAGTTGAGATCACGGTTGGAAAAACTTTTAACCCAACCACTGGGTTAAAACACTGTCCATTTTCAACCAGCATTTTTTTTAGATTGAACATTTAACAAGGTCTACGCTTCAATTCTGAGAGAGAGAAACAACAAACTCAAGATATAATAACTATTTAGCTTGTTTTAAGCACGTTTAGATATTTTTAACTGGAAAACAAGACAAAAATCCTTAGGAACACATTTGATTTGTATATTTCATAATGTTTTTTAAAACTTTATTAACTATCTTTTAGAAAATGTTCAAATCTATACAATGTTGCAGTTGCTCATGATTCGGTCAGGTTGAGAATGTTATTAAACACTGAACTGTTCTATTTTTTATTTTTGATATGCTATAGTCAAAAATAAATTCCCTCTTTTTCTGTTTTCTTAACGTCTTCATTAAGAAATATGTAAGAGACTTCAGTGTCGAGTTCTCTAAGTTATTGAAGTCTCATGAGGAAGAATCATTTTCACACATGAATTGGCACGTCCAGAGCTTAAATCCATTGAAAGACTTTGGTCTAACATCATTTCCATCAGTTTTTGGTGAAGATCTTGTATATTGACAATGCAAGAGGTGAGCCCTCTGTAAAGTCTTCTCCAGCACAACCCAAAGTCGCTCAAAGAATTTAACGTCTGCTGCCAATTCATGTGTCACAATAACAACAATGACAGCCAATCAGAATCCATCCTGCTGTAAAGAGCGGCATCCTTCAGATCAATCTGTTACAGCCACAAACTGTAGATGATTCCTCCTCACCTGAGCATGAGCATGTGAACCTCTCTGTCCTCTGTTACTATAAAAAGAGTCAGCTTTATTCCACACAGTGGGTTGTGTAATCCATCTAGGCCCTTTCAAAAATAGAAATGCACACCAATACGTGCAAAATTCTGTCCGGGAAAATACCTTAATCTTGTCATGGAGCACAGAACGAGAGTTGCAGAAACCTGACAACACGCGATCATATGAGATTCAGGGCATGATGTTTGAAAGAGAATAACATGATAATCCTCCAAATGTCAATCTCTAGGCTGATTTCTGACTGCCTGGAGTAAAAAACGGGAAAACACACTGGAATATAATCCATTAATGCATCCTAAAAAACAATCTGTCACTTCGGAGCGGCTGAACACACAGCCCTCTGTCTGAGCAGAAAAAAGCAAGGGAGAAATATTGCAATAATTGTAAACAATTATAACGGACACCTCGCCGGTATATTTGCACTTGGTTTTAGGAACAAAAGCCAATGCAGTAGAAAAATGTCATTCACATTTTGCATCATTTGCATTTGTTCCTTCAAACTTCCTCTCAGTTTTATATGACGAGCTCTCAGTGCTTTATGTTCAGGCCACACAATCTAATCTCTGATGTCTCGCTTGACGTGATACACTAAAGACACTCGTTCTGTTCACTGAAAAACTCAATTTAAGATTATTATTTATGCCACTGATCCAATTTTGCCCTTAAGCCCCGTCAACACTGTGAATTAACTTCAGAAAATGACATGTTTGAAAACATTATTGATCTTTCATAAAGTATTTCTTCACTGATGCACCTCAAAGCACCAGATTCACTCGTGCAAAACTCCCAGAAATGGAGAAACGTGTAGTTTATGCTTTCAATAACGAACAAGAGCGCTGTTTCCCCCAAATATCATCATGGCTGTGATGATCTTCACCAAACTGCATGATTGCAATTGCTTGTCAATATATTTTACACATGATCATATTACCAGTTTCTTTGTGTGTTTTTGCTCGGCCATCAAATACAGTTCCAAACAAAGCTACAGCACAAAATCCACTACGGCACACAAAATCCACCAAAATCCCCGATGCGTGGATGTAATCCTGTACATCACTGGCCTACAGGCTGCGCCGAGGTCCTCTGGAGCAAATACTGGCAACCCGACGCAGGAGATTTGTCTATTTTTAAGCAAATATATTGTGTTTTGGCCAAAGAATTCTCATTTCGGTGTATTATTACAGGGACGACTTCTGAAAGCCCTTCCACTCTTGCCAAGTGTGGAGCCTTTTCACATTTCCGGGGTTCGTCGTAGTCATCAAACTTCAGCATG
This sequence comes from Zacco platypus, assembly GCA_038088235.1. Classification (NCBI taxonomy): domain Eukaryota; kingdom Metazoa; phylum Chordata; class Actinopteri; order Cypriniformes; family Xenocyprididae; genus Zacco; species Zacco platypus. Next base: position 554,556 of record CM076082.1, on the reverse strand, counting down.
TGAAAAAAAACCTCTCCTGCTTTTTCACAATCGTTACGGCAGTCAGAAGATAAGAACCAACAAATATGTCGACTTCACTGTCTCATTAGAAAAACCATCGCAACACAAAGCAAAAACACGAGACGCGGACAGTGGAATAAACACAAGGTCTTGAGACGCGGTTTCTAAAAGTTGGACTGAATTTAACGTGTTTCTAGAACGCCGTGTCATGGACGCTGCAGAAGACACGAGATGTGACGTTTACATAGAAAAACAATGGAAAGTAGAGCACTGGAATGAGAAAATAACACGTGAACTGTGTGAACGGCCACTAACTGAGCCGGTCCTGACATGAAGGTTCAGTATCGGGCCGGATTACAAAACAGAAGAAGCGAAAGTGTGTCTGGACTATGAAAACTGACATCAAATACCTCTAAAAAAAAAAATAAAAAATGTTTGCATTTTTAAAAAATATTGCACAGTTGTGCATGGAGTCAATTGTTTAATTTGTGATTAAACATAAATCATTTTTGGCCAGACTGTCGTGCAAATACTTTATAAAGACATGCAAAAACAAGGGAGAACCAAGAAAAAGTTAATAACTGATTATCCTTTAAGTTTTTTTTTTTTTTTGCATATAAAGTTGCACAACAGAATTCAATTTAATTGACGTAACTTGACTTCGCTTTCCTCATTATTGAACACATTTCTTGAGCTTTCTGATGTAAAGATCGCTCACACAAACACACAAACCGCTTTGATTTCCTTCGAGATCTCACACCCCGTTACAATAGCGGCGTTTTGTGATGTGAACAATTTTTTGCACATTTAATTAAAATAATAAAATAAAATAAACATCCTTTTATAATTGTGCAGCCGTGTTCAGTGTTAATAATCCTGAACGAATCAGTCAGTGTACGAGTGAAACTATGAATGTTTTGTACTATTTATTAGAATAACATATTAATTACATAATAATAATAATGTAATAATAATTACAGATTATGCAACGAACCCTAATCCTATAACCCTAACGCTTTATCTGTTTACACGACACCGTTTTCAACTAAAACCAGAAACTTTATGCATTTTGACATGCGACGACCTGAGAAACAAACTTTTGAAACCTTTGCAAGTTTTTGAAAATGATACTGTTATCATCTCCATGTAAACTACAAAAACGTGAATTTTTGCGTCATGCGCATGTGTGTCACGTGTTCAGTCTGTAGGCGTGCAGTTACAAAGTGACATCGCCATCTACTGTCCTGACAGCAGAATACAGCGTTAGTCATTAGATTTGAGTGGGTTTTGCAGATCCGTGTGAACAGAGTCGTTGTCGTCTGTACGCGAAAACAAACAAACAAAAACACGAAGGGAAACTTTTGTCGTTGTCGTGTAAATGTGCACTCAGTACTTAAATGTATAATTCCACTGTAGCAAAGACACCTTAACGAGTTACACTTTATTTTAAGGTATTACAGTGTAATTATACATTTAAGTACTGGGTAATAATAATGAACTACATGTACTTACTATAGAGTTAAGATGAGGGTTTGGTTTAGAGTTAATTGACCGTTCGCAAAGCCCCGCCCCCTTTAGTTACTGTTGCTATGCGCTCTCACGCCACACATCATGTTCTCACGCAGTGAAAAATACATCATGGAGCAAAGAGGACACTGACAACATATGAAAGAGTTTCATATTTAACATATTGTAATTTTATAAAGAAGTTAAATCTATAAACAGCGTCTAGTGTGTCTTTAATGTGTCGCTGTAGCTCCTCGATCATCTCTTCATACTAGTTCATTTACAGCATCAAATAAACATGAACATCAGAAGGAATGTTGTTTCAAGACGTGATTCAAGTTCACCAACGTTAATCTACTAACTTTGTTGGACAAAATGGCGTATTCGGGGTTATGATTGGTCAGCATAATTGATAGTTATTACTATAGTAAACACATGTAACATATGTAAGAATGACACTGTAAAATAAAGTGTAACCAAACATGCACTCTACCAAAAAAATCTAATGACATATACATAAAGTATTTGAAATTAGTTTCCCTCACACACAAATTATCACCAAAAACTAAATGAAATGGATCCTCTTTGTAGTTTTTGAAATTTCAATTCTACTTCTGTTTTGAACTTTTTCCGCTTTTCCTTTCGTTTGCTGCTTTTGAAGCATAAATTGCGAGCGGTGCGAAACCCCGCGGCTCGTCCTCTCGTGAATCCACCTCACTGTTATGAAGCATTACTGAAGGCTGTAATTCTTGTCCGGGAGCGCGTGATGTAAAACAGTCTCTCCTCGAGCTGCTCCGTGTCCATCTGGAGGTGGTTAGAGGCCTCATTAGATGGTTTGTGTTAAGCAGTTACAGTGATGTGCTACTATAAAACCCTGCGCTGATGAATTATCAAGGCTGAGACGTTTACAGCGTCTGTACAGGACAGAGCAAACGCAAAACAGCCAACGACAAGCAAGAGCCGAACATTCAAATAACATTCAGTGAAATATCTCAAGCGCTTTAGGAAATCTTTCTTGAAGCTCGGAGGACAGCGTTTCAAAGTCGACACTGAAGTGCCTATAAAATGTATACAAATGCCCAGACAGCGCAGGTTTAATGCGATAAACTTCCTAATTGGATCCAATTAAAAGCAATTCTGCCGTTCAATTTAAGCGCATGCAACGTTTGCTATAAAGCGCCATCAACATCCAGTATGGCAAACCGTTTTCACTTTTATTCATTCTCAGGACATGAACTTTCACTAGTTAAAATGTTAATTCTTCATATCGGGAATTAGATTTCCACTAGTAACAAAGTTCATTCTTGATATCAACAATTCAATTTCCACTAGTAAAAACTATCATTCTTGATATCAACAATTGTATTTTCACTAGTGAAATCTCTCCATATTCTGCCATTCAAATTCAATTGTTGATATCAAGAATTCATTTCTTACTAGTTGAAATTCCAGTTTCACACATCAGGAATACAATTCTTACTAGTAAAAATGCAAATGTCTGATATCAATTATATTGTTATTAGTGCAAATGTCTATTCTTGATATCAACTATTGAATTTCTATCAGTAAAAATGTTCATTTCTGATTTCTGAAATGAATTCCTAATATCAATATAATTCCTGATATCTAAAACGGCTTTCTTACTAGTAACAATCACATTCATGATATCAGAAATGAACATTTTTACTAGTAAGAATTGTATTCCTGATGTGTGAAACTGGAATTTCAATTAGTAAGAAATGAATTCTTGATATCAACAATTGAATTTGAATGGCAGCCTATGGAGAGATTTCACTAGTGAAAATACAATTACAGATATCAAGAATGATAGTTTTCACTAGTGGAAATTGAATTGTTGATATCAAGAATGAACTTTGTTACTAGTGGAAATCTAATTCCCGATATGAAGAATTGACATTTTAACTAGTGAAAGTTCTTATCCTGAGAATGAATAAAAGTGAAAACGGTTTTCCACACATCCAGAGAGTTTCCTCCAATCTCAACTCACGATCATCGGACTCAGTTTGCTGTTGTCGAGTCGTTCCACCGACGGGTAACATTTCTGTCCTCTGGACACTGTATGTATAAAGATGCACGAACATTAACTCTAAAAACATATAATTAATAAAAACTACTAAAACTGAGCGTTTGTTACGTCTCCCTGCAATAAAAACCTAAACGTTGTCATCAAATATAATCATTCAAATCTTTCAGAAATATTTTTTTTGCATTGTTGTGTGACTCCATATGCCATCTATGCTTAAAAAAAAAAACAGAATAGAAATCCATCCTGTTACATAAAATCCACATTTCACATCACCTCCACAAAACTTACAGTATCATCATATGGATCTTCTCTGAGTCCAGTCAGCTTCACTCTTTCAGCGCTTCTTACATGAATATTGTGTCAAAGCAGCTTTACAGAGAACGCTGTCATGAGAGTCTTCTCATTTTAATTTCTGTCGTAACTCTGACGGAGAAGCTCGATCTCCACACTGTCCTGTTACCTAAATTATTTCTGTCTCTTTTAAAATGATTAACTTTAGTTAAGTCAGCGTGTTATCAGCACGTGTGGAAATGTGTCGTGTTTTTGAGCATGTTTTGCTCTCAGGAGTGAGAAGCGTCCTGTTATTAGTGTGAATATTAGTGGATCTAATACTGTTCATCTGAGCTGAAAAGAAACTTCAACTGCAGACATTTAGGATCAGTTTTATGATGTGAACACCACACTGACAGGGAGACGGTCCTTTTGTCTTCTTATCTTCTCTCTCTCCTTCACTGTGAAGAAGGACTCTCACACAACACCTTCAAATCTCCTGACCACACGTGTGGACACTCATTCCTGTTACTATTTGTTTTTCTTTAAAAATAAAGTTTTTTTTGTCAGTTTTGTTTGATCCATCATTTATACAGTTATCTAATATATTAAATGATCAAAATACATCTATAAACTTCTTTAAAAGAAAAGAAAATGGCTTTGTGTTTTTTTTATTAAAATACACCTTGCCTTAATATATAATGATTTTTTAGTCACAAATGTCAATTATTTGAACATAAAACTCTTTCTTTAAAACAAACACTTGCTTGAGGGGAAAACAAAGGAATTATATGACATGATTTTAAACTTTTTTAATGACACGTGAGTTTACAGGACTGAAAAAACATGCACCCATCTTCTGAAACCTTGAAATAAAGTTGCTCGAGATTGACCAAAACACATTTTGAATAGTTAAATGTGTGTACTATTCGATTCAGTGTTGAAAAAAAGAATTACAACAAGCAAACGTCACCCATTCTGCACGTAAAAATAACTACTATAGACACAATGTGAATTCAGGATGGCCAATCAGATCAAAGAAGGCGGGGCTTACCGCTCCGAAAACAAGCACGAATTCTGCGGCGACGGAAACGTTTTTCCTTTGAGTTTTCAAAACGTTCTCAAAATGATCCCGGTTCACACGGATCCACGAAAACGGTTCCGCACGCTGCATTCTGCTGCCCGGCCTGAAGATGGCGATGTCACTTTGTAAAGAAACACTACATGCCCACGTAATACACATAACCTCAGTGTTTTCACAGATTCATGTTTTTGTAGTTTACACAGAGACAATAACATTATAGTTTCCACACGCGCTTTGAAACCCGTTTTCAAGAGTTTGTGTTTCCAGGCTCTTAAAACGCTGTTGTCGTGTAAATAAACGACCAACGGTTTGAGTTTCGCTGTCGTGTAAACGCCTCGATCGGTCAGTGAGTGTGTGGTGAGATACACACCTAATAAACATTTAACATTCGACAACTGTTTCATGACACAAATGTCCAGAGACCAGCGGTCATACGCATAAACTCTTTACATTTGACCAATTTGAATTTTATGATGTATAAAGTTTGATAAACTCTTCCATTTTTTTGACTTTTCCTACTATTATTTCATACGTCAGGTTAAAAAATACAGTTCACGACCCCGTTAAAATCCAAACACAATACGAACTCCATCTGGTCAACAGACACAAACTGTTCAGTCTCTGAAAACAATATTTTCTCCAAACTGCCCTTGAATGGAGGAACTGGTATGAATGGAGCCGTGTTCCTGTTGTCAGGATGTTAAAGACATCACAACAGGAGAGCTGGAGCTCCACGTGACGCCATTGATCGGGAATCATGACAAACACCTGCCGCCCATACAAGCTCCGATCCCTGCGATTCCCAAGACTTGAGATGCACAAATATGTTTTCCACGTGTCGGGTTAGTGGCTTCAAATGTTCTAGAGAAAGTAAAGTTGACACCCATGAGCAAAACTGTGTCCTGCTCTGGATTTAGATGAAGGAGAAACTTTTCTGGAGACTCTTTACAGTCACTCACTGCACTGTATTATTTTTAGATTCGTTTGCCCTTAATCAGAATGTTACAAAAATTACAGCTGGCTCTCGACACGCTCACATCCATTCGATCCAGTTCTGTTCACTGGATAAAACAGAGAAGCGGCTGATCTATTTGACACACGTGAGGATGTCGTGTTATAAAACCGATCGAGCACTTTCTCTATTTCTCCACTGACTCTTTTCCGAGCTAAAAAAATGTTCTACCTGTCGACATTCTTCCGAATCTCTTCTGGAGGAACCGACTGCCTGAGAGAGAGAACCAATAAAGACAGCTAGTCGTTTCCTGTTTTCAACAAACAGCAAGACAGAGTAAAACTGAAACACATGTTTGATAGGTCATCAGTGAGGTTTGCTGTAAAACTGAAACTTCAACTGCAAAGCAAATATTTTACTGCCACCTAGTGTCTTCTGAGGAGAAGAGAGAGCTTTCAAGAGATGATGCCACTGTTATCATCATCACATCTGAGAAGCGTCACGCTCACTGTAACACGCAGTGACGGCTTGAGCCTATAGTGTGCATGTGTAATATTTACTGTTACAAACCATAAATTATTTAATGCTACGTTCAAAATAATTTACAGGTGAGATAAAAGATTTTAGTCATCACCAGTTTTGAGGGAAACGCGTTACAAGTAACTTGAGTTACTAATCAGATTACTTTATCAAGTAACTAGGAAAGTTACGTGTCACTTTTTCAATTTACAACAAAATATCTAAGTTACTTTTTTTTGTACTTGCTGTGAAAACATGATGAAACTGTAGTTCTAGAACATTCAGTGATCCTCAAAATAAATGAAAACAGTGCAAACTATATTAAATTACACAAATATACTTATATTCTAACTTCAAAAAATGTGTTTTATTTAAATATGCATTTCCTTCTCGTCTTATTTCACCTTTGGTGTAAAAGTGCCTCTACATTTGACAAAAATATTGGTGTTAAGAAGCACAGCCAGATGAGCGAAAGAAACACAGAAGTAATGTAACGCGTTACTTGTCAAAAAAAGTAACAATGCAATTAGTAACACAATATTGTAGTGCATTACTTTTAAAAGTAACTTTCCCCTACACGGGTCAGAGCAAAATGAATAAAATATTTTAGAAAAAAAAATACACCTGGTCACGTCAGGCATTTTTAAACGGATATGAATCCGATCTTCAATTCCTGCGCTATATGCAGATTTAATGGAGTTCACCGCACCGAAAGCAACAACAAAGAGCAGCATTTACTGATGATCAGATCATTTCAAAGTCAGAGAGCATCAGGAGAGACAGCGCGGCACAACACAGAGGAAGAGGATCGTGTTTTGAGCGTCAGCGGCTCATCTGTGCCGGAGCACCGTCACGTCTGACTATAACACTCTCACACCTTTATCTTTTTAGCATTTTTGATTTACATATGTGGTTAAAACAACCAGATGCTCAAGCTCAGAGCGTCAGTCCAAATCCAGATTTTGTCATATCCGATTTTGTTGTGTTGGTGCAAAGTGTCAGATGAGCAGGAAATGACAAAACAACCGACGCTCTCTCACGACCACTTCATTCGTGTTTTATGAGGTGGCTAATTTGCACGAACTCGCTTGTATGAATTCATTTGATTTGTCAAAACTCAAGTGCCGGGTGGGTTAGGGGTCTTTCTTACAAATTCATACGAATTTTCCACCTCGTAAAATACGTAGAGATTGCTGTGAGATTTGATAAAACAGGGATGTTTTGGGAAGGGTGGAGACGACAGGGCGGAATCAAGCCTCGTGTTTCAGCTGATGGAGTAATTCAGCACAGCACCGTCATGTTCTAAATAAATCAACATCTGTGTTCCAAACCCCTCCATGGTGTGCTTGTTTTTGGTGGACGCCAAACAACGCAACGTCATTGCCATAGAACACCACCATGAGGGTAGTCGTGGCCTAGTGGTGAGGGATTCAGGCTTGTAACCTGAAGGTTGCTGGTTCGATTCCCAAGCCGGCAGGAATTGAAAGTGGGGATTGTGAATAAACAGCTCTCTCTCCACCTTCAACACCATGACTAAAGTGCCCTTGAGCAAGATACCTGACCCCTGATTGCTCCTCTTGTAAGTCGCTTTGGATAAAAGCGTCTGCTAAATGAATAAATGTAAAGAAACCAATGCAGAGATTCCAGAAATGGACACGAATGGGATCTAAACAGTTGTGACACACAGTGTGGATGTCAATAATTTAGATCAAAATCCAATCAGATACACAAATACTCGGACTTAAATCGACGGTCTGGATTTGACTGGAGTGTGTCTCAGACCACCTCAGGTTTTAAATGCGTTTCGGAGTGCATTTACACCTGGTCTTTCACGACCGGATAGATGTCCCATCAAAGAACACGCATTAAGTAACCATGTGTAAAAAGACCCATAGGGCCCGTTTTTGCTTTCAGTGATGTGAACTCCATTAGTTCACTTCAGAATTACAGTTTCCTGATCATTTTTATCACCCCATGTCATCCAAGATGTTCACGTCTTTCTCTCTTCAGTGGAAAAGAAATGAAGGTTTTTGAGGAAATCATTCCAGGATTGTTCTCCATATAGTGGACTTCACTGGGGTTCAACGGGTTGAAGGTCCAAATGTTTCAGTGCAGCTTCAAAGATCTACATGATCCAGACGAGGAATAAGAGTCTGATCTAGAGAAACCATCACACATTAAATACAAAAATTAACATTATATAGTTTTTAACCACAAATGCTGGTCTTGCACTGCTCTGATGCTCCACACATCACGTCATCACGCTGGAAAGGTCACGTGACGTAGGAGGAAGACACATCACTAGCTTGACAAACGGGCAAGAATCTTGAGAAAATGGCAGCGAAGTCCCCATTCTGCCATAGAAAATGAATTGGGAACACGATTCCTGCGTAAAATGCATTTTATACGTATAATAATAATTTTAGTATCAATTACTCAGGCTCTTGAGTAGTTTAGTACTTTTTTTGTTTTAAAATATAGGTCGATTTCACGCATTTAGGCTACAATTTTAAATGTAACCGCGATGAAAGTGAACAATTCATGCCCTATTTGACAGAATTTTCCTACTCAAATTCCAGTAGATCTTCTCCCATCTTCACCATTTCATGGAGCTCTCATGCACTCAACCGTTTTCCCACTGTTTGTTTATTAAACATATTACAACATATTAAGCCAAAATGTCAAAGTGAACACACCGTAACATGACCGACGCAATATAAAGAGTGACCATCTAAAATAAAAACTAAACCCTTTGTTGTTTTTTTGCTTGTTTGAGGATATTTTATTCACACAGCACATACTACAGGAGTAGATAGATTCTGAGAACAGCGCAGTGTACTACTGACAGTTGATAAGGAGAGAAAAACTCTATCAGTCATGTTTAGAAAAATAGTGTCGTTAAAAAAGTATAAATTAGACCTACAGCTGAAACAACTCAATACACAAAATCAGAAAAATGCCTGTCAGAGACAAATGTAGGCTGGACTACAATGGGGAGAAAACAAACCTTCTCAAACAAACGGAACGAGTCAAATTAATAACGGTTGTACATCCATAAATAGTTGCGATTGAAACAGTGTTTTACACTTTCAGAGATGTGTCGAACATAAACTTTGACTTTTACCAGTTTTCATGTTTCCCTAGAAATGCACACATTCGTTCAGGACAGAAAAAAACAAAAACACAGAGAGGAGAAAGAAAACCTTCATGAAGTCCGACATATTCATAGACTGAGTTCATTAAAATAGTTGAAATGTTTGATTTAGAAAACAGAGGTAAGATGTTTTGGAGACTCTTTGCAAAGACAGATTTCTGAGACACTTCTGCCCTCTTGTGGTTATACAGAGAAAGACGACAATATTCAACAGCAGCTGTTTCTATTTGTGGGCCAGGTTTATCAAAATCGTTTTTACATATGAACATTTCTGCACATGCTAGCCAGCATCAACATCTGTATTTCGGGGTATGCGAGAGACCGAGACTGATCAACATGCGGCCCGGCTCGGGTTCTCTCCAACAGATCGGTTTTGTATGAACTAAGATCATAGTTACCGTGAAATCAATTTCTATGGAACATTGCAGGGTTTTATACAAATTATCCGTGCACATAATTATACTTTTTTTTAAATTCATGTGCCTAAATATTGAATGAAAATAACCCCCCCTCCCTCTAGCAGCGACTTCTCTGATGACGAGGGCGGGGCAACCTGTCACTCACATGAGATCCACCAATAGCAAACCACAACCATCCAATCAGTTCCCCACAGACACAATCAATCGCCTGCCTTTTATTTCCCCCATTCCAGAAGCCATTTCACTCAGAAATGACTACCGCAAATTCCGTTTCATGCCAACTTCAGGCTTCGTTCACAAAATGGCCACGAACACACTGGAGCTAAATACGGTTGTTACTCCTCCATTGAGTGCTTTTGCATTGTAGACCGCTTGAACTCTGAACTTTCCCAACTCCTGACAATAAAGACTGGAATGATGCTCAACGCTGGACATCAGTCAACCAAGATCAACCTCAGTCTCATTGAAAAGATATTTCAGGGATGGCGGAAACTGACGAGCAAAACATTAAGTTTACAGCCTAATGCCATATATAAAGATGCCTTGTTTTTTAGTTTTGTCATTTTTAAAGCTAAATCTAGCAGAGGTCTTCACTGTCCCACAACGTTTATCGCTCCACTTTGAGCGAGTCTACTTGAATATACACTTCAGGTAGATCCATAGACCATCATGCAACAACAGCACGGCGGGCTCAATTTCAGATCCGCCGGACTCGTGCAACACAAGCAATGACGCACATCTGAGTGAACGAGACGGGGACTTAATGCAGCCTATAGCCGACCTACTTCAGCTTGAGATCTTCAAGCAATCGAAGCGACTGATTGGCTGGATCAGGTGTGTTTGATTAGGGTTGGAGATAAACTCTGCAGGACAGTGGATTGCCTCCGATTTAGTATTCATTTACATTTATTCATTTGGCAGATGCTTTTATCCAAAAAAAACTAGGGGTTAGGGCACCTTAGTCATGGTATCAAAGATGGAGAGAGTGCTATTCATTCACAATCTCCACCGGCATGGGAATCGAACCAGCAACCTTCAGGTTACAAACCCGACTCCCTCACCATTAGGCCACGACTACTTTTAGGTCATGACTAAAAACAAAAAGACGTGATTAAAAGCATACCAGTCTCTACAAGAAAATCACAGAAAAAGAGCTACACGTTTTGACAAGTCTCTCTCTCTCTATATATGGCAAAATAAACCTGAAAACCCCAAATACTGCGTCGCTCAGATTTAGTGACTTTATGGGGAAGCCCAAACGCAAGACGGTTCTAATAAGACGACAAGGCAACTGCAAAGAGCTTGCCATTGAAAACCAGCAGCTTGATGAGTATTAAGAAAACTCAGAGCGCTTTTGTCAAAGGTGGTTTAGTTCAAATTGCACAAAGTGTCTTTGGTCGTGAATCTTTGGTCAAACATCCGTTATACACGATTCTTGTTCACAATCACGAGACCAAAATGAGTGTTTGCTATGGGATCTCGTTGGGGAGTTTGGGATTAACAACCGTATTTACTAACAGGTGTGACTTTCAAATTGTGTTGAGCCTCCAGCGGCGGACGCGTGCGGGACATCGGTGTAACCCAACTCAGTCCCGGTGAGGAATGGCAAATATACCTGGAACCACAGGAACAGACTATATGTGGTTAAAAACTCTTCGCTTCGGGTTTTCCCCCTATTTCGTAAAACTTAAGTCTCAATCTGTCCCACCACACGACACTATTACACAAAACCTGAGAGGTCAACGGGCCCATGTTAGAACTACAACTACTCGACCGCCGTTTTGTTCCATCAGCACACGTTAATGAACTTCCACAATTTGGTTGTGACTCCTGAAAATCTGTTGTCATAGAAAGCGGTCGTCACTGATCCATGCGTGAACGGAACCGTTTTTAGCACTCAAAACAGGACCGACAACTGTATTCTGCGGTTGTGTGAACGTAGACTATAGATCTCTGCCACTTTATTAAAGATAAAAAACAAAACTCTTATTGTCTGCATGCATATCTGTATAATCACACAAAGATGTTCAAGGCATTACAAGACAAACTATATAATACTAAATCACATCTTTGCTTGGAAAAACTACTGCAAAATACTCTTGAAGATCATTTATTTTATCACGGAAGTGAAAATTGTTAATTTAGTTAATACAATTTTGAAATAAGAAGTTGTTCGAAAGGCAGTGGAAATTCATGAGGGCGAAACCGTTGCGAGGAAGCGTGAGTATTATGAGATAACGCGACAAATTTGTTTGGAAATGGCAATTATTCACAATGACAAACTACTTTTAAAAGATACTTTGGTCCTAATCTAGGCAATGTTTTCTCTAATCTAATTACCTGCTGGAGATAGATGAGGAAAATAAGAGATCCAGTGCATAAATAATGAAATATTTCTTTAGCTTTATCTTCTTAAAATGCATTCTTACAATAATGCAATTAGCTGCCTCCGTTCAGCGAGGTTTGTACTGAGACAGTGAGAGACAGACAGTTTCTGCGTTTCATAGCCCTATTACCACTTTTTCAGAAATCAGGAGAAAGAAAAAAAAAAAAAAGATGATCAGATCTACTGGACCAGAACTTTGCACAACATCAGATCACTCCCATATTCTTCCATAACCCAATTGGAAATCCAGTCTTGGGGTTTATGTGGCTGTTTCAGGTATTGCAGATTGTATTGATCCCAGTGAGCTGTAATGGGGGGGGGGGGGGCTGCTACAAAAAGGTGCAAGGCATCAAAGTCAGCTTGAGAGTATAACTTCTGCTACGTAACATTTATTGCAACATTATTGTGAGAACCGACAAAAAGTTAAAATAAATATTTGCAAAACAGTTTACTTATGTGTGAAACAAGTAGAAATTGAGTTCTGCTGGGCTTAAACTCCTGAGTCTGAACAAGAGCTTAACGCACTCAAACCGGTTAACTGAGATTATTGAATGAGGGCTGGCCTAAGACGAGACTTACACCTCTACAGCTTCATCTGCCCACTGATAAACCGCTAAAGAGAGGTATTGTTAAGCTGTCACAGCAAAGAGTGTTTGTGGTTATCATAAAGGCGTAGTTGCAAAAAAACAAAATGGCTTTTTCTAAGTACCCCGTTTTTTCCTTCGCTAGATGGAAAGTGATTTCAAGAATCCATTGACAATTTCAGATGGGTTCACAGAAAGAAAAAGGAGGATGGATGAACCACATACTGTTAAAAACATCACAATTTTAAGTGGGAGTTCAACTGAAACATCAAAAACAAGTTCACAAGCGTGTCCACTGTATTTTCATCGAGTTGCTCTGTTGTCGTTTCCAATGCCGAGCTATGGCGTCTGAGGGGTTGTTTGAGAATCGATCGTCAAAGTACCTTTCAAGTGCCGCATTGATAGACACTTACGGTAAAGCGGTTTGTTTTTGGAAGGGGTAAAGAGAAGTGACATACGTTTGCTTCAAAAAGTCTCCATTTCAAACAGTCTATGGTGCCGTTAGCTGAAAGCCCTGAGCCGTCTCAAGCAAAATTACTCTTGAGGAAGACCAGTTTGTTCATCTCCTCCGCAGAGACCTGCTGCTTCCTCTTCATGGCTAAGGTCTGCTCGCAGATGCTCACGCACTCCCCATGCACAGCGACCGCCGGTACAGCCAACAACCACAGCGCTAATCGCGACAGCCTGGGGTATCTGTCCATGACCGAACTCCAGTACTGCAGCAGGTCGCCCGTGCCACTGAACAGCGGTTCGCCGAGGTACTGGAACAACTCTTTTCGTACCTGTGGCTCTTCAGCGTCACACGACGACCTCTCCAACCCACAGTCCAGACGGCCACGCTTGGGTGCTGACGGCCCTTCGTTATCCCGCTCGTCCAGAGATGTACCTCCAGAACCACCGCTTCCTGCTTCCCTCATGTTAGCAGCCATGTCACACACCCTTGAGATGATATCCTCGTGCTGGTATGCAGGGACCGGCCGCAGCTTCAGCTGTGGATCCAGGATCATTGCGACCTGATGGACTCGTTCCACTTTGAAGTTCTCCTTCAGGGCTTCCAGGAAGTAGTGGCAAAGCTTACTGCCAGCACCCACTTCACCGGCTTTAGAGGTGAAAAGTTTTTCAAGACGGAGGTAGACGGGAAGGACGTGCTGGAGTGTGGGGCAGCGTTCCACACTCAGCTCCTGTGCTGCCTGTCTTAGCGGCGCGAGCAGACATGCAAGCGTGCCAAGCAGGTGCTTGTTCAGGCCTTGCAAGAGCGGCACGGTGCTCTTCGAACGGCCGTACGCTTCGCAGGTTGCCTCAAAGTTCTCGTGAACCTTGAGCAAGGCCTCTGCAACCGCGTCCCAGCAGGGCGGAGCGGCAGGCTCTTCCCCGGCTTTCCCTTCTTGGCTGAAGCTGGTCGTTGCAGCAATGTCGCGACACGTAGCCAGAAGCTCGCCTAGCTCATGGAGTCCTCGCGCTTGCAGGCTGCGACGACCGAGAACAGCCTGAACAGTGGCAGTTAGAGAGCAACCCGCGCAACGAAGGCCAACTCCGGTGCGACCGCAAAAGGCCAACGAAGACAAACGCGGCTCTGTCACGTAGACGGTGCGGATTTCCGACATGACAAACTCAGACAGAACATTCTGGACCCAGTGGTGAATCTGCTCAGGACTCTCCCGTAAAGACGCCTCCTTGAGTCCCAGCACGTAGCGTCGGAGCCGCACACCCTCTACTTGATACGCCGTTAGCAAATAGCAGGAGTCAGGTCCTATAGTCTGCGAATGGCAGGTCACCGCAATGCCCAAGGAAGAGTTGGAGCCCAGGGCGCAGGTGACTTTCACTTTGACCTGGTTGTACATACGTGGGAGCTGTTTTAATGCCAGCGAGCTCATATCTCCCAAGGCTTCGCGGATGGAGTAGGCTCCATTACGTGAACCCGTGTCCACCAGGGTCTGCGCAAGCTTTAGGAAGTCTTTGCTGCTGAGAACGCCAAGAAGGCCAAGGTCTACGCACATTACTCTCAGTAAACGTTCAGCCACTTGTTGTCTCTCCTTTTCTGGGAGTAATCTGTTCTCTGCAAAAGCAGAACAAGAAAATTTAATTAGCTTGTTATCTCCAAGTTAACTGACCTTACAAAACATCCATACATTACACAGCAACAGTTGCAATCCATCACATGAAAACAAAACTGCACATACAAGAGTAACACGCGGTACGTGGGAAGGACATGTACGGCATTTTTGCCTTTTATAAATCTGTAGGTAAATCTTGAGAAGCGCGTGTTGTGGATTAATCAGAGTCACCCCAGATTCTCAAATAAACATGTAGAAAATCAACAAAGACATCCATTAAAGATGCAGAAGCGATTTCTGAGAAACACTTTTGATATTTGATGCAAACCCAAAACAAACAGCCCTCCCTTCATCGCTTCAGTCCCAAACAAGAACACGCAATGCAGGAGTGGATGTCTTTATCACAGCTGAAGCGAAGCAAAATAATGCTTCGCGAAAAATAAAGTGGTGAAGAATGAATGATAAGGAAATAAGGAAGACCAAAAAAGTAGTATATAGTACTAGTGTGAGTATATACACAAGCAAGAGTCCATTATTAGCTGCCATAACTCTTCTTTTTCCAGTGATATTGTAATTGTAATGTCAATTTTTTTGTAATGTCTCTCAGCCATCTCTTTCTACAGTCTTTCTTCAAATCAATCTCTCTCTCTCTCGACCCCATCATGAGTGTTTATGCTCCCTACTGCTGATTGGCTACAAGTGTGTTGTGGCACTTGTCTGATCCACTTTCTAAGAAATCGTTTAAAGCACCTTTAGTTTACTTTGGAACAAACTACAGTGCATCCGGAATCTATTCACAGCGCTTCACTTTTCAGCACTTCTCTTTGCAAATTAAAAAAAACATAAGTACATAAATATTCACAGCCTTTGCTCAATACTTTGTTGAAGCACCTTTGGCACCAATTACAGCCTCAAGTGTTTTTGAGTGTGATTCTACTCCTCTTTCAGGGCAGTTTCTCCCATTCTTCTATGCAGGACCTCTCAAGCTCCATCAGGTTGGATGGGGAGCGTCAGTGCACAGCCATTTTCAGACCTTCAGAGATGTTCATGTCTGGGCTCTGGCTGGGACATTCACAGAGTTGTCCCGTAGCCACTGTTGTTATCTTGGCTGTGTGCCAAGCGTCGAATGCTTCACTGTAGTGTATTGGCCAGGTGATGAGCGACGCCTGGTTTCCTTCAGACATGACGCTTGATATTCAGGCCAAAGGGTTCAATCTTTGCATAAGCTGGACAATGATAGTTTTCTTTGGAAAAAAAATTATTTGCCAATTATTAATGAAAAGCTGCTTTGCCACAATTTGCATTGTAAAAACATTGTCAAATGGTCGGAGAGTCCTATAGGCGGGCTGTCATGTGCCTTTTACTGAGGAGTGGTTGCAGAGATGGTTGTTCTTCTGGAAGGTTCTCCTCTCTCCACAGAGAAACTCTGGAGCTCTGTCAGAGTGTCCATCGGGTTCTTGTAAAGCTCTTCTCCCCCGATCGGTCAGATCGCCCGGCTCTTGGAAGAGTCCTGGTGATTCCAAACTTCCTCCATTTTCGGATGATGGAGGCCACTGTGCTCACTGGGACCTTCAATGCTGCAGAAATGTTTCTTCACCCTTGCCCAGATTTGTGCCTGGATACGATCCGGTCTCGGAGGTCTACAGACAATTGCTTGGACTTCATGGCTTGGTTTGTGCTCCGACATGCACTGTTAACTGTAGGACCTGATAGAGACAGGTGTGTGCCTTTCCAAATCATGTCCAATCAACTGAATTTACCCCAAGTGGAATCCAATCAAGTTGTAGAAACATCATGCATGATCAGGACGAACCTGTGGTCTGATGAGGCTGTGAATACTTCTGTACATGTGATTTTTTTTTTAATAAATTTGCAAAGATTTCAAACAATGAAAAACAAAAAAATCTTTTTACGCATTGTCATTATGGGTTATTGTTTGTAGAATTTTCCGGAAAACAATGAATTTTGGAATAAGGTTGTAACATAAAATGGGGATAAAGTGAAGCGCTGTGAATACCGGAGGCACTTTTTACTGAAACACATTCCTGAAAATTGTTGCTAGTCTTTTGTAAATGAATTAATAACTGGATGCACATACTAACTGCACACGCAGAATTTTAACCACGGATTTTAATTTTGCTGGCTCAAGCAAATAAGAAGCTGCGTTATGATTAATTGTGAAATTAGTGCGAATGGTTTCTGGCAGTAGTGGTAAGAAATAACTCACGAAAAGACGGCGGTATGTGGTTCCTCTGTTGCGCCGGCTGAGGAGATTTCCACATCTGCTCCTGTGTGGCCACGGGTGCTTGGGAAGGCTTCGGAGACTCGTCTTTAACATGATTCTCATTATCAGCTAAAAGGGAAAGAAAACAGAAGAAAATAAACAGACACATTATGTACTCATTCTTGGAAAAAGTGCAGGTATTCAATAAAAGGAGAAATACACTGGGGTGAAAACAAGTTGAAATAAGAATGATCATTTTCATATTTTCTAAATTGATTTGACAGAAAATCTGTGCAATTGAGTATCAGAAAATGAACCAAGATATTTAATATAGGGTTTCCTCACTTTTTGACCTTTCCACAGATTTTTGCTTGATTTCAAAATTAAGGAAACTGAACATGCAAATAACCATCTAAATATTTCAGTGGTCAGCCACATTATTTTTTTTCTTTTCAATGCAGAAATTTCCACGTCTCTTCTTGGCATGGAAACACAATTTTCACCCAGAAATGAAAATGTCATCATTTACTCACCCTCATGTCGTTGCAAACTTTTCTTTCTTCTGTTGAACACAAAAGATGATATTTTGAAAAATGTTTCAGCTGTTTTTGTCTTTCAAAAGTCAGTGTGACTTAACTTTCATCACCGAAATCAAAATAAAGGTAGCGTGGTACTGTTATTCAAGTCTTCTGAAGAGACACAATCCATTTGTACGATGAACAGACTTTTAAACAGAAATGTAAGCCTTTATTCACTGCATGCATACAAAAACTACATCAAATATGGCGACAACAAACCTTGTGTGCCATGTGATGTGCGAGAACCAGGTTTGACATTAGCTGATGTTTGAGGTCACATATGAGTGTGTGTGCTGATTTTGATTGGAGAGTAAATAAATAAATAAAAGGTATACATTTCGAAAGGTCTGAAATTTTAGGGCCCATTGACTTTTATAATATTGGACAAAAACAGCTGAAACATATGTATATATGACAATATATCTTCTGTGTTCCGGTGAAGAAAACACCATAGAAGTTTGGGACGACAAGAGTGTGTAAATGAAGTTTTTACTCAATGTTTTTGATGACAGTGGGAACCCTGCTAAACAAAAATGGGCATGTTGGGAGTGTGAGCTTGAACAAATGAATGACGAGCAATTAAACTTCTTATGGAATTGCTCAGGCACGGATTTCATGCATGCCAATGAGTAAGTGATTAGTAAAGATACTAAGATGATGGACACGAACGTAATATGTGGTTTGTAAAAAATGTGCCCTTTGCACTACACGGTTACTCAAGTGGTGATGCAAAGGAATAAATGTAAACAAAAACAGAGCGAGTCCAAATTTGGATGAGCTCATAGCTGAAAATGTTTTCATTTTCTGGGCTCACTCACCAGCATGGGACTGCATGTGCTCCATTAGGTTGTTGTAGAACTGGAACTGAATTCCACAGGCTCCACACGTGTAGGTTTCTGGAACACAACGTCCAGTTTCTCTCAGAACACAGCAATGTTCTCATAACAGCACAACCGGCTAGCCTCACATCAGAGCACTACATACAGCTAACAAATTTAGGTCAGCATCAGGCATTCAAGAAAAAGGTTTTTAAGAAACCGGCAAGCTTTGAAAGCCATGCAAATGGCACAAAAATGGGCATGAGTGAGGTCAGTCGTGATTTACAAAGAAATAAAAATATGGACCACATGGAGCATGAGAAGAGTGATATCAAGTGAAAATGAAAGATGGATTTCCACAATACATACTCTGAGGGCTGGGGAGGGACGTATAGGTCCGGCTGTTGGGAGTATCTGGAAGACAAATAATTTATGATGAGTACACTTCCATGCACACTTTATAGGAAAAGGTTTCAAAATGAATACCATGACCTGTAAACGTACTAGGACATGCATGTCGGACTTAACCCTATGAAGCTGCATCATTTGATAGATAGTTCATATCTTTTTAACACGCAAACGGCCTTTTAGTACAATTATACGATGTGCTTCACGTCTTTTTGTTGTGAAATCCTTACTGATTTTAATAAAACAAACGTCTTGAATGATCTCGTTATGAAGGTTTACTTGATTACCAATCACAAAAATGTCTCAAACATGATCATCTTTTGAGGAAGTTTATTTGTTCATCTCTCAATCATCATCGTATTGAATTGCATTATGCGTTTTAAAACTGCAGAGCTTTGATCATAAACTAAGCCACACACATATCAGCAACTGCACCGAATTGTATGTTTTTGCTCCGTTTGAGACTAAATCAAAGCAACTCCAGAAGTTTGAGCTCACTAAATCAAACTGCATGTGCCATAAAAGCCCTGGTGCATCAAATGTGATTTTTTACTTTGTCTAAATGTTCAATAAACTCTTCCATTTCAGAAGTGGCAGTGTGTCATTTTTATGATGGTTTCAGTGTTCAGGTCTGAGGGTTGCTGTACATTATTCTCTACTGTACTGCACTCGATCTCTGCGTGCTGAAATCCACCGCTGCAACGATTCCAGCTTTGATCAAACACATTTTCTTTGACACTCATATTTGATTTCACATTTCTCGTTTGTAGAGATGTAGCACTGGTTGAAAATATAAAACAAGTCTGCCAAATGGTGTACGCTCTTCTGATCTTTTAGTCTGATTTTAATGGAGATTTCTGTGCAGTTTGTTTTATGAATCTGCTTCAATTTAATACAGCCCTGGCAAATGAACTGTGGAGCAGCACAAATTATATTGGACAGCACAGCCAACCCACAACCGGTAAGCAAATAATGTTACACAATTCACAAGTGAAAAGGTTACCCAGTCATAACAGGGCTCATATACTGTAGAGATAGGAAGTATTGAAAAGTACCATTTAAAGCCTGTTAAATTTTAAGAGTCAGAAAACGGTTGGAACGTGTGCGTTTGACTGTTTTGAAGCAATCAATCTTGACTGACATGAGAAGAAAAGAAAGTGTGGTGAAGACACGGACCAGCCCTCGCAGATCGCATTACTTACAAAACAAAACAAAATTCCCAGTTATAGCATCTATACATGAAATTATTAGAAGAAACGAAAGATATGCTTAATTTAAAGAGGAAACAATGTCATTTTGGAGAGAGATACCGCAAGCCTTTGATTATGACAGTAAAATATGAACACTTTACAAGATTCAAATATGAAAAGTGAAAGATTTCAAAGTCACTCACCACTAGAGTTCTGGGAATTGTTGATTTCTGCACGACTGGACTGGCCTGACTGACTAGACATTTTCCCTTCCATTTTAAGGCCATAAGTTCCTTCTGCAATGCAAAAACCAAAAGCAGCTTAAGTAATACATATCAGTCAAAGTTGAGAAGAACTCAATGCTCAGTTAGTCATCCTCACTGCATCACTCAAAATAAAACAGGCACTTTCCATGAATAGGGAACTTTAAAGCATTTTATCTGTGATTTATGGGAATTGTAAGTAGATCAATAACTTTTTTTTGGCAAGCAAAATGTAAATCTCAAAAGATTTTATTAGAATATATTAGATGTTTTACTAGTGCTTGATTTATGAAGGGCTCCAAGAAATGTGAAATTATTTTCCCTCCTCCTGTCTGCTGGCTTTCACATTTCAGAATAGCTGAAGGTGTCACAACTCTGTGTTCTTGTGGTGCCATCGGCTTCTAAGAGCCGTCAGGTTGTCATTTCCCTTCAGCTCTAGAGCGATTCATTCACGTGGCAATCCCTCCTCAGGTGAGGGGCTCAGAGAACCAGATGAAGCTCGATGTCCAGAAACACTGAAAAATGTCAGTGCACCATTGAGATGAACCGGAACGCTAACGGAGAGCTCTCTCTCCAGGGGCAAGAGGTATGAAACTTTGCAGGTTTCATTCTAAATTTTCTGCCGAAACACCAAATTTCAGTTTCATAAATGAAATGATTTGGTTCAAAATGGTGAAAAATCACTATAAGTTTAATAAAGTATCAGAAATATAATTGTGCAATTTTGCTTCTGGAGTAAACGTCAGGATATTTAGTCATGTGAAAAAGAAACCACACCCTCTTTAAATTCTATGGTTAACGTATGGACATAAAAATGATTTGGTCTTAAAAACGAGGTAAATACAACACATGAAATATTAAGCCACATCATTTATTTAACAAAAACTAGGACACCCAATAGCTTGTAGAACCACCTTTACCAGCAATAATTTGAAGTAATCATTTGACTTCGTCAGTCTCTCACATCGTTGGAGGAATTTAATGCAGTAAATTCAGGAAATTATGGAGTGCCTCAAGGCTCTGTGTTAGGCCCTCTGCTATTTTCAATATTCATGCTGCCACTTGTTAATATTATAAGAAAACATGAAATTAGTTCCCACTGCTATGCCGATGATACTCAGTTATATACGTCATCACGACCAGATGAAATCTCTAAATTATCCGGTTGACAGAATACGTTATAGATATAAAATACTGGATGACCAGTAATTTTCTTCTATTAAATTCAGATAAGACTAAAGGAATTACTTATTGAACCTAAAACCTGCACACAGAATCTCTTAGACCACAATCTGCATTTAGAAGGATGTTCTGTTCCTTCATCCTCCACAGTTAAAGACCTGGGTGTTATATTAGACCTTTGAAAACCATCTTTCATGTTACAAAAACACTCTTCTTCCACCTCAGAAACGTTGCTGAGCTACACAAACGTTTCTGATGTAGAAAAGTTAGTTCATGCATTCATGATGTCTAGACTAGATTATTGTAATGCATTACTAGTTGGTTGTCCTGAATCCACTTTAAACTAGATACAATTAGTCCAAAACACAGCCGCTAGCGTTCTTACCAGGTCAAGAAAATATGATCATAACACCAATTTTATCATCTTTACACTGGTTCCCTATTAAGTTCTGCATCAATTATGAAGTATTGCTACTGACCTAGAAGGCCCTAAATGGTTCAGCTCCTGTCTTCCATCGCCCTACAATCCTTCACACTCTTTAAGATCACAAATCTCTGGACTTCTGGTTGTATCTAGGATATCCAAATCCTCTAAAGGAGGAAGAGCGTTTTCACTTTTGGCTCCTAAACTCTAGAATAGCCCGATAACGTTCGGCTCAGACTCACTCTCCCGGTTTAAATCTAGATTAAAGACGCATCTCTTTGGCCAAGCGTTCACATAATGCATCTCATTTCCAGTTGTATCAGATCAAAAGCACATGATTATCTTTGCTTAATGTTATGAACAGCAGCTACGCTCATTATTCTCCATTTGCTTTTCCGTTTTATCTCGGGATGCACGCCCCGAGGTGACTAGAGAGTACATCAGCCCCGGTTGGGATCCAGCCTCTAATGAAGACTTCAGATGCTTCAACTCTTGTGAAGACACGACTCAAACACCTGCGAGGACTTCAGGTCACGCAAACTCTGGATCAATATGCACCATTCCAAACTTTGCTATAGATCCTAATCACCACATCAATGGCCTAGTCTTCTTCACAACATTGCACCAGTTCATTGAGGTCTTCGGGCATTTGTTTATGCACAGCTCTCTTAAGGTCCGGCCATTTTTCAGTTGGGATGAGGTCTGGACTTTGACTGGGCCATGGCAACACCTTGATTTTTTTTGCAATTCTGGTGTATATTTGCTGGTTCATTGTCCAGTTGCATGACCCAATATTGGCCAAGCTTTAGCTGCCGGACAGATGACCTCACATTTGACTGTAGAATACTTTGAGTCGACCATGAACTCCTGTGTATACCAATGACTGCAGCTGCAAAACAAGCCCAAATCATCACCTGGCCAAACATCTCCACTTTGGTCTCATTGGTCCAGAAGTCTTCTGGTTTGTTCAAATACAACTTTGCAAACTTAAGCCGTTTTGTCATGTTCTTTTTAGAGAGAAGAATCTTCCTTCTGGCAAACCTTACAAACATGCCATACTTGTCCCATTTTGTCTAATTTCACCGTCATGAACTTTACAGGCCTCAGTTAACATGATCCACGATAGACTCTGACATGTAGCTCTTGGGTGTTTTGTGATTTCTCTGAGCAGTGCACGGTCTGACCTTGGAGTGGATTTGCTGGGACGTCCAGAGATTGGCAACCGTCTTGAATGTTTTCCATAATCGTCCTCACTGTAGAATGATGGACTTCAAATAGTTTGGAAATGGCTGTATCAACCTTCCCAGACTGACGGCAGCAACATTTGCTTCTCTAAGATCATTGCTGATGTCTTTCCTCCTTGGAATCATGTTAACACACACGGGAAGACTCCAGACCAGCAAACTGCCAAAACTTCTGCTTTTATAGAGTTGCTGATGGCCGATTAATCAAAGGCATTAGATTAGCAGGACCTGACCATTACTGACCATCTTAATTCCTAAGGAAGCAGGAAGGGAGTACCTAGTTTTTCACACATGACTTCTTCATTTTTTGATAAACAATGACACAGTGTAATGTCATGTGTTGTTCATCTGAGGTTGAATTTACCCAATTTTAGGATCAGATGACTTATGTACTGATCGTAAAACCGTAGAATTTATTGAGGGTGTACGGTCTTTTTCACATGACTCCAGATGTTTTACTGGAAATGGTAAAGAATGCAGAAATATTTTTGCAATAAAAATAAGTCTTTGCACTCAAAACATTTATTAGTCTTGTCTTATAATAACATAAGCTGCAATTTTATATTACTATTTAAGCTCAAGTATTTTATAATGATTGCTGAACTTGGATTAAAATCATTCCGTTGACTTCAACACCAGGCCAGTCATCAGTTCACTCGCACCAGTAAAAGGCCGTGTATGTGTGATTTGAAGTTTATCTATAAATTCTAATTCTATAAACAATCGTGCAGATTTTATGACCCCTTCGTTTCAAGCACAAAAGAGCGCCTTATTCATGTAAAGTTGCCGATGGGCAATTTAAAAGCATCACAGAAAAAAGTGATAAATTCTCATTTTAATAAATTCCTGACAATAATATGCAGTCTGAGACGCACAAGGTCAATCACCCAACATGGTTCACTGACAATCCACAACTGATCAATAAAAAACACGCTTTCTCAATCAACAACTCACATCTCCCTGCAAATTCAGGACTCTTTCAAATTTCTAAGGCTAATTTAGAATAATCAGTCATTTTGAAGCAAATTGAAATTTAATTCTGGTAGCGACGCTACAGTCTCTCTGACCCATTTCTATATTTTCACCATACTTTAAATAGCTTTTCAATGTCAAACTCCTCTGCATATCCTCAATGCAGGACTAAGAGATAGATGAGAGGAGAGACGAAGGACGGAGATAATAAGACATCGCAGTGAACACCTCAGCAGAGCGCAATAACAATTTGAGATCCTGTAAGGTTTATTGCAGACAGATCGGGAAGCTTTACAACAGAAATTATGATCTTGGTATATTAAGTTTCCAAGTAGTTTCGTGAACAAGCTTCCACAATCTCCATATTTAATGATCGGAGCCTCCTGCGTACTGTAGAGAATTTACAGCGAGTGTCTGAATCTATAATGTCTACACGGCTCTATTCATCCATCTGCAGAGAACTGCCGTACACGACACAAAACACTGGCAGTGAGGTGAGGACTTACTCATCGGAGCGTGAAGAGCCACATGCTCCTGATAGGGGTTGAAGTATTTGTACTGTTTCCCACAATACTCGCACGTGTAACTTCCTGTTTCTTCAGAACACAAAACACAGCGATTAGTTAACGTGAAGAAATCAGCCGAAGACGCTTCGACACAAACGTAATGCTTTTGACATTCATTTTCCCACTTAAACCACAGAATCACATCTGATTTGCTAAAAGGGACATTTGACATAAAAATCTGCCATCATTTACTCACCCTCATGTCAATCCAAACATCTATGACTTACTGTCTGAAGAAGAATGTGTTTGTCCAAACAATGAAAGTCAATAGGGTCCAAATCTACATTGGAACCCATTGGAGAAAAAACAAAATCTTATTCAAATGACAAATAAGAACGTGTTTGATTTGCAGTGACATGAGGGTGAGAATATCAGGATATTATTGTTTTGGTTTAAACAAGGGGAGCTCAAGATAACATACGGATTTAAAACGAAGCATTAAAAACAAACGTTAAATAAGCCAACAATAAAATGTGTTTAAAGAACCGGGGTTGGATTGATGAGGCAGCCTAATTTTAAAATGAATAAAATCTTAAAGAGTTCGTTCACTGAAAAATGAGATTTCTGTCATTGGTTCCTCTCCCTCATGTCCTTCGTTCATCTTCAGACACAAATGAAGATGTTTTTGATGAGATTTATGACTCGTTCACAATATAATCAACACTTTCAAGCTCCAGAAAGGAAGTAAAGACATGGTTAAAACAGTCGACGTGATGCAGTGGATCAAGAGACAATACTTTCTGTGCGCAAAAACACAAAAATAATAACTTTATTCAACAATCTCTTCAGTGTCATTTACGTCCAGAGCTTCCAGGTTCTCCATCAGAACGACTCATTGGCTCCTGCGTCACCATCGCACGCATGCGTCTGATCACATGATCAGCTTCGGCCAATGCTAAGCCGGCGTTCTTACCTTCATAAAGGATAATGACAGGAAATAAAGAGATTGTTGAATAAAGTTGTTTTTGCGCACAGAAAGTATTGTGGTCTCTTGATCCACTGCGTCACGTGTCTGTTTTAACCATGTCTTTACTTCCTTTCTGGAGCTTGAAAGTGTTGATTATATTGTGAACGAGTCATAAACCTCATCAAAAACATCTTCATTTGTGTCTGAAGATGAACGAAGGTGTGGATCCACATGAGGAATTCATGACAGAAATATCATTTTTCAGTGAACGAACACTTTAAGCGTTTTCTGACAATTAATTTGCATGATTCTACACAAATGTAGAAGTTGGCATTACATGACATTTTAACTAAAGTCAATTTTTACGGCAAGTTTGAAAATGCAACGTCCAGTTTGTCGGTGAGGGTGGAACTAACAGGCGGTTCAGTTTGATCATGATGACAAAAATATCTGTAGTTCAGAAACAAATGTTTTCGCTCATGCAGTGTTTTTGATTATATATTTCGTTACTCGACGTGTGTTATGTCACGTCACCGCAGAGTGATCGTGTTTCCTTCAGTCCAAACGACTTGCTTTAGTGAACAGAATAAATTCTATATAATATTTTCAGTTTGCTCATCACTATAATGTAATATTAATGCTCATATTAACTTAGAATGAATGTTTTTACTTGTAGATCCACATTTAATCAGCTTTCATTTTAGAACTTATTTTATCGAGTTTATAGTTGCTCTGCACGTCACTCAACTAATGGAAAATCGGCTGTTTCACTTCGATCAAACTCTGACGCTGGTTCTTCAATTCTCAACTCATGTATTTGTTGGCTTGAGTTCCCATAAGGTCAGTGGGATCGACGCAGCATCAAAATGAGCGTCATGAAAGGGAACAGAGACTTTAAACACTCTTACTTGGTCCCATTTTCTGGTAGGATTCGGTCTCCTCTTTCAGGTCTTCCACAGGTATCACATGGTCATACGGATCTGGACGAGGGAACAAAGAGGAAAAATTAGTGAAGGTAAGCCTTTTCACCATATAGCAGACGTGTGTTTAACATCTCTACAGGTGACTTTAAAGTAGGGCTGTGCAATATGGACAAAATAATCACATTGCGATTTTTTTAATGAATATTGCAATTTATTTTGCAATTTTGTTTTTGCTTTTTCAAACATGCTACATTCTGAATGTATTCAGTGCACAAGAAGTACATAACAAAATGTTTCACAATGAAGTAACTGTATTTACAGCTTCATAAACAAAACTGTAATTAACTGTCTTTAAAACAGACAACATAAAATAAATTACGATTATTTCACCTGCTTAAACTCGTATTCAATGCCCGCCTTACATTTCTCATACATTTCGGGAATTTCTCTTTGGTACCAAATCATTTTTATTCTGAACCGCATCCATATTTTTTCTTCTTTCCTCCCGTTTGCCTATTCTGTTCTCCCGCTTTGCTTTGTTGTAATTTGTGCAGTGTGCTGAGTGAGCTCTGATTGGTTAACATCTTAAACATGCGCACAATAACGTTGCAGTATTCTGAATTAAAATATAAATAAATTAACAAATAAAATTGCAGACTTATGCGATTTAGAAATTGCATGTGCTCAAATCGCGATTGTTTTGCGATTGCGATTAATTGCACAGCCCTACATTAAAGTACTGATTCTCCCAGCGAGGGTCTTAATAATAATTACCAATGATAAAATCTAGTATTTTGACATCAAAATAGTGGAGGAGTATTAAAAGAGAATAAGTGCAGGGGAAGAGGAGGATAATGCATCAATAACATCTCAAACTTTCATGAAAAATGTCACTGGTTTTATTTCCACTTGCTTCAAAAGTGAAAGAAAATAAAAAGAATTGTTATTCAAGATCATTAATTAATGTCCATATTTTATACATAATTATCATCAGCTTTTATGGGGGATAATGTTTTGTAGGATCAAGGTTGTTAGCGTTCATTGGGAATGTTTTTGGTCAAAGTTCCCTTGACAATTTAAAAAGAAACAAAAGAATGTTTCATATTTTCCACTTTAAATTGAGACGTTGTCTTCAAATATTGTCCAAAATAGGACATAAACTGTCATCGGTCAGTACTCAACCTTCAGAAAATGTGGAGTGTGAACTGTGTGTTGGAGATGAAACTAAATATATTGAGCTGTTTTATTTTTTTGCATTGTACATTTTGCAAACCCCAAATTTTGTCAATGTAGAAAATGTTGGGACATGTATAAATACAGTCGCACTCAATAACTAACCAAACATTAGTTCCTAGTTATTAACACACTGCACATTCAAAAAAAAAAATGCATTGATCCTGGTAATAATTTAACAGACTTGAAACATTACGGAGTGATCAGAATGAAGACTGAGTTCAGTTCATTAAAGCTGAACTGACAGGTTTGGCGTTGGCGTCACGGTGTCTAGTCTTGTTACCCAAGAATACAACTCTGTCCTTAACCGGCATTTCTCACTTTTAACATTGCATTACGGTACCGGAGTTACCTGTACATGAGTCAACTGCACACTGACACATGAGCACCCACGTGACATACAGTAAATCAAACACAGTGTGGATGAACTACGAATGAAAAGAGGGAATACACGGCTCACCATCGACAGCATGGAGGTCTCGGTGCTCCTGAAAACAGCTGTAGTACTTGTATTTCTTCCCACATACGTCACATGTGTAGCGGAAAGAACCTGGATTAGAAAACAAATGAAGAGAAACTTTAGATACCATTATGTGCCAAGATGCACATATTTGGAAAACTCCAGGAGAATTACCCAAAAATCTGTCGCTGAAATAAGAAAACGTGCAACTCACTATTGATTCCCAGAGATGCTCCTTCTCCTGAAGCAGTGCCCTCGGCCTCTAAACGAAGAAAGACACCACACAAAAATACATCGATTGGTTATGAAACATCTCCTTGGAGAATTAATGATTCCTTTCAGTACTTTTGAGAAGCATTCACCACCCAATAACCCAATAACTACACCTCCAGTTTATTTTAAAAACATCTGGATGTTCTTAAAAGACATTCATGCAACTTCATTTGAACAAATCCGCTCATGATTTCAGCGATCCCGTTCAAGTTCAGTAGGTGAAGAACCGGACGGCACCTGTGTGAGCTCGGACGTGCGTCTGAAAGCAGTTGTAGTATTTGTACTTTTTGCCACAGACTCCACAGACGTAAGAGCCTGTGAGAGAGAGAGAGAGAGAGGAAATATCAGACAAATGTGTTTCAAGTGTTCGTGAGGTGTGTTGTGTAATTACAGCTTCAGGCAGGTCACACGGCTTACAGTTTAACACTTTAACATGAGCCTTCGCTCAAAAATGGGAAACTACAAGGTGTTCCATGGAGAGAGAAATGAAACCGCAAATACGCATTCATTCAGATTATTTCTGCAAATACGCACTCAATTAGGAATTACTCGCTATATAAAAAGTCACTGTAACTAATAGTCAACTAATAAGTTTGTCAGTGCCTTATTTGGACGGCGCTGAACACGTTAATATCTCAGAAAATGTAGTGCTTTATGATCCGTTAATAAAACAGATCTGTCAATCATCAATGGAAACGGTGAGATTTTAAGATTGTCCGTTCCTGACAAACATGAAACCGAATGTAAAGTCATAAAGAAGGTTTTTCACCTACACTACTGGACAAAAGTTTGGAATATTAAGGATTTTAAGGTTTTTGAAAGAAGTCTCTTCTAAACAGTAGCGTAAAAACAATCATGTGAAATATTTAAAAGGGTCCTTGATTATGATTTGACTTTTTTAACTTTAGTCAGTGAGTAATGTTGCTGTTTGCAGAGTTACGACGCTCAAAGTTCGATGCAAAGGAGATATTATCTTTTACAGAAATCACTTTTTAAAAGGCTGGTAGGAACTACAACGAGCTTCTTTGGGAAACGTCTAAAAGTTGAACTTCTTCCTGAGTCTCTCCATCAGTTTGAACACTTTCCTCATTTTGTCTGCGTGAGATTCTCCAGCTTTGTTGTTGTTGAGCTGTTAAAGCTCCGCCCTCTTCTGGAGCAGCAGCTCATTTGAATTTAAAGGGACACACACAAAAACGGCGTGTTTCCCAAACAGAAAATTTGACAAGCTATAATAAATGATCTGACCTGAAACTTCACTGGAGACACCAGAGACTGATATTACATCTTTTAAAGGGGTGTTATAAGTCCCCTTTAATACCAAACTTTTGACCGGTGGTGCATTTATAGAATGTTTCATGGCTAAAAACTATTTCATACCTTGTGTTTGCGAGTTGCGAGAGCTCCCCAAAACCACACAGATCTCAGCAGGGATGTTGCCGTCACTCGCTTTGCCATTACTGGCCACAGACTCTGCGGTGGAAGCCACCTCCGTCTTTACAGTGACTGGGGGAAGCTTCGGGGACGTTGTAGGAACCGCTTGCGTGGCTCCTGCCTCTGTGGGGACCACGGCTGTGTCCTTCGGCTCCTGGCTGGGGTTAGGAACCTCCTGACAACTCATGACTCCAGGACTGCTCAGCAAGAGCACAGGAAACTATAAAAGACATTTTAAAAGGAGAATTTGGGGCCATTAATGTCTTGTAAACTATTAAAGAACAATAAGAACAACGTTAGAGAAGAACTAGAAGCAATCAAAACAAATTCAGAAACTCTCTACAGCAGCAAAATCTAATTTAACATTGAATTCAGTAATGCAGAAGATACAAAAGCATACAAGATTTCCCTTCTGTGTGGGAGACATTCATAACCGCTCAGAATAGCAGAGATTTATGTTTGGGAGAAGAACTACAACCAGACCCAGTACAGAGAGCAGAAAAATCACAAAACATGAAACTGAGTAATGTATAAGAGCAACTAAACACCGACAAGATTTGTGCGTACAAACAAAATGTGAAAACGATTAAACTGGTTGTTTTCTGCTGTCGGGCCAGTAGATGGCGACGTCACTTTGTAAAGAAGCAGTGCACTTTCATAGATTCGTATTTTTGTAATTTACAGAGACAATAATGTTAGTTTTCTAAAACTATTTGAAACCCGTTTTCAAAAGTTCGCATTTTCAGGCCCCCAAAATGCCATTGTCGTGTAAATGAACGGCCAAAACGCATGAAAAAAGTTCTGTTTTTAAGTTTAATTTAAGTTAAACAAACTTCAGCAATTCATAACACAGGTTCGTATAACAGATTTTACAATAAGACTCAAACAACCAGCTTTTGTTTAAAGGCCTACAACCATCATGACGGAGTAACAGCTTTATGAACAAACACATCATGTGAAAAACAGTACAACAAAACAGTAGTATTGTAATAGTATCCGAATACATAGTATTTTAAAGTAGGCGCTGGATGACCTACTACTTCCGTGAGACTCTGAAGTGCATTTGCTGGACAGTTTATTATCCCATGAGGGATTTATGAATGGCAGTGAATCGACGCAACTGACGCTGGTAGGTCACATGACCGTAACATGACAAATTGAAATGCCGTACCTATTCAGACGGCATGCGATTTTGGAAATCTTTGCAACTTGACCATATCAGCTAGTTTCTAAAAAACAAACCAGACACTAGCTGGTCTCACTTGGTGTTAGGAACACAGTTCCAGCCCAAGCCGGAAAGACTGTGTCATCTTGGGCATCCTGGGAGTGAAATTTCCCCATCAAAAAACGACTAATTCCAAGTTGGAAAGAACCTCCACGCTCCCCAACTCGGGGAAAGAGGCTCTTTTATTAAATCAAAGAAAAATCTAAATATACAATGAAAGGTTAAACAAAAAAAACACCAAATTAACATGCCTTGAATGAAACGCTACAAAATACAGTCATTTTTAATTTTCATTTGTTCTTGAATAAAAAGCCAATATATACCTGCATCACAAGTGAGATATCGTACCGCGTGGACAGAAGAGCCAGGAGGCATCATCAGGTACGCTCTTTCGCCGATTCATTTTGAAAACCAACTCCAAACTGTGGCAACTATGAGCAGAATTTCAACACTGTCACCTAATGAGAATTTATTACTCTCAGGCTATTTCAGGAGATGACTGGAAGAGATTAGGCTGACAGCCCTAGTTTCCTTGAACCAGAATACACTGACACGTTCCCATCACGACAAACGCTGGCACGCTCGAAAAAATGAGCAATGTGGGAAAATAAAAAGAATAATTTCCTGTTGTTTGTTTGCTTTTTTTTCTTTTTTACTATTTTGCATTTAAATGGAAGTGGAGGGAAAAAAAAAAAGAAATATCGCCTGTTAAATTTCATCTGAAAGAGTGGGCAACTGGAAAGAAGAAAAAAAAAAAGCCTTTTCAATTTATATGCTAATGATCTCTGAATTAAAATTTAATAACTGGGAGATATTGAAAAGCGTACTTGAATTATACAAAAAATAAATCCTGAAAGAATAGACTAAAATTAGAAATTCAGGGCAGCACACGGGCCAGAGCTGAGCCCTTAAACACTTGTGATTAAATTTATGATGGAAATCAAAATTGCAAAACAAGCAGGAGATGAAGAGACTGAACCTGGTCCGTCGTGATACCACAAAACCATAGCGTGTGTGTGTGTGTGTGTGTGTGTGTGTGTGTGTGTGTGTGTACGTGTGTGTGTGTGTGTGTGTGTGTATGCGTGTGCGTATGTGTGTACAGTGTCTAAGGCCCCACCAGGCTTTATTTTAGCAATGTTTAATGGCATTACAGGTTTATTTTCCAGTATCTTTATTATGATACAAACAGAAAATAAAAGGAAAATGTACACAAATTTATTTATTTAAAAAAAAAAAAGGCTTCTTTTAGCAAAAATCAGTATTTAGTGTAATCTCCTGGAATTCTTCCAGTTTGTAAAAGAAGAAACTGAGAATTTGTTTGAAAATTTTCTTGGCCTTCCAGTCTTTTTCCATTCCATTTCGGTTTAAGAGAACCGGTTCCTGCTGCTGCTCCAGTGCAACGACACCAGATCCTTCAGCCTACAGACGCTGCATTCAAATACCCTGCGTTTTATAGTTATATTCCAATAAAGATCCTGATAAATAATTACATATGGTCAACTACACCATTGCTAAAACTACATGTAACGGTGGCCTAAGACTTTTATCATTATAATATCTGAATAATTTATTTTGAATTACTGCATTCATAATTACATTCCCCGCCTTTTCATTTTGTTGGACGTTTCATCATTTCCCCCAGAGATTCAAGCGTCCGATAGAGACGGTCTCAGATCAGAGAGCAGACGAACAGCTGCGATTTGATCAAATTTATCCCACCTCATAACCTGCAGTGATATTACTGAACGACGAACACGCCTGCGCTGCAAACAATCTGTTCTTTGTCATCAAAACGGAATCGATTTACGCGACGGGAGTAAAATAAGTCATGCGTACGAGTTTTTGGGCATTCTCTGGATTTGTGTTTATGGGTGAAAGTGCAAAAATAATAGCTATTAGAAATTTCAGTGATTGTCAAATTTAACCATTATCGTTGACTAAAACTGGACTAAAACACCTGATGTTTAGAAGACTACAAAACAACAAAACAAAAGAAACAGCTGATCTAGTGAACACACTTCATCACAACATCTGACAGCACAACTCAAGGGTGTCTGAGTTCCTGTCGAGTGTTTTTTACAGTCGAACGTAACCTTTCAAAGTGTAATTCATCTGATACAGGCCTCGTCTTTGTCTAGAGTCTGTGCGATTTTTCTCCACAATTTATGACTGATAAAAATGTCTAAAGTCGCAGCGCTCATAACTCTCTCACACTGCCTCCTCGAGGAACAACCGAGTTCTGCTAAATAAATTCAACACGCATGTGCAACAAAAAAACATCCGGGCGGAGCAACGACCAGCGACGACATGCGCGCTGTAAAAACTGAAGCATGCTTTGAGCTTCAGTGTTTGGGATTTAGGAAGCACCACTAATAATAAAAGGGTGGGAAATGTAGAACAATTATAAATCTGCCCAGAACTGGACATCCTCCAAAGTATCTGGGCAAAAAGACCCACACTAAAGGAGGCCATCAAGGAGCCTACGGCAACTGACAGCCCAGCATGAAATCACATGAACAGAGGACTACAAAATAATGTACAGGACAAAAACATTCCAGTTTTGAGTTGAGATGCAGGTGTAAATGTGCTGCTGTTAACAGCAGACGAGTTAAAAGTCAAGGAAATTCCAGCATTTTAAGACCATGATTGGCTGGTGATGCTGATCCAATCGCCAATATTTATACGTTCAAGCTGCAAATCGACTGACATCATATTTCATGAAATATTAACACTCTTTCATTGTCCGTTTTGAGCTTGAAAGAAAAGAAATTTCATTTTTTGGGTCAACTATTCCTTTTAGATTCTGGAGCGCGTGACTAACCGAACGCAAGCAAATTCGCGCCGCTGACCGCGTTTGTGCAAAAGGTCAGATTTCCTGGTTTCCACTCAAGCACACAAGATGCTCTTTGAAACATTCACAAATCATGCTGGGATAACATGGATCATCAGTTTTGCTCAATCCCAAGGAGTCTGTGTTGGCTTGAATGGAGGCTGCCATTTACAGCAAAACCAGCACAAACAATAAGAAAGAGGTAAACATTATACACAACTTTCATTTCCTGAAAAGTGCCGACACTTCTAATCAAGGAAAGGTATTCCTGATACCGTGAACAATTAAATCTGCATTAAACAAGCTGAAAGACTGAAGAAAGAACTGTAATTGCTGATGTGAACACCGCATCGGCCTTTCATCATCATAAATTAGACATCATTCAAAAGATTAAACCCTTAAAGTCCATCTGGAAAAGCGTTTTTGAAATTGGACATTGTGTTTCCATGAAAATGTTTCCGTTCGGTGAGCTCAATTTTTCTGATATCAACATCAAATTTGGAGCACAACTGGGCTTTGATTTTCCAAACGTCATGTTTTTCTCCAAAAGCGGTCACCCTATTGAACTTTGACCTGAAAACACAATACATTCTTGACATGTAAGATCTGTGCATGTGCAACAACGTCACGAGCACTTCTTCATTTCTGTGCAATACGGCCTTCGTTTGTAACATGCACTTCTTTTCTTTAACTCAAACGTTGGCAAGTTTATATTTCCGTAGTATGTTTTTCATGCAATGACGATAAAAGAGTTGGATCTAACCATTTTGTGAAATACATATATTTTGTATAAAATTAATGTTTAGTTCAGGACATTTGCTGCTTTTATGGAGCATCTCCTTCAAAAAGAGACCAACCTTAGGTTTGAACTCCAATGCATTCATGAATTACCACCAAATTTAAGCTCAGATGTTCAAAACAAGGGCTGGCAGTTAAAAGGTTAAATATTAAAACATATCTGTCAAACGGTTACCATGTCTTAAAGGTATAATTTACTCAAAACTGAAATTCCTGTCATTTTCTCACCCTCGCGTCACTCCAAACCTGAATGCATGCCGTTCTTCTGCGCAACAAAATATGATTTACTGGAAAACGGCTCAATGTTTGGTTTTGGGTTTTTCCACACCATGAAAACATACTTTAATAGCATTTATGTTCCACAGAAGTCAGTCAGTCACACACGTTTGAAACAACATCAATCATTTAAGACTCATTCATTTAATTGATATATTTTAGGTGACACTTTGTCTTACGGCAAGGTTGGGCAGATTAGAAATTCCTCACATTGCAGAAGAGCTTGAACTGAATCTGTGCTGAGATTCCAGATCCCGAACGCCAGCGCTCAGGTTAAGAGACGGCTCAGATTCACACACGTTCAGACGGTCAGTGTGTGTGAGGAGTCACTGGAGAACCAGAAACACACTGTGGCACAACTGGCACAATTTTCTGTTTCCATTGTAATTTTAAAACATTTAGTAATCAGGTCCGATAATGATATGGTGAGAGAAGCCTCTTGAAATGGAGAATTTTTGTTTTTTTGTTTTTTTTTGGATGCGTGTCATTTTTATTCTTTTTTTTTTAATATGTCTATATAGTTATGAAGTACTAAAATACCTAAAATTAAATAAAATAAAACAACAAATATAAGAAATGTTGGCTGTGTCGGCTTAGGCTGTTGTTATAAGAAACTAGCTGACATAAAATTTGCTATATTACATTATATAATAAAGTAGTTTCATTTTAGTTTTTTTTTTTCTCTTATGGTTTTATTTTTAGTTAATAAATTTAGAACAAAATCAAAATGAGATTAAATGCCTTTTAAATGTGACGTATTTCACTCAATGGAATATTGTAAAACAGTATAAATATTGGGAAAGACATTACTTCATTGTTATATTATAATATAAAATTTTTCAGGGCTAAATGTTCCAGGAAAAGTAACTATAGATGTATGGAGAAACATGACTCATTCAACTCATTATTGCCATTTAAATTCCAAATAAAAACAATTTCAAAAATAAAGTCCAATATAAAAATTCTCAACCTATCAAAAAACTTCATTCATCCGCACAGTCATAATTTATGTGGTAATTTCCTGTCGGAGTTCTCTGGACGTGTCGGTTTAGCAGTTTGAGCAACATATGGACTCAACGCAGCACATTATGAAATCTCGTTCCCAGAGTGACGCAACCTTAACAATTACCAGAATCAAAAATAAGGCCCAAATTTACATATCCTACAGTGAAATAAAGGCAGTTGGGCTCAGCATTATCCTACAGAGCCACAGCATCAGAGTCATTCTGTATTCATTGCTTTTGGGAAAAAGCAGGACATTAATGGAGTTTCTGAGGGATTTAAAGGAAACACTGCATAGCAGAGCATCTGCGTTCCTACAGCTCAGACGCTTCGCTTTATGAAGAATAATTCACCCAAAATATATACTGTCCTCATTTACTCCATCTTAATCATTACTTTAAAGACATTTTAAAATATTTTTCAAGATAAAAAGAGTATTTTTGACCAAAATTTGTGAATCATTAATGTATAAATGTAATTTATATACGTAAATTGACAAATTTTGGGGAGTCACGCCACATGGCATTTTACAACCAAAAAAACAGTCAAATTTTGGACTCTACCGCGGTTACCCTCACGTGACGTTACCGTGCTGCACGGTCACGAAAGCTATCGTTTAAATACGCTTTTAAGCGCTGCAATTTAAAAACAACTGATTTTAAACCATTGTAGTGAAATAAACAGAGAAAGAACTCATTTCGCTATGTGAGCATTTTAAAATATATTTATTTAAGGTAAAAAAACACACATTTTTTTGGATCTCGTGGCCTGTAGGTGGCGCTGTTCCCAAATTTGGTACACACCCTCAAATCATAGTACTGATGAAGTGTACCAAGTTTTAATCTGATAGCTCAACGTTTTGCCAAAAAACAGAATATAATCTAATTTTGGGTGGGTGTGATTAATTTCACATCATCTCAAAACTGAGGATTAACATTTTGTTCAGTCTCTTCTGTGCGGCTCCGTCCAGAGATCATTTGAGTCAGCTCGGGTAAGAGTCAGAAAACTTGAAATAGGAGTGGTGAAAAAACAGATTACTGTACAGCGACTGTACATCCGCACGAGAAGCGTAATCAGCTGAACGAAGAGTTTCGTTTCGAGGACAAAGTGTTCAAACGTTATGAATTTTTGAACGGATGGTGGCGCTATAGAGTTGGTCAGATTACCATTCAGGACCGTAAGTGTGCATCATTTTCCCATTTATGGTTCATAAGGACCCCCATTTGATGCACTTGATGCAAAACTGAAAGGCTTTTCTTCAGCATGAGATCGTCTACTTCATTAGGGGTGTGGAAGGGCCTATTAAAAATTATTTAAATTCAGAAATTTTAAAAAAAATATCAAAGAAGAGCTTTAAATTCATTGCGTATATGTATTTTTTTTTTAACCAAACAGAAAACCATATTTCAAGAATTCTGAAAGCGTTCACTAGCTCTGTGTGAAGAACAGAGAAAGTCTGAATTAAACCGTCATCCACTGATAACCTTCCTGTGAAACCTCACCTGCAGATCAACGGAGGACGAGATTTGAGAACAGCAGCAGGAAAAGAAACACGACTTTAATTTGGATCTGCTTTTCAAACGGAGCTATCGCTCGCCGTCAGAACGTCACACACACGAGCTCCAGACCACTTTTACGACACTTCTATTGCCATCATGAGGCGAGCGCAGCGGAAAGACCGCCGTCACAACCTGGCGCTGATGAAAACGTCCTCGGGAAAAGCGCTTTACCTTGTGGTGCAGAGCTCGGAGGAGTCGGCTGCTCTCGGATATTTCTCTCCCTCCTCGTCTGCTTTTCTTGAATTCAGCCAAACGAGAGTAAGATCTGAAAACAAAAGGGTCAATGGGTTAAAAATTAGCCACTTGTTCCAAGTTACATCAACTGACATTGAAATGCAGTGGAAAATTACAGAGCCCGGACGCCTCGCATGGAAAATCCCTAAATTTATTACACAAAAGGGGGAAAGGCAGGCTTCTGAAAATTTCCATGAAAATTCTATTCTTAGATTAGTAACAGTTGGAGGGCAGAGTGTGGGTTGTGTGTTTGAGCAGCAGATCCTGACCAAAACGGGCCTGATTCACCAATATAGATCTGATTACTACTCCCGACCAGAACACTTTCATGACTGAAATAAAACTGCGGCATGAAGAGCATTTAAAAAATAAAATTGCTCTGACATCTACGCAGCGATGCCGTTTTCCCGTCCTCAGATTTGAAGGAAGAAAAACACTTTTGGAATTTATATGGTTCCAAAGTTCACGTGAAGAAACCTGGGATTTTATTTCAGTTGTAAACGCAAGTTAAGGTTCTTAAAATGTCAAAAAAAAAAGCCGTAAAACCTGACGACCCACAACCTCAAAATCATTTTGAAATAATACGCAAACGATTTAGCCAAAACCAGCTCATCCTGCTGAGAAATTCACAAACGCATCTAAACATCCTCGAAAACGGTCATATCATTAGTGATGAACTTGACTGAAGGTTTTATGGAAATATAAACCAGCATTTTCATTAGATTTGAGCCTCGTGAAGAAGTTTGACAATGTTCATAGTTTTCATTTTCATTTTCTCACCCTCATGTTGTTCCAAACCTGCACGACTTTTTTTTTGTCCATACAATGAATGTGAATGTTTGGATGAGTAAATGACACCATTCTCATTTATTAACCGTCCCTTTAAAGCCTCTTACACGCTGGGCCCTTTTTCTGAAATGAGATGATGAGAAAACACCGGGTCACAATAAAACACACTGCTTTCAGGAGAAGTGAAGGAGACGGAGAAATGAACTGATAAAACTATATTTCCACACACATCTGAACAGCACGTCTGTCAATGATTACAGCGACTGTTAAATTACTGTCAACGCCGCATTTCTGCGTCTCGTTTCAGGCACAAGTATTGAACAGACACGGACATCTTTGTTTTGATTTTGATTTTTTTTCTCCCTCCAGACAGAAGAGATTAAAAACAGGACCGGTCATCAAATTTCAGCCACTGACAGACAATCACACTGCTTCGTGGCCACCAGATTTAACACACAAAATGACTCTTAATAACAGAATTTTTTCTCCTAAACCATGGAGATATTTTAAATGCGTCTTCAAACACGATTTCAAGCTCAAAACTGACCATTTTTCACTGCATTTAAAAGGAAGTTGAACATATTCTTACTTCCCTACTGTAACCAGCAGAAAAATTGAGACTGGTGTGAGCATTCCATCTGACTGCTGGTGTGTGTGTGTGTGTGTGTGTGTGTGTGTGTGTGTGTGTGTGTGTGTGTGCTGCTTGAACTGAGCAAATGTGTTGATGTTAAAAAAAGAATGCATGAAGTTTGTTCACACCAAACGAATCCAAATAGAGTCCAATTCACAGAGATAATGAGTGTCGAACATGCGAAAAAAAATGAAATATGAAATATGCCTGCAAGCAAAATTAATTGTAATTTCTTAATTTCTCGAAATATCTACCGACAGAGGGCGCTAATTTCGCTGCAAAAACGAAAACGACATTTACACTCCGATTTCATCGAAAATAAAACTGTCTTGCAGAAATCACACTCCATCACTCTCACCTGCGTCAAAGTTCGGCGCGTGAGGAGTTCTGCGGGAGCTCGAGCTCACCTCCGCTTCCCATCGCTCCACGCTGGAGACCGGGGCCAGAATTCACGGGAAAATTCAGCAAACATGGCTGCTGCGTGTGCTTTTTGTGTTTTCAGATTCTACCCTACCCCGTCTGATTTCAACTCCGCGAATTCGCCGCAAAAGCCACCGAGCAACAACTCACCGCGACACAAACTCGCTGCAAAACTTTATTTCCGAAGCAGCTCCGCAGAAAAAAGAGGGGGGGAGAAAAAAAAAAGAAAAAAAAAAGAGAGAGAGAGGAAAAAAAAAAATCATGCACATTTGAGAGAATCGGGATGCGATCTTACCGCGCGCGCAAACACGAGCTCCGGATGCCTGCGATCAAAGCGCCCGTTACATTGTATCATTTGTGAATGAGGGAAGGCGCGCGTGCTCCACTTTGTTACCTCCCAAAATGATGCGGGTCATGCGGAGAAATTTTCTGGGAATGAAGAAATCCTCCCCTTCGGATCTCAAAATGACGAAACGAGCGGGTCTTTCCGGGGCATTTTCTCTCTCCCAGACGCGCAGCTCCCGAATCCGAGTCCAGAGGTTCGATCGAGGCTTCAGCGCCGCTGAGCTGCACGAATGTTGCGGTCTGCCCCACGGACACACGCATCCGCCATCATGCAAGGGCAGGTTCTCAATTTGCAAATGCATTAATTTCACACAATGCCTTTATGAAGCTGATATCGCGTCAGCCGCGCTGGGGTCGGACACGCGCATCATTTACGCGCGAGAGTAAATTTGTCCATGCAAATCAAATTTTTTTTTTTTTTTTTTTTACATTTATGACCAAACTTCTTTTTCATCTGCTTGACGGAAAAAAAGTCTCCGGTCAGACCCACAAGTTACTTGTTTCACAGTTTGGAGCCTAAATTTCAACTGAAGCATTTTGTGCCCGTTTGATAGTGTTTTTAACTATAATCTTCAGAAGAGCTGCACACAAACATGCTGCTTTGGAGATATTAATGTTTTGACTTACAGACAATAAAGATGATTTCTGTGGCAAAAACCGTGAAAAATGGCAAAGCTCGAATGAAAGGACTTTTATGTGAATTGTTCTGTTTCCTTCTCTGCGTCTCCAGTGCTCTCGAGCGCCTCCAGCGGCGAGTCTGCGCGGGAAAAAGGAGATTCATGAAATTTGACATGCAAATTCTAATTTTCAAAAAAACAAAGGAAAATGTGTTTCTGTGAATTCTCGTGTTTAGAGATTGCCAGTATGATCCACAAATCTCATATTTTGTTGTATTTTATACAAAACATGGATTTGCTCCATTGTCCTTTGTGTGATTTTATCATTTCAGACCCAGCTTTGTAATAAGCTCTCGTTTGATAGCGTTAATTAATGCAAAAATATATGTTCAGCATATATTAACCTTTGGTAATGTTAGTTAATGTAGAATGTATTAATGATTGTTGACATTAGCTAAGATTAATAAATTGCTGTAAAAGTATTGTTCATTCTGAATTCATGTAAAGCATGACTGGTGTATTTATATATTTTTTATACATATAAAAAGAGGATGAATTAGTGTAAGTTCAGTCAAATATATATTTCCACTGGTGCAGCATCGACAGTGATGTGCTGAGATCATTCTTGGTTAGAAATAGTGAAAAATCTCAAAATCCTAAAACATATATATATATATATATATATATATATATATATATATATATAGGGCTGGGTGGGTTACTTTGAATGTATTTCACTACAGATTACAAAATACATGCTTTAAAAATTAATTTGTAACGTATTTCGTTACTCAAGTTTAGTAACTTAATCTAAATACTTTAGAATACTTTGGAATACTAATAAGTGTGAAACAAACACAAAAAAGGTCATTGCAAGTTTTTATCTCACAATTCTGACTTTTTCCCTCAGAATTATGAGATATAAACTCACAATATTGAGAAAAGTCAAAATTATGAGATATAAACTCACAATATTGAGAAAAGTCAGAATTATGAGATATAAACTCACAATATTGAGAAAAGTCAAAATTATGAGATATAAACTCACAATATTGAGAAAAGTCAGAATTATGAGATATAAACTCACAATATTGAGAAAAGTCAAAATTATGAGATATAAACTCACAATATTGAGAAAAGTCAGAATTATGAGATATAAACTCACAATATTGAGAAAAGTCAAAATTATGAGATATAAACTCACAATATTGAGAAAAGTCAGAATTATGAGATATAAACTCACAATATTGAGAAAAGTCAGAATTATGAGATATAAACTCACATACTAAATTCACAATTTCAAGAAAAAAAGTCAGTATTGCAAGTTTATATCTCTCAATTCTGACTTTATAATGATAATATATGAGTTTAAATCTCGCAATTCTGAGAAAAAGAAGTCAGAATTGTGAAACACAAACTCACAATTGTGATAAAAAGTTGCAGTGACGAGTGAATTATAAAATGACTCACAAAACATGAAAACAGTGGAAAACATGAATCTTAACTCTTTTTCAGACGGTCAGAGTCAGAGAATCACCAATCGCTGTTTAAATGACATTAAAACTCAAAGTAATCACTTTGGTAATCTAAAACACTTTTCAGATGTAACTGTAATCTGATTACCACCCATTTAAAATGAAACTGTAATGAAACACAGTTACTCAAATTTTGTATTTTAAATATAAAACTAAGTTACTTGTATTTCGTTACTCCTCAACCCTGTATATATATATATATGCTAAATATCCAAAATATTCACAAAATTCTAACCTTTCATTGAAGTATAAGAATTGAAAGTTGGAGGGAAAATCTCTTTATGAAATGAATAAATGGCCACAATTATTGGCACAAAGGCCAAATTCCCATATTCATTCATACAGTGAGTGAAATTAATAGATTATTGAGCTTCACAAAACAGAAAGTGTCTGTGAGGAAATATCTAAAGCACTGAAAATCCTCATTTCCACCATCAGGGCAATAATTCAGAAACCCCAATCAGCTACAGATGTCCCAGATCTGTGTGAGGAGGATCACAGCTGGACGCTCGAGGTCACAAACACTCAGGCTGCGTTCACACTTGACATGCGGTTCGTTTGAACACATGTGAACGCTGCCATCAGAACCCTGGTGCGGGCCGAGACGCTAAAAAGACGGGTCTCGGTCCGCTTCCAAACGAACTCTGGTGCGGTTCGATTGATATATGAACGCAACATGGACCAAAGACATGTAAACCAACCAAAAACAGGACGTGATGTCACAAGATGCGACGCTACGAGTCACTGATTTGACGACGCGGGAAGATCGGAGTATCCAAAATGAGTCGAGGGCAAACGTGGAGCAACGAGGAGGTGAAGTTTCTGTTTCTGTGAACAACGGAGGAAATCCTGGAGCTGTTTTGAATGTTTTGAACATTTTATGAGCTCTTCGTGATTCTCAGCTGGTAAAAATAAAGACACGCATACAATGATGGCGTTTAATCCAGAACACAGACTTGTTTTGAATGTTCGGTCGCCAAATATACGTCATGAAAGCCGACCGATCAGGTCGTGACCGTATCCCTGTGCCTTTGGTTCAGTAACTTCAGGTTCGCTGTTAAAAATGCCAGTGTGAACGCTAAGAGGACCAGGACTATATGTTCTGTTTTTGTTTTTCGATCGAACGAACCAAACCAACCGAACTACAAGTGTGAACGCAGCCGAAACACTGATCCAATCCTCCGTGAACTGACTGTCAGACACCACTGGATCTTCAAACGACACCGGCTTCACATGAAACTAAAAAAATAGTTTTTTGGCAGCAAACCCATCAGATGGATTTGGTGGAAACAGGGATAAATTCTGGATCTTTAATGTTGTGCACCTGTTTTTCTGCTGGAGGTCCTGGACGTCTCGTTCAGATCAAAACCTGCTAGAAACCTCACAATGGGCAGTGGTCAGATGATCCAAAAATCAACACAAAATGAAGCTTCCGCCCCGTCCCAGTCCTGACCCGAAGAACCCTGAAGAGGAGAGGACTGGAGGAACCCCGTCTGAGCTGTCGTCACATCTACTGACACTGGCCAGCAGGAACTAGAGGAAACATTCATGAAGAGATTTTCCCTCCGCTTCAGTAGTTTTACTTCAATGAAAGGTTCGAATTTTGTGAATCTGTTTGAATGAGAGATCCAAAGTGTAAACGATGCAGATTTATTTTCACAGTCGCCTTTCATCATATTTACAGTTTTTGCGCATCGCTTACACGCTAAAAGCGAACGTTTGGACCAAAGCCTCAATACCTAAAGTTCCTGTACCTTCAACACAGGGTCAACTTTGCACTTTGTTTGCAATTCTATAACACACTTATTGTGAAACACCACACACGTTTTCTCACATCAGACACTTTGTTCAAAAACTAAATCACCGTTGGGAAAACACTCAAAATGACACACTCATCTGGAAGCTGTAGGCACTTCCACACACTCCTGAAAACACAACACCAGTCCGTCTCTCAGCTCTACAAACAGGAGAAGCATTTCGAGAACTTTATGGAGGCAATGATGGTCAGAGTGAGAGGAGGACAAAGAGAGAGAGGAAGAGGACGAGGAAGAGGACTTGAGGAGACGTGTGTCAGATGATCAACAGCCATAACCAT
This sequence comes from Zacco platypus, assembly GCA_038088235.1. NCBI lineage: Eukaryota > Metazoa > Chordata > Actinopteri > Cypriniformes > Xenocyprididae > Zacco > Zacco platypus. The sequence goes on along the minus strand of CM076082.1, from coordinate 510,129 downwards.
CTCACTCTTTTATACCTCACAGCTCTTTTCTAAATGCAGTCGAGGAATTCTTTTCTGCGTGGCGGTGGGAAGTATATGATCACAACCACACGCCGTCATGAGTCTCTGCAGCAACGGAAGAGACAGGAGGAGACACTGAGGTGGGATCAATCCAAGATGATATTTTCCCTGATGCCCGCGAGGACTTGTGTCCAGATCTGAACAGAAGACGGGATCCAAAAGCCTTCAGCCCCCACTGAAGGCTTTTGTGTGTGTGTGAGTGTGTGTGTGTCTGTGTGTGTGTGAGTGTGTGTGTGTGAGTGTGAGTGAGTGTGTGTGTGAGATTTTCGTGAGAACACAAGGGTTTTTCCCCATCTAGTTTGAACTATAACAGAACCCACAGCTCGAGAAGCAGCAGAACACTACAGTTACAGTCACAGTTACAGTTACAGTTACAGTTACAGTACAGTCACAGTTACAGTCACAGTTACAGTTACAGTTACAGTACAGTCACAGTTACAGTACAGTCACAGTCACAGTTACAGTTACAGTACAGTCACAGTTACAGTTACAGTCACAGTTACAGTCACAGTTACAGTTACAGTCACAGTTACAGTCACAGTTACAGTCACAGTTACACTTACAGTTACAGTCACAGTTACAGTCACAGTTACAGTTACAGTTACAGTCACAGTTACAGTCACAGTTACAGTACAGTCACAGTTACAGTTACAGTTACAGTTACAGTTACAGTCACAGTTACAGTTACAGTCACAGTTACAGTCACAGTTACAGTTACAGTTACAGTCACAGTTACAGTCACAGTCACAGTCACAGTTACAGTCACAGTCACAGTCACAGTTACAGTTACAGTCACAGTCACAGTTACAGTCACAGTTACAGTTACAGTTACAGTCACAGTTACAGTTACAGTTACAGTCACAGTCACAGTTACAGTCACAGTTACAGTTACAGTTACAGTCACAGTTACAGTCACAGTTACAGTTACAGTCACAGTTACAGTTACAGTCACAGTTACAGTCACAGTCACAGTCACAGTTACAGTTACAGTTACAGTCACAGTCACAGTTACAGTTACAGTTACAGTCACAGTTACAGTCACAGTTACAGTTACAGTCACAGTTACAGTTACAGACATCAAAGATCGTGTGTTTTCTTTAGTCAGATGTATTCAGATTGTGCCTCAGATTCAGTCAGCCATCTGTGTTTGTAAAGGTGAGACCCAAATGGCCCGTAAACAGCACATGTGGGGAAACGACCGATGCAATTACTATTTACTACAGCGTCTCCTGTGGGACGTCCCATCAGCCTCTTTAGTTCACTGTCCCACAGACCGTACTTTGGGTTAAAGGGAACTTTCAGAAAAATCTGTGGTCAATCTGAGAGCGCTCTGTCCCTCCGGTGACAGTCCACAGAAATACCACTTCAAAACGTTGATGAAGAGATCAGGAACATTATCCATATGAATCGAGCATATCTCACTCCCCCAGTAGAAATGAAGTCTGAAACATAATAAAATGTGAAAAAAATAAAATAAATAAAAATAAAATTGCTTAGAGACAGACAACATGGACTGTGAGAAGCACTTCACATCTCGAGCGATCTGCACCAACAACTGAAGCACTGAAAAACACATTTCCTGTTTCAACTTAAAAATACAACAAGTCATTTACATGTCAATTATATCACACTGACTTAAAAATCAGGTTGAATGTCATATAACTGAAAAAGTGTTGAAATTGAATTTAATTATTTTGATGAGTTAAAGTGTTCAAGTTTCTAATGTTATTTTCTGTCACAGACACACAAACGAGACAGAGATGCTCATCACAGATGTTTAAAACATCAGGTGTGTTGAGTTCACTGAGATGATCTTACAGCTGTCCACCACTGGGTGTCAGTGTCACACTGCCTGCTTCTGAGAGAGAGAGAGAGAGAGAGAGAGAGAGAGACACTGAGAGAGAGACACTGAGAGAGAGAGAGAGACACTGAGAGAGAGAGAGAGAGAGAGAGAGACACTGAGAGAGAGAGAGAGACTGAGAGAGTGAGAGAGACTGAGAGAGTGAGAGAGAGAGAGACACTGAGAGAGAGAGAGACTGAGAGAGTGAGAGAGAGAGAGACACTGAGAGAGAGAGAGACTGAGAGAGAGAGAGACACTGAGAGAGAGAGAGAGAGAGAGAGAGACACTGAGACAGAGAGAGAGACTGAGAGAGTGAGAGAGAGAGAGACACTGAGAGAGAGAGAGACTGAGAGAGTGAGAGAGACTGAGAGAGAGAGAGAGAGAGACAGAGAGAGTGAGAGAGACAGAGAGAGAGGGATATCTTTGGTCTAAATAGTCGGATGCATGATGACATTGATGACATTGATGACACAAGGACTGGAAGCACTTCTTCTCCTGACTAGATCTCTTCACTCTTTCTCATGTGCTGGTGATATTAGTTAGTCAGTTATTTTGATCCTGGGCCAGAAAACAGTATTTGCAAACACTGTATGTAAACTGCATCTGATCACTGCACAATGATTCAGAACCAGTGTGAATCAACACCACAACAACTGAAGCAGAAAACTCTGCAAAACACAGAATTCATGTCACTAAACCTCTGACCTCTGACCCTGTCGCTCACTGGAG